>JARGXW010000312.1:0-162171 GCA_029204085.1 Mycena sp. CBHHK59/15
CTCAATCGCCGTCGATCGCCCCATGGATAGGCCTCAACTGTACATGATTCGTGCTCTACGTCTTTACCACATGTCAATGTATGCCATACCAAAAATTCAGCCTCCTCCGACACTTATAGCGGACGCAACACGTGATTTTGCGTTTTGAAGCCAAACACATAACTAAACGGCGTGAAGAAGACATTCGCTGTGGGAACTTTCTAGTAGACCCAGCGGATGACTTTTTGAATGCTTCTGCAGACTGAATTTCATTATCCCAAACGCTCCAAAAAAAAAAAAAAAAAAAAAAAAAAAAAGACATTCGCTGTGGTCGCAAACTTCATGTGCGCCATCCAGTTTCACCTGTGACTCATGTGGCCTATATAGGACTACATTTTGACCAAAGAGCAGGCCTCTACCACATGTCCTGCCCATGCAAAACATGTACCTTCTGCGGAATTGCCTATCTCTATTACACGCAGGATAGGGGGGGCCATCCCATCCATGTCGTCCTTTCGTGGCCCACTTTTGGCTATGAGTGTTTTTCACCCTTGCGAGTCTTTCCTCGCATGTGGCAAGTCACTGCCATCGACGCCTGCAGCGTGCTCGATGCCCCCCCCCCTCCCTGGGTGTAATATAGATAGGTTCTGTACCAAAAACCCAGGTTCTGACCCAGGTCGTCCAGTATACCCAGGTTCTTACCTATTTATCTTGGGCCCAGTTCTGTGGGCAGGCCTGGTGGCTGTACACAAAAAAATCCAACCCATTTTTTCCATTCTGGGTTGGATGTTTTTTTTGTGTACAGCCACCAGTCTGCCCACAGAACTGGGCCCAAGATAAATAGGGAGGGGGAAGCGCGCAGACAAGGACTTGCAGAAGGAGTGCACCGACAGCGCGCACAAAGAAGGGGGCTGTACCCATCGTGCCCTGCGCCGGAAGATGCGATGGCAAAGTAGGCATCGATATGGGATGCACTTGAAGCGTCGGTATGAGATCGATGAGATGGAGAATATTGTGTAGATCCGGACTGCGCAGGACGAGCAACACAGAGGAATCCGAGATTACGTGGTGTGCGCGGCCGACGCGAAAGCGGCTGCGGTAGCGCTGCGGTGGTTATGTGGTGGACCAGGAGGCGGCAATAAGTGCGGAGTCAACGGCGCGTGCTTCCACACGAGAAGCTCCGTGTCGTCCCCAGTGTGGCCGTCGTGGTGAGCACGTGCTGCCCTCAATACGTGCCACGCGGCGAGTGTGTACATGACGCGCAGCACGTTTCGCAAGCGAGATGTCGACTAGACCGCGCCTCAGAGGTGCTGAAGATATATATCTGCAGAGATTCAGCATGGAGCGGAGAGAGCTGAAGGACAGTGGGTAGGCGCACCTTGCACGACGACTCGGACTAGTACCGCGTGCCGGCAGCTCGCTCTGAGGAATGGATTCGCAGAGGGTGCCGACATGCACGGAAGGCTTGACAAACACGTAGATATACACAGAGTCCAACATCTACGGTCTTCCGTTAGCATGCCGTATTCAGCATATGCATGAAGCAAAATGAATGGGACTAACCTGGTCGACATTGACGCCGCCACCGTGGCACTTGCCATGGCAGGTGCCCATCCACGTGCAGAGAACAATGGAAACCAAAGGGCTGGTGCTGATCATGATCAACATCACGGAAAGTTCCACTAACGTAGTTGTGACACGGCAGATAAATTGTCACCCATCAGCTGACATATGTGACACGGATCAAAATGAACAACGCGTCGACGCGTCGCGGTGCTGGCGTGAGCCCAGTAAATCAACCTGAATCGATGAGTTTCTCTTTGTCAGGTCAGCAGCAGCCTCAGGCCCTGCAACTGATGCAGAGGCTTCGGAACGTTCCCATTTTGGCACCTTCAACTCTTTGCGAGACTCTGAGATCATGGCCAAATCCAAAAACCACAGTCAAATGACAAGGTAATAGTTCAAAACATCTACTATAGGTCCTTCCTTGTAACTCTTAGTTGAGGAAATTTGTTCTTCAGAGGTATACTGTGGAGCGTGAGTTTCATGCTTGAGTCATTCCAGCTGTTTCAGATCTCGGGGTTTTTGAACCTTCAAGTTTTCTTGATCAGATTCCATTTTGAAATGCATAGAATAAATCCAACTGATGCACAATCATTCATCGTTGAGACAGATATGAGAAAATAAATATTGCAATACTTTGTTGCAACTTGGCTGACATTTTGGCGGTAAGCTCTAAACATGTCAGACTGCAAGTCCATGCAATATCATGAGAGCTTTTGGCATATGGATCGCTGATTATACATGAATTGTGGTTGAATTCAGGTGGCTGTAATATTTCTTGCTGAAAAAGTGCTGACCCCAGAACACTGAGCTAACAGTATGGGTACAACAGGAGACAACCAGTTTGTGGTCTTATCTTTGGCCGAGAGGTGCACTGGGCATGCTCTGGCCATCTCGGGACTCTTTCCTGTTTGGAATTCTTTTTTCGTGTTCTTTCCGGATTTATACCCAGCGGAATGGTCGGAAAACTATGAAATAATCTCAGGGACCTGTCGGGCAACAAGGACCGACAGTAACAATGCACAATTTTTATGCTATTTGGCCCGATTATCTCTTGTGAAGTGATGACAAGTAATCTCAAATCAAAAGGTGCGGACTATAAAATACACTTGGTATACCATCATTGGAGATCGGCAGATCCCAATTCCTAAGGCTCTTATGTTACTGAATGCAAATGCTCTCATCGGGACAAAGATGACAAGAGTTTAATTCAAATGGTGTGGTTAGATCGAAGTTGAGTCTTACAAAGTTTATTACAGTTGTACAATCTCGAATGCTTGAGAAAATTTTCAATCTTTCCAACATCCTTCACTGAATTTACTCCAAAGCGGATAGCAATCTGTGGTAGTCATCTGTGTGACTTGATACAAAAATAGGCACATTTCTCCAACATCTTGCACCGGCACTCATGTGGAGACCCTGAGTAGTATGCCGTCCGATGCAAACATCAATTTTTTCTGTTCGGACACAGTGCAAAAATGTTCCAATTACAGGGTCAGCCTGAAAACCCTCATGTATCCTATCCCATATATCACCCAATCACAAAAAGCTTTACTGCATGAACTTTCGAGCTCAAGCCCCAGCCCTGACGGCAGAACTGTGTGTGATGTTCATCAGTGATTCAACTCCGGGCCGCAGTTCGATGACGACATTGCGCTCTTTTTTGGCCTACACGTGTCGGATGGACAACTGCCATGGCAAGTGCCATGGCAAGTGTCGGCCCTCTGCCATGAACCCACGCCCACGGCACTTGCCCCCAGTGACAACATGCATGATGACCCCGGTGCTATGCAAATCCTCGATACCCTTCTGAACCCGGAAAAGAAAAAAACCAAAGAAGTTCAAATCTTGAGCGAGGCTGATCTGGCCAAGTTTCTGGCACATAAAAAGCGGGAATTACCAATGCATACCTACAACTTGGTGCTTGGGTATTTGGCTTCAATTGGAGAGCACAAGGTCAACTTTTGGGGTACTCGTAATGCTGCAGGGGCCACCACCCTTCCGGATCCTGACCACAGATCCATGATCTTGCCACCTAGAGCCAAGCGGTGCCAAAATTGCGATATAGACAAGCACACCTACAGCTGCTTCTCATCACATCAGGGAAACAGCTTGATCCAATTTTATCACCCTGAGACCAAAGAGACCCTCACTGGGGTCATTGATGCCATCCTGAAAATCCCCCTTGACAATATGCTCAGAACATTTGTTCTTGCTTGTAAACATCAAGCTCTTGCTATGCCACCCTATTCAAATCATCCTGAATTGATGAGTTCGGTGGTGTATGTGGATCCCCAGCCCAGTCGGATGGTTATTGAGCCAAAACATATCATTACCCACTTAACGGCATGGAAAAGAGGTTCAGAAACCTATAATACCAAGAAACCTGTCATGGTTGTCTGCTGGGCACTGAACCGAGGCCGCTGCTAGCTCGCCTTGGGATCACTATATTTTCCTTTTAACTATTTATCTTGAATCTTGATTTGCATATTTTATTTCCGTTATTTACTTCTTCCTGTACTGACCTGGACTTTTTTTTTTTCCCGACTGAGCATTCACGAGAAATTTGTTGTGTTTCCTGCTTTGAAGTCACGGTCACATGACCTGTCAATGAAATCTTTTTACTACAGCGCACTAGCACTACTCCGGGTACAGTTTTCTCTGTCTGAGAAGGGTCTCTTAATAACTATAATTGGTTTGTACAATTCAGAATTTCTTAGCTAGACACCCCCCAGATGTTCTTTCCTCCACCAAAGTCCAGACATACAACTTATGTTATATTTTTATTGTTGCTCTTCAAAGTTGGAGTGGAGTGCGCATTGTACATTGGGGTGTCACTTATTACTTATTTAAGGGTGCCTGCAATGATGTCTGGAACTCAGTCACCCGAGTCTCAACACAGAAGAGAATCATGAGTCATGGCACATATTTCTATCAAGTCAAAAAGTCCGCTGCCAAGTTTGGATCCCACCTCTACACACAGATATCATTCATTTAACAGCCCAGAAGAGTCTTTAATCCAACGATGTTTGAGTCCCAAGTGCAAAAGAGGATCAATTGAAAGGCATAAATTATAACAGAAAATCAAACTCTAACATGTACATCTAGGGGTTCAGCTCCTCGTCGACCTCCATCTCGGAATCAGTGTCAGCCAAATCGATCTCCTCTTCCTCTTCGTCCTCATCATCCACATCCGAGTCGGACAGCTCTGCAATTTCCGCAGCAGAGGGGACGTTGTAGAGTGCCAAAACTTGATTTCCATACGCTTTCATGAAGTCTGACTTGCCCATTTTCTTCCAGTCCACGTGCGCCGGGTTGAAGGCATACTCCGCTAGAGGGAAGGCAACACCGGTGTCTGCGTACCTGGCATGTTCCTTTACAGTGAGTGAATTATAAAACTCGGGAGCGAAGAAGTCGATGGGGACCCCAGGTGGTAAAACCCGCCCCATATCGGAGGCAGGTAGAAGAGGCTCTTCACGACTGTGAGGTTCTGGTTTCCTGCAATCAAGTTAATTTTAAAGTAAATAATGAAGTCATTGAACACGTACTTCTGCCCGGGTTTTGCATTACGCTTCCTGTACTCCTCAGCGTGAACATCAATCTCTTTAGCGAAAAATTGGGCTACAACGGGGTTGCGCCCCGGTTTCGGGCGAACACGGCGCCCCTGCGGAGTGTGTTCATCGTCGGAGTGGACCTCCTTGACAAAGGCCATGCGCTGCACAGGCTTTCGCATCTTGAGTCTGGTCGTCGTCTTGAATCGAGTAGCGCACACCTAAAGCCCAACGGTAAGAACTTTCCGCAAGTCTAAATGCAATAACGACGTACGCGGCTGCGGGCTTTGAATGCGACAGTGTTCTCAAGTGAGCTGCTAAGACTACCTGGACGACGCCTCTCCATTCTGGTCTTCGATGCAAGGGTTCCGTTAACGAAATTATCATACATGTCGCAGAGAAGGTTGTCGTTTTGGGCAATATGGTTATTGACATTCAAGGCCATGAGAGGGTATGAGGAGGAAAGGTATTGGAATGCAGACACCGCCAGGTGGCGATGGAGCTCGTTGTACTTCGAGTGTACTGACCCCTCGATGTCGGGACAGAAACCCTTGAGGCCAGCCTTCTGAATCATCGTGAAGGCAGAAGCAAGATGGACTTCGGAGATGCGTGCAATGTCGTTTGCAATAGGTCCAGGAATTCTCTTCGCGTCTTTGATCAGCTTTGAGGCCATGTCAGCCGCCTCCTTGACAGCGGTCCTCGATTCATCGACGAGGTTTCGCATGTGGGCGCGTGGGTCCTTGACTTTGTCGAAGCGCTTGTCGTAGTGGGTGCGTGTCTCAATGGCAGAGGGGAGGACGTCGTGTTGGGTCAACATGCCACAAAATGCTCTGATAACACGTTGGAAGGCTCGCTGCAATCGCTTGATTAATCATATATAATAAAACCAGCGGATGAAAGACTTACCTGCGTTGGCTTCGCCTCCGGAGGAACCTCCTTCGGACGTATACCCCAAGGATTTCGCACGCGTTTTTTAACTGGTGCCTTGTCATCGTCGTCACCTTCTGCATCGGTAGCAGCTGCATCTCCAGCTGCCGGGGAAGAATCTGCAGCTGGAGCGCCGTCCGGGCCCGGAGGTGCAAACGAAGAGCTCCCCAGAGGAGAGGAGTCATCAGCAGTCACGCTAGTACGCTGCTTCTTGGAAGATGGACCAGCGCTGTTCGGGTCAGGGTCGGGCCCGCCCCCGCCCCGCCCCCCGCCCCCCGCCCAAGCCCCCGCCCCGCTCCTGTGTTTGCTGCCAGGAGATGGGCCCTTCGAGAAACAGACTTTAGGCTTTGCTGCCTTCCGGGTAGTATATTTACGGTCATTCTTCCCCATAGTACGTGAATCGAGACGAGGGTCAAGCTGAAAGACGCGGATGAAAGGGATGAAAGAGAGTCCAAATTAAGTGCGATCACTGATGGCTTCCAACGAGGCCAAGGACGTCGCTGCAAGCAGACATCAATAATGGGCTGACTATCCTCCTTGGCTATTGTCCTCTCCCCTCTCCTTAGCCATCGAAGTAGCGAAGAACACCAAGAAGTGCAAATCGATGTGTCGATGGCTGCAAGCGGGATCACGGACTCAGATCGTATCGACTTGGAGAGCAACAACAGATAAGGGTGAGGGAGAGTCGAGAGGTTGAAGAGGTTGCAGCCCATTACGATTCTTGAAACATGGTTGAGATCCAGCTATGAGACGACGAGAGAGAGAAGCAAAAGAGAAAGATGTGAGTGACCGGAGTGAACACGTGACACACCTTCGATTCGGACCGTGGTGCCGAAATATGCCAAGGCATATGTCATGGCAAGTGTCGATGCTCTCCCATGAACCCGCGCCCACGGCGCTTGCCCCCAGTGTAAAGAGGATTGAGAGAGAAAGATCATGGTAGTGAAAGTCGAGGAGAGGTTTTGTGCGTGTTTGTGTTGACACAGCTTTCTTCCTCTTCCGGAACCACCACCTCAAAACCATATTGCGCTCAGAGTCTTCGTCCCCGCCTGTTCTTCCTGGGGATCTTAGCACCCTCCGTTTCCACCATCCATTTCTTTTGCTCGTCCACTGACTTGGTTATTCTCAAATCACCACTACTCGAGTGGCTTGCGCCAGCCGCTGTTCGTCTCTTCCCGAAAAATATTGGTTGTCCGTCTTCGCTCCCGCAGTTGCAAAACTTACGGATTAATATCCCACTGCACACATGATTCCATGCCTGCGCACCCTCCCTCGGTTATTAATCGCTCTAATATCCGAGTAGAAGACTTCTATTGTAATTCTTGGGTATTCCGCCGCATGGATTTGTGTTCCGGTTAGCTTCAAGTTCGCACATACACCTCGGACTTCGAATTTGGCTCTATTGGCTTAGCTTCTTCCAATGCGTGGTTGCTAGGACCATTTGGTCAGTTACTCAAACCTCGAACTGACACAGAGACTATGTCTTGAGTCTTGGACCAGGAGATTTGTTGGGTATCTCCACCACATGCATTCATTACACTGGTCTCGTCGTTCTTTTGCATCAAGTTAATATAACTTGGCATAGGGGGATGGTATTTTCAACTCAACCGCCGTACCTTGCTCCTGTTCGACCTCCGCACAGCGCGCTATTGGATCTTCGAGCCTGAGGTCAGGGCATCCAATTTCATCGGATCGTTTACTAACCTTTACCTCCTTGCTTGAATAGGGTCCCCGACGGCTCGCAAGTTCAACTTTGCTTAGACGTTGAATTATTCCCTTGGCTATTTACTCGGACGCCAGGTGGATCCCAGATACCTGAATCTGGAAAACTACTGAACACCTCTGACTTGAGTTAAGAGTAGTACGTTTCATTCCGTATTCTCATTCAACTCGTATATATTCTGAATCGATCTTGACGGGATCCCTGATGCTTCGACTGGGTACGTGCGGTCTTTGCACCCAAGCGCAGTAAATTCAATTACAATTTCGAGGTACTTTCTGACACTGCATCAGACGTCCACTAGGATATTTTTTTTCTCAAGGCGCTGGTAAGTTTGTGTGTCGAGGAGTTTCATTTGGAATGTGTGCCAATGAAGTATAATTCAAAATGTGCTCCACCCAACCAGTATGCGAGTTTGGCTCCACTACACGTTTTCTACAACGTGGAAGTTGGTTGGACTCCTCCAAAATCATGAATTGTGGAATTCACGCAGTCGTCCTACCTCACCTGAGCGTTCCGAAATGCTGAACACAGGTCAAGTTTAGCTATCACAACTTCACAATTTCCCTCGTATCTCCCCTGCACAGGCTGTTCGAATGAGCAGCCTGACATACCTCCCCAGAGTTATCCGTGGGGCATTCGGTACGTCTTCCTTCGTTGAGGAAGGAGGAGATTGGTGCTACTGACAAATTCAACTCTCATTCGGCACTGGACCTTCCTTCTTCTTCATTGTACGTTGCCTTCCTCCTAGTCCGCGCAATTCTCTCTGCTTATTTGTCCGTGTAGTTGTTACACCATTTATAATGTGCGTCCATCACTCAGCGGAAGAACCTGGTGAATTACCCCCAAATCCGACAGCAGTGCAGACGTTCCTCATTCATCCGACATTCTGGGCTACAAGAAAGGTGGCCGGGGGTCAGTTCAATTGCGGTTTAGCTACGCTCTCTCTGGACCGGACTGCCTTCAAGTTCTTCGAATTAAATGTGTGCATACGGATGGCGTGAAATATACTGTAACCCCCACCCTTCGAAACACCAACCCGAACGAGGCACTTGTTGCCGCATCCTCCGCTGTTGAGTCAAGGCGCCGACAAACTACTCTGGAAATATGCCCAGAGTCGATATTTCGTCGTGACTGGCCATACTTTCAAGTTCTGAGTGGGTACTTATCCCTGTCGCGTGCTTACCCTGGTTATTCTTGCGCTTTTACCCATCAAATTTCTCTGGAGGCCTGCAATCAGTGGCAGTGTGATACGCATCAGGGGCGGTGCCTCTTCAATCTTGTTTACACGACCACCCAACGACCACCCAGACCGAGCCGTTGTGGGTTGGACATCATCCGAGCCATGAACACCATTCACGAGGCGCTGCTCTTGCGCAACATGTCAAACCTACCCACCCTGATCCGCGTAAGTCCATTTCCTGTCAGTTCTTCAAGACTCCCAGCTCACGTCTGGCCCAGCGGTTCGCATTGGCAGCCGCTGCAGGTTCCGCTTCAGACCTCAACAAGGTCTGCACCCTACTAGATGCTCAGAATATTCCACTGGAGCAGATCGACCTTTTTCTTCCCCTGTTTCACAGTCTCCTCGACCCATCTTCCATCCCCGATGGCGAGACCCTGGAGCGCATCATCGTCAATGTGACTGAAATTCCTTTTATCAACTGCGCAGCGATGTCGCTGACCGACATTTGTGCTATCGCAATGAAGTCCTCCACAGTCCGTGATGCTTCCCCCGACCATTGGCCGCGCGTCTGGCCATGGATA
Organism: Mycena sp. CBHHK59/15; assembly: GCA_029204085.1. Lineage (NCBI taxonomy): Eukaryota > Fungi > Basidiomycota > Agaricomycetes > Agaricales > Mycenaceae > Mycena > Mycena sp. CBHHK59/15. The sequence goes on from JARGXW010000312.1 coordinate 9,505, forward strand.
CAATTCCTCCATGCATATTGGCAATATCTTCCTGGCTTTCCTGCCGCCGCAGAACTGGATGCATTCATCATTCACGGCTCTATTCTGTTGTGCCTGGCTGATCATCCTGGCATCTCCGGCACTGTATCTGCTACACCGGGCGTTCGGAATATCTTGGCGCATGCTTAGGTCAGGCTGGCCATCGTCACCCCGACAAAGCCAATAATGCATCTGCTGCTGCGGACGCTGGCCGAAGACGTCAAGAAGAACGAGAATGTCCAAGAAATCGTCGATGGTGTTGGCAGCTACGACGAACTAGCATCGCTGGTCGTCAAGCAAATCTCCCTTTGTGTAGCATATCCCGAGGAGCAAATGAGGGTCCTTCTTGTGCGAGTATGACGAGTTTAGTGATGCTCTTCTGCTCGTGGACATGATGGCGGCCCTCGTAGCGGCGCTTGACGCTCTTTTCGGCACCGCAGTGGACAATACCTGGCCAGCCATTCGGCGCGGACTGGGAACCTTAATCACGTACCTTGCAACGGCACCGATGTACCCATGGATTGCGGGGGCGGTGAAGGCCGGCCTGCTACGGTTCATCGTCTCTTGCGCCATAAAGAGTGCCACACAAGCTGACGTATCTGAACAGCTGAGGTGGCTCCTACGCTTGTGTCTTGTACAGTTATAGCTGTTATGCGCAGCACATTTGCAAAAGACTCCCCCCACCCCGGTGGGAAAATAGGTATGGTGTCGTGCTCGCTCGCGCGCCAAGCCCGAACTATGCACCTACCTGATCAACGGATAAGTGTCCAAAACGATTACCCTATTAAACTTCAGCATCTTCCGTTGCGTTCAATGCCGGCTCTCACTCACTCCGTACCCACCGACTCGTGGTCCGCCCGGACACCTAGCACTCATATTCCAGTACGCAACATATTCCCCTTTAATATCCACTTCATATTACCCTTCCTCTTGCCATTTACAAACTCAACACCGTCTCAACTATCAATTTCTTGGCTAATTTTCGATTCTCCTCTATTATTCCTCTATTGTTCATCTATTGTTCGTCTAGTTCCTGACTCCAAACCAGTATGATTCTTACCTTGTGTTACTCCATTTCTCTGCTCTCTCTCTGTATAAATACCTAATATTCTCTCAATAAAAACCCAGCTTTTGACTGCCCACATGGTGCGCTACTTAAGTTCATATTGTCTTCGCTCCCGCACCCGCTTTCATACTCGTTCCCGCTCCCACCCTCTCGCAGTCGTTCCCTCCACCGCTCTCGTACTCGTCCTACGTCCCCGCCTTCGTCTTCGCATCGCTCGGCCATTTGGTCTCGTGTCACGGCACCGGACTACGTTCGAAACACTCATATATTATTATTCCTACTGCGATACTTCGTGCAGCTTACATTTTATTGTTAGTTCGCACCTAGTCGGGCACGTCAATGGTCGGAGTTTCAACTTTCCTTGCTGCTGAGTTACATTCCGATGACGGCATTGCCTCAAGTTTCAGTTTTAAATTTTTAACGAGTTATTTAATATTGATTTAATCCAAGTTGATGATGCTCTCACTGAAACAAGACCTTTGAGGCTCAGGATGTCGGTAGAATTCAGGGAATGGCAATTACATCCATCTAGGCTTCAAAACCTTCTCTAGGTCCACAATCTTACACTGTTCCAGGTTTTTTCCAGGCTTAGATTCTGCGGGTCTGGAGTACGGGTTTGAGATCCCGCGGGTTACCCGTATGGGTTTTAGACCCGACCCGTATGCGAGAACGATTTTTGCGGGTCCGGGTACGGGTTGAGGTCCCGATACCTGCGGGTATACCCATGTCCAACCCTATTTGCTCATTTACATGGCGAAATCCTTTGCAGAAAATAAGTCGAAATGCGCAAGCTCTGGTTCAATGTTGAACCCTGGCCACCAAGCCCGAAGATGAAAATGGACTTGGAATGGAATCGAAGCTACCTCGTTTGTGCGTCAAAATGTGCATTCGTATGAAGGCACTGTACAGTAAATCCGTTTCAAATCCACCGGCTTCAATCTCGACTTCGGAAGTAGGAAAGGGCATCCTGGTATCACTCAAGTAGCAATTCTCCTAGCGGAAATCGACACCTCGTCCGCGTGTTTGAATTTGACGGAAAATGATTCATGTAGGACGACTGTTTAATCATTTCAGATCTCGCAGCTCTTCAGCACATTCTCAACAGCCACAAATTTGTTCGCGTGCCGACTCGGTGGAAGATGGGTACCCTTGTGTTTGGAGAGCGGAGTGTATATATATATAGTGTATATTGTGCTGAAGGTATGGGTACCTAGACTTGAAGCAAACGCGCAAGTTCAAATTCAATAGTCATCTTTTGTTAACCGCCACCAAATACAAGCTCAACAGAATAATTCATTCACCACTAAAACCATCCAACCCTTCCATCTCTTAATAATCACTCTCAGTCACCTCAAGCCCTCGGCAAAAACGTGATCGTATCAATCTTATCCACACTGCCCGCGGGCCCAAACAAAAACTCGAACCGGATCTCCGCCGCCGGCGCCGTCGCCGTCCAGTTGAACTCATTGAAGTGGAACGCGCCCCAGCCCAGGTCGCGCGCGTCGGTCGTCTTGTACGGCTTATTGTTGATCATCAGCCCGACGAAGCCGTTGTCGGGCCCGTTGAAGAAGGTCCAGTAGCGTAGCGTATAGTTGTGGCCAAAGGTGACGGGCATGGGGTCGCTTGTGATGCGCGCCGACACGCCGAACTCGGTGTGGCTGGACGCGCGGACGAGGTCCACCTCAAAGGCGTGCGAGAGTGTGTTGCCGGGGGTTCCGATGAAAGCTCGGGCGGATGTGTCGGGGATCTGTGGGGCGGTTAGTATGTAGCGAAGAGAATTTTAAGAGCAAGGCGATGGGGGCATGAGGCGGTCAATTCATTTGCTCAGACCCCTGGTCCGGGCAGGGCTGAGTCATTTCTAGCTCGAGAGAACACCTACATCCACGGTCCAGGAGGACAGGCCGCATTCAAAGTCGCCGTCATCGATTAAGTTTGAAGGTGTAACTGAAGCAAAGCAGGCGGTTGCGGTGGAAGTGGATGAGGGCGTTGCGAGAACTCCTGCACAGAAGAAACCGATGAAAAGGATAGAAGACTTCATCTTGACTCGAAGAATCAAGTGGAGAACCAAAACTGGGAAGTTTTCTGAAGATGTGTGCTAGCAGTGTCGTTATAAAATATGGAGATTCTTCAGGGTGGGGTTTCTTCCCCCTTTATCACCACCCTTCAGACTGGTTGGCTGTGCGAATGTATCAGCTAGGGACCTGCCTGCTCACGCCAGCCGAAGACAAGACACCTTTTAATATTGCACTGCCTCTTATCCTGATGCGAAACGTCATCTGCCCAGAAAGAGTATGCAGAGAGAGGTCTATTCAGTAGGCCCCATGAAACTCCTGCGAAGGCTTATCCGAGAAAGTAGCTTTTTTAGGCCGAAAAATCGCAATTTCCTTGTCCGAAAAGTGGGAAAACCATGGGAAATCAACTCTTTGCCCGCATTCACGCGACAATCCTCGTCCGAAAGCGAATTGACATGGGCTGACATGCAGACGGAAACTTCCGATGACACACATCAACCCTTATGCTCAGTGCGTTAGACCCAGCGAACAAGAGAGAGGTGAGGAGAAGAGCCTTGTTGCATTTCCCGGCGAACACGGACGTGGGAAGAGAATGGAAAATGGAGCTGCTACACTGCTAATATTCCGCGACTTGTACGTGACGCGACGTTCGAGTGTCAAAATGGTGGCGCGCCAGGAACAACCAATTGGGGATCCAGGCATTGCTCGATATCCATTGAGCAAGGAAGCTGTCGTCTGGAGGACAATAATATATTTGGTAGTCATCACTTGGTCATCACAAGCTCTCATTGAAGAAAGTTTGAAGCTGGTTCAGTATCCGCATATTACGATACAGGTCAATTATGAGGTATTTTAGATTTGCAGAAAAAAATGGGTTCAAAAGAAACTTTGCAGGTTTCTTGGATCGACAAACTAAAGCGTAGCATCAGGGTAATCTGCTCTCTATCCCCATCTCTACATGCACCCTCACGTCGAGGATGATTTCGTTTCTCGTTGCCGTTTGTTACGGGCAGTGTGGGAGTCGAATCCATTGATGACCTGGAAGCTCATATATACCAACGACAGGGTCCATGTAGATGTGGGCCTAAGCCCGATGGTGGGATATTGGCATCGTACATAAAATGATTCGCCCTGAAAACACTAGTCTAGATTTCCTTGATGGCCTGATGTGGGCGGTAAGGTTTCGGAGTTATCAATAACATGTGACCTGCAAACAACACCACATACGCTCAGACGCGCCCACGACATCCGCGCGCCAATGGCGTCGGCATGGCTTCTTCTGACGGTTTTCTTGCTCTCGAGTGCTGCTTATGCCCATGCCTTCGCTCTCGCGCGCTTTTGTGAATGGCCGGATGGTGTCGGTGGGATATTCTCGTCATTGGCAGTGACCTGGGAGTTTTGGCGGCGCCGCTTGTTGTAGGTATGCGGTGTCCCCCCAGATTGTGGTGTTTCAATGCCGTGGAACGTGAATGACTGGGATTGAGTCGTATTCCGGGGCCTTTCGTCTAGGGGTGCAGAAGGAGCCATTGATACGAAGAATTGGCCAGCGGGGCTGTAAGTAGCCATGTTGTCCATGCTGGAGGAGCTGGAGGAGTTTCGATGGTGTGGTGTGAATGGGACGACCCATTGGGACGCGTCTTCGTCACCGTCCATCCAGCAGCGGGCAAGAACAACGTGACTTGGCCGCGAAGAGTGATGGCAAAAGTCACGTGGATGTCAACATTCCCAATCGAGCAATCATTGCCCGATTGGGGTCGGCAGTTGCCGAACCTCGACCGTCGGTATCGGATGCGCGAACACAATCAGACCATAATCAAGTTTTTTTCCCTCACTCAAAAAAAAAACAAAAAAAAAACAATTGATTCTGGTCTGACTACGGGAGACTATGAAAACACTGCCGAGTTTTAATTCCATATGTTGCTTGACGAAAGAGTTATGCAACTTGAAATATGGAGAATGCAGCGAAATTGGAGTTTTGGAATGCGCTCAGAATGCAGGAGTAGCTCATAAGGGCTGGGCGCTACGCTAGGCTGACGTGGGAGGGAAAGGCGGCATGGGCGATCCCGCTCTTTCCGTCATACATCTCATCCACGATGTCGAAGGTGGGGGAGGGGACAGAGCCAAAGCGAGTTGTCTGCTCGAAGGCCAATGACGTGGCGTGCAAACACGATGCATCAAGGTGAGATACACCCTGAACGATCTCTCTTGCTCCATACGGCCCGTGCGGTGCTCAATGTCGCGGTATAGTGAACTGGTCAGCCGGGTCATCGAGGTGGGAGAGCAAAGGACGAGAGAGCCGAGCGCAGCGATATGACAATGGGTCATAATGAGGTCCAGGTGAGGCAGTACGAAGGCTAGGCATCGTGTCAACGAGTAGCGATCGTGTCTGGTAGTGTATATGGTCAGTCCAGAGAGAATGATATATGGATAATCTGTTATTTCTGGCGATGGAAGCATGTCCCTTCCTAACCTCAGGCTTGCGGTCACCTCGGAATAAAGCTGTCCCCATTCATTTCCGGTGGAGCGCCGATGTTGTAAGTCGGTGATACCACATAACCGCCGCAGCGGCTATTGCACGGACTGTATAGCAACCTTGGTGGCCCACCCACCGTCGAAAATTACCTTGGGTCAACAGTCACCAGCTCAACTTCCTCTGAAATGGGAGGTGCAATTTCTGAATCAGTTCTGCGAATTTGCTCTGCGCGCTCTTTAAACTATGCCCAAGCGTTGCAATTTTCATCCCAACCTCCCTTGCTGAAACCTGATGGTTCATGACAAAAGACAGGAAGCACTGATCAAGTTCCAATATTAGTGCGCCAAGGATGCAATAGTATGGCCCCGGTTACGTGCACTCTGCATATGTACTCCGTGTATTGAGACCGTGTCAATCATAATGTCATTCAGGAGCTTCGGTGAATGCCTGGCCTCCATCCAGGCCAACGACACACTCTGGCGTACAGGAGGCACTGATGCATCTGGAAACCTTGTGAATGATGTTTCCTGCGTTGTGGGACTCACATACTCCATGTGCGTTTCACAATGCAGAAGTGCCCCAATGCCCTTCAGTTTCGAGACATTTTCCACGCAATTCAGCTCTTTCATGCTACCTTTTCTGGCACTCAGGCACAGTTGCCGTTTGGGTCCCCCCATCATTTCGACAATTTCGCAACTATCGTGCTGACCATTGGGTCGCCTACCCTCGCAATATTCTCCCTTATGATCGCCATTTTCAACTCTCGCTGGATCAAGTGGCGCTTTGCGCGCATCGCATATCCGAACAGTGATCGGGCCGTGATCGTTCTCGACAACTTGCAGGAGTCCTTCCTTCGAGTTAAATCCACAAGTTTCGATTGAAGTCGTCCTCCCGCAAAACGATCAATGGTGGCAGCGAGGAGCAGCCACTTTGGCATTTACCCATATGTGGTCCATATCCAACATTCTGGACCGAACCTAACCAAACCCTGGCAACACTACTCGCTATGTGGTAAAGTAACTGGAATTTTGATTTTACCAGCAAATACCCACTGTCCTTCACATGGATTTGGAGGAATCTTCAATGCAACATGAATTTCATGTCTGCCTGGCCACTTGAGCTTCCAGTTCAATATCTCATCTAGAGTGCAGGGATTGAATATTTTTGAATATTTTCCTCACAGTGAATGCCCTAAGGGTATTTCCAGGGATTTTTAAGCCCCCACATATAGGGATAGGTAGTACAGTTATTAACCGTCACACGAAATAACAGCCATGTGACCGCAACCACCCTGTCTTCTTCCGTTATCGTTGAGCCTACATCCCCGCCTGCCTTGATCCCAAACAGCACAACCAGCGTAAAAAATTCTGCTCGCCTCATAGGCCCACAATCCGGCGCTCTACCCACAAAGCTTCAAATCTACCTGACAAACACTACTCGACTGCCAGTTTTGGAAGATCATTCATGAAATTGAGCATCGTTAACTGCACAAAAAATTCGTTTAAAGCAATTCAATGTCTACAACTCAGCAAATACACCCCTGAAATGGTCTATGTCCCGTGGATCGTTTGGGCACAACTACGCCGGCCTCACCGAACTCCTTAGGCATTTAAAGCTCCTACACATTTTAGCTCCCACCATCGGCCTATGCACTGAACTGCAATTCTCTTGTGATTTTTCATTCTCTCTTGGCTTCGTGGCGTCTGCAGTCAGTACACCATATAAATTTAAAAATATTTTGGCCGTAGTTTGGTCTGTATTCATGCCTGACTCTACGAAATCCACTTCATCTGTACCTTGTTCCGTGGGTATACCCGACGGGTTGGAGGACCCGCGGGTTTTTTCCGAACCGCGGGTCAACCCGTACGGGTTTAGACCCGACCCGCGCACGGGTACGGCTTCTGCGGGTACGGGTACGGGTCTACCATTTTGGACCCGCAGGTTACCCGTGTCCAACCTTATGCATGGTGCAGACACACGGCCAATGCGGTTCCCCGCGGCGCGCACCAGGATGGCCGGCACCATGGGAACCGAGACAAAAACAGTAAATGTCATCATGCGCAAGGCTAGGATACAGCAGTGGTGCGTGATGGTGCAGTGGTTCGGCCAGTGAACGGACGCAGTGGCGGCGATGTGGAAGTGCGACCGGCTTCGCATGTCGCCTTCGAGTCCCGAGCCAGTTCCACGTTCCAACCAAATATTCCAGCACACCGGGATCAAGTTTGTTTTGTTCTTACACACACTCCTTCACGCTCATTTTACCACTACTGACTTATATATCTCATTATCTACAGACTTTTTACTTTACCTCCTACATACCACCAATGCGACGAGTTCAACCCAAGTCTTTGGCCTTCTCGGACTACGCCGGGGATCGAGCCGGCAGTGGATTGGGCACCCACTTGTCAACGTCTTGGGGAGACGTGCTCTCCCTATACGTCTTTGCGTAGTTCCCGGATGGTTCGTTGGATGGAAGTTGGATTTTAGCTGAGGTTTTCCCCCACGGACTATTTACATATGCATTGTTTTCATATGTTAGGATCGGACCTCTTTACGGCACTTTCTCCCTTTGTTCTCGTACCACCACCACTATACATCGCATTTCTGAGCATCTACGCACGAGTCCACATTCATTACATCGAGATTAAGCTGAGTTTTCATTATCTTCATCCTACTGATTAATCTACGCCTAGTTCTATTCTGATTCATCTGATATTGCCATTTCTCTGCACGCCTCGACGCTCTGCCGGCACGACCTTGACACCACCTCTGTCCACCACCGGACAAACCCTCTCTTCCACAGTGGAGCCCACCGCGAGGGGTGTTGGTTTCCGTTGCTGGCTTCATAGCTGAGTGCTGTAGTTTCTGAATTTTCGCTTTTATTTCCCCTTTCACATTCCTCCATGTTACACATTTCCACGCGATGTCTCTGAGCTACCCACCGTATCCCTACGCTGCCATGAGCCCGTCGAGCCCTTCAACACACGTCGTTCGTCTTCAAATTCCCATGCCGATTCCGCGCACGCCGAATGCCCATATTTGACGAGCGCGGAGTCCGAGCTTTCCTCATGCTTATTCTTCAACACGGTTCTGCGCAGGGATTACAGATGCTGACGAGCTTGTTTCTTTCATAGTGCGATATTCTCCGACCGAGTGCGAGCCGTTATTCAGTACATCCCGAGCTGGACGAAGACATGCCGAATCGAACTTGGAGCGCAGCCGAGCAGCAAATGCTACTTCTCTACGGATCTTCGGACGAGGATCTCGGACGAGGAGCGCCGCGTTTCCGAGCAAGAACTTCTGGATTCTGTCGAGAACATCCGCTAAGTCCCCTTTTCGTAGCAAATCTGAAGTCGAGCAGTACTTACGCAGTTTCCAGTTGATTGCAGCGCCACTTTTGAAGCAGCGAGACATTACGATTGTGCAACGCGATTATTATTTTGTGAGCGGCATCCCCAGCGCGATCAAGAACTGGTTCATTCTGCGCGTCCCCGAGTCTCAACGTACGCTTTCAAATCCGATTTCGTTAGCTGACACGTTAGGTATTCTTTACGGCTACTTCGACCCGATGCGCGTTTCCCGACCTTTGGAACGAGCTTGGTGATTTTTCTGAGCCTGCTGAGCCGCTTGCCCCGCCGACTACGCATCATATGGTCCCGTGCCCGTCGCTTCCCGTTTCTTCTGCGCCGTTCTACTCTGGTATTCGACTTTCGACACGTCCAGCACTCCCCGTGCGCCAGAAGACGCTGTGTCGCTCCTAGTCTACTGCAAATGAAAGCCTCACCCGATCATCTCTGTGTCGTCTACGACTTCTACTTGCGTTTGAACTACATGGCTTGCCCGAACCTGAAGAACTGAACCTGCATTCTGATAATGGCGACGATCCACTCGAGGACTTTACTGCGACGATCTACAGGAGGACTCGACCGCTGACGAAGAACCCAAAGTATGCCCCTCTGACGAGGAGCTACCTGAAGATATCATTGAGCTTGGTGAATGCGAACCTGATTTTGTTGAGTACCAATACAAGGGAAGTCCAGTAGACTCCTGTGAAGAGTATTCGATTACTGACCGTGTTTCTGAGTTCTGTTGGGCTCTTGACGAACTGAAATATTATCAGCGCGCCAAGATGTCGACCAAGCTTCTGTAGCAGATATTGCAAGAGGTATTCTAGCGGAGCTGGAACAATGTTTGACGAGCGCATCGTGTGGATACGTCGGGCTACAGATAAGTTCCCACAGCTTTTTCAATGGCAATGATTCTGGTAGTGTTTCAGAGATGAATATTGATGCGCTGAAGCCGACCGACCCTTGGACGACACCTACAGAGATTGACGACGACTACAAGCACTATCTCGCAGGTGATACGACAATATTGAGCTAAGTTTTCCGATACTTCTGAAGTTTCTTACTCTGGCGATATCACAGAGACCGATAGCAGCAGTATTTTCGATTCCGCGACCGAGTTCGAAGCCGATTCATCGCTAAGTTCATATTCAGAGCCAGACGATGCTGACCACACTTTCGATATAGATGGAGCTTCACTTGAGCACACCAACGTTCAGCAGCTCGACGCGCCCGAGTTCGATCTGGAAGCCATTTTGGAGCTGTACACATTTGTTGAGCCTTCACAGCTGAGTATTCCACCTCCGATGCCAGCTTCAATCCGTGTTCCGAGCCCGATTCTGTCACTGACTTTTTCCTAGAGTTGTTTTACAACGGAAAAATTCCTACAACCTCAGCGCACCGTTTCCCAACGACGAGCCGGATCTAGTTCCCATCTACGAGTCTGCAGATATTCCCGAGCTGAGTTGTTTTGTTCTTTCCTCCACGCATTCAGAGTTTGAATCACGACTGATTTATTCTGGAATCGTTTTATGCCGAGAAAAATTCCTCCGAACTCAGCGCTGCATTATCAACCACGAACAGGATGCGCAGGACGATTTCAAGTTGTACTTTACTCATGACATGGCTGAGCTGAGTAGCATTCCTCATTCCACTCATTTATCCGCGCCTTCCGAGCCCGAGTCTACCACTCATTTATTCATAGAGCTGTTTTACACCGAGCAAAAATTCCCTGAACCCCGCGATGCATCTAGCGACAACGAGCGCAATCTGGACCTCATCCACGAGCTGTACTTCGATACAGATACTCCCGAGCTGAGTCAACACTTTACATTCATTCTACCTCCGATTCTGAACCCGCGTCGATTACTGACATGTTTATTGAGTCGATTTTGAGCCAGGAACCATCCCAAGCCATCGATTGCGAGATTATCGCATCTGCAAATGAGCACAATTCAAGTTCCTCCACACACGCGAATTTTGACGAAGACCTGTGCACCATTATTGAGCTTTACACTGAGCAAACCGAGTATCCGAGCCGAACCGAGTCTTTCAAACGAGCTGAGTCCCAGCTTTCTCTTTGCGCACATCTTATGCCCACGATTCGTCCCAGAGTTGCTTGTATCACGCACCAAGTCGCACGCGCACACTCGAATCGAGCGTACAGACGATCCCCGAGCTATCAAGAGTCAGTACTTACTTCCGAGCCCAGTTTTGCATACGCGCGCCCTCGAATCAGAGCTGAGTCATTCATACATTTACTTTGCCATCTATTCTTCATCGCGTTGAGCATCTTTCTCGCCATACTCCCACGTTTTTATTCTTTGATCGGGTCGCTCTTTTCCGAGTTGCATGCTGATCACAATTTCGAGACTATACCCCAGAGTTATTCGATATTGAAGCGCGATCTGCACGGCATACATCCAACAGCAAATCAAGATTCCAAGCAACTTTCCCATTCGATTTATACCAAGACTTTCATATCCGCTGAGCCGCATCCACCCGATAAGCACCTTCATTTTATATCGTCTCACATACCCCATATCCCACATTCATTTCCATTCCTATTCTGAAGCCTTCGTTTAGCCAGGATTTCGAGGGCGAAATTCAAAGTATCCCCCTCTGTGGAAGTGCGACCGGCTTCGCACGTCGCCTTCGAGTCCCGAGCCAGTTCCACGTTCCAACCAAATATTCCAGCACACCGGGATCAAGTTTGTTTTGTTCTTACACACACTCCTTCACGCTCATTTTACCACTACTGACTTATATATCTCATTATCTACAGACTTTTTACTTTACCTCCTACATACCACCAATGCGACGAGTTCAACCCAAGTCTTTGGCCTTCTCGGACTACGCCGGGGATCGAGCTGGCAGTGGACTGGGCACCCACTTGTCAACGTCTTGGGGGACGTGCTCTCCCTATACGTCTTTGCGTAGTTCCCGGATGGTTCGTTGGATGGAAGTTGGATTTTAGCTGAGGTTTTCCCCCACGGACTATTTTACATATGCATTGTTTTCATATGTTAGGATCGGACCTCTTTACGGCACTTTCTCCCTTTGTTCTCGTACCACCACCACTATACATCGCATTTCTGAGCATCTACGCACGAGTCCACGTTCATTACATCGAGATTAAGCTGAGTTTTCATTATCTTCATCCTACTGATTAATCTATGCCTAGTTCTATTCTGATTCATCTGATATTGCCATTTCTCTGCATGCCTCGACGCTCTGCCGGCACGACCTTGACACCACCTCTGTCCACCACCGGACAAACCCTCTCTTCCACAGCGACACTAGAAACCACCCATCCTGTTGACAACGCATTCGGCACAGATATGCCAACTGGGCACGTGACGGGAGGCGTGGAACGGCGGAAGGTGTGATCATGGGCAGTGATGCCGTGTCGTCAGTGCCTCAGAGTCGAAACACGGAGATCGCCAGGGATGGGAACGAGCGGGATGAAGAATACACTTGGAGAGCATTGCTTGACACCATCAATGCGTAGTTCTCGGCCCTCAAAGCTCAAGACTAGTGTGATATGTTGAAGTGGGCGATTAGTGGAATGTGCCGGACGAGCGAGGGACTTGAAACATGAATGAAGCATGGTGCCGAAATAACGGAGGCATATCGGGGGTGACGAATAGGAATTTTGGTTGAGTGGTGCAGGTGACAGGGCCTAATGGTACACGCATAATGATATTTCCGCTATTCAAAGCACCGAGCATCCACAGATTGCGCCATATTTCGTGTATGAACGGTGTATATGAAGTGCAGCTCGTTTGAGAGGAATTTTGAGCACAAAGAACCCACCAAAGAGGCCAGGTAAAGTGTAGCCGAAAGATCGATGTGGCACACTCTCAGAATCCCCGAAGAGAGAAAAATCACAATCGCGAGTTTAGAAGTTACCTCCGAAGCGAGCGCCGGCTGGCAGGTTGCAAATCGGCCGGAGTCAGAAGGGAAAAAAATGTCGCAAGCGAATGTCAGTGTACCATACATCAGGAAAGATTCGATTTGGACTGGCCCAGGACATTTCCATCGTACTAAGTGACAGTTGAGAAAAATGATCTAGGGATTGGTCTTCCCTGTGCCAAGCCTGAGGGTTCTTCGGATCCCGAAGCCAGTCTCCGAACACTTAGCAACCCCGTTCCAACCGTTTCCGCGGAATGCCCCAGGGATATTAATGAGCCAAAACAAGCCACAATGACTATTCCTTTCGAGTGGAAGGACGGTTTACAGGAGATGCATTGCAGCATCGAAGTCACGAGGTAATTATGGTCTCTCAGGGTTGTGGTCAAAAGCAAGGAGCGGAACTGCGGACCGCCACCCCAATGTTTGCTGATGCGTGCAGTGGATGCATCACCACATATTCCCGGTAACGTAAGTTACTGGGTCTTAGAGAGCCCTAATTTTTGCTTTTGGCCGTGCATCACATTTTCGTCAGCACTTTTTGCGTAAGCACCTTTTCTCTCCGCCAAAATGCGCCGGCCAACTTTCGGCTTTGCGTGAGACCTTGATACGGGAGCTGCAACTCATAATCCCGCTTATGCTGCCTGATGCTGCCTCTGGAATGTTCTCCGAGCTTTGCCCAGGCGAGCTAGCGATGACCCACAATTGCAACGTACTTATTAAGAGCAGCTTGCTTTCTCTTTCACCATGTCTCCTTCGATCTTTCATTTTTCGTTTCGACCTCAGACTGGGCTTCCTTGTGGGCCCCTCAATCCTGCGTGTTAGGTGTTAACAGTTGAGCTGGGGATTCACTTATCCTGAGCTGCCGCTTTTTTTGTTGCCAAACCCCTCCGGACTTTGTGAGAACATATGTATATAAGAAATTTCACGTAGTTTGCCGTGAACTGTGTGAAGTTTTGGTGAAGTCGGTGAACTACCACGTGAACTGGCGTAAAACGGCTCGCGTAATGTTTGGCTTGTGTTTGGCTGGCATCAGCCTCTCTATCTCTCTGTCTCCACATCGGTATGCTCGCTTTTGCCTACATTGTGAGTGCCCCCCAGCTCAAAACCTTGTGAGAATACTATCCCTAGAATTCCTCCCGATGCTAAGTATGCCATAAACTAGCCTACAGCGCGCGCCTCCATGCCGCTGCGGCCCCCCGCCAAATTATCAATATATTCGGTGCCCCGGACCAGACGAAGATCATCCATGTGGAGAATGGATACCGTCTAGGCTAATTTGCAGGGTTTCAAAGGTCTGGTACCACGCGGGCCTCGAGTACAAAGTGGTGTGTTATCAATCCATAATTACCACTGGCTTGCACTGACGTGCCGCCATTCAGCACAACCCCGAAGCCTTCTCCCGCGTCCAGCATGCCCAGCATGTCCGCCGTGAAGTGCACCAGCAAGAAACACCTCACAGTCGGTGACGTGCACGTTCTCGGACTCCTGGCCGCATCGGCCGCGCAGCGCGTACGGCGCGCGCACTCCTACTCAAAGCCCCCGCGGACAGTGCCGATGCAGGGAAGCATGCGCCGTCCGCGTATGCCCGGCTCCACCTCACAGGTGTCCGCCGAGTAGCGCACTTGGTAGTCGAGATTTTATCGTATTCTTTCTTCGCTACATCATCGTAATACATGTATTATCTTAGTACTAGGAATAAAACAGCCTCCCGCTACCTGGAAAATCCCTCCAGAGATAAGGAAATGCGGTCTCTCCAGCACGCTTGACCAAACAAAGTCCATTTCACGGAGAGTTCACGGAGTTCACGGAGTTCACAAAGTTTCTGGGCAACCTGTGCACTTTCAGTCCAGGGATTTACTGGACTTTGTAGCATTTATACTGTCCTCAGGTGCTGGGTGGCCAACACAAGTGAACATTCCTATCCTTGATCTCAATCTTCCCTCTAGCCTAGGTTGTTGTAATATCTGCGGAGATATGTATGGAAAGTCATAAAAAAATCCACTGGCGCAAATGCGGCCCAATGCGAGCTGGTCGACGCGTCAGCGTCGACCAAGCGAGCTTCGGGCCGCCGCCATAAAATCTCATAATATTATTGGGTCGAAGTTGTTGATTCAAAAGCATTATGGCTCAGGAAGTGCGATTCCTGATGGCGGGTCGTGTCGCCTGTTGGCACCACCCACTGCATTTGAGCCCCGAAAGCAGTTCTCAAGAGTGCAGCCATGATTGATTGTACTACGCCAACCGTGCCGCAGCGCCGCTCACTGGCATTACAGCTTTATTTACCATCTTTAGACCAACCAAAGCGTTACCGGGCCTTGCCGCTCGTCGGCCTTACCCGCTTTATGTCTTTCTTTCCCTTGATGCTGTCAAGCTGGACGGTCCCGGACCTTTCGCGCTCGCTTCGTCCTCTGGGCTAAATTGTGCTAGTCACCCAATATGCCGTTGTTGGGAGCCCAGTAAGCCGTTTGGTTCACATGGTCACAATGCTGATTGACCTGTTTTCAGATTTTCAGATACATATTCCTTTCATGCGTGCGCGCCGACGACGATGTCAGAATGCGTGCTCATTGACAGGTATCTGTTCGCGCCCCTGCTCCCGTGCTTGTCGCTGGTGACTCCAGTCTTGGTAAGTATTCTATATCCATTCTTTTATCTTCTCTGCAGTGGATCATCCTCATTGCGAGACACAGGCTGGATCCAATCGCAGGCTCTACGGAGGCGCTTCGCGGGATACCTGACTATATTTACACTTCTGCAAGTACCACGAAGGGTTTTGTTCCACTAAATGGCTTTGGATGCGATAGGCACCCCTCGGTATCCGCGAAGTCCCGGCTGCTCGAATTCAGGGACAGACACTTGGCTGACGGAGGGCACACGTTCTGAGGTATGGAAGCTGGCCCACTGCGTGCGCAACCATGCCCCACCGCCCATAACGGCCTCAGATGTAACCCTTGTGGCCCGGTGTTTCGTGGTCCTGACCCCCACTGTCAACTCGGAACCTCTTCCGCACAATTGCCTTCTGATGGTCGATCATTATCGGTGGGTGGTAAAAGCTCAACGTCTGACACGGACTTTCAACTTGCCGTTCATAAACTGTATGTCACGTTCCTCTGGCGGATGAATTCCTCCGATTCCATCATTCTTCATGTCACCCACTGACACTTGCCTTAGCGTGCGTCAGCAAAAACTCACTGTGCAAGAAGTATGATCCAAAACATTGCGCGAACCGCCGTGCACACAACACGGGTTCACAGATGCATCTGATGACCACCTTTGGAATGAAGAATAATAATTTCATGTCATGTGCGTTTGCATCTTTCACCATTCTTTAGTAAGGGAGACAATACCTTTGTCAGGTTTGCAGTCCTCACCGGCGTAAGCTTCGACCAAAAGGAGCACACACCTTCACTGCGTACATTTGCGTTATATAACTTATATTCCGGGTCCATGCTTTCCGACAGGTATGTGCCTTTACATCCTCCCTTACTCTTTGCATGTGCCAAATACCAATATTCAATTCACGACATGGCAGCTTGTCTTCGTTCTCGCAGACGACCCGACAAAGGACTGGTTCAAAATCAGTCTCACAGTCGCCACCGCGTGCTCACCTGCTTCTGTCTTCTCTCCTTCCAGCCCCTGCACTCGCGCAACTGCGAGGCTCCATGTATCTCCGCGGCCTGTTCGGTGTCATCTCCCTCACCGGAGCATAAAAATATTCCGCTGAATTCGAGTCTGACTGCGTGGTTCCACCTTCCTTCCACCTGCATTGCCGTAACGGCGTCTACATCTTGCCTGCAATGTTCCTCTGTGGCCTCAACCGCTTCTTCCGTTTTGTGGGCATCACCCTCGTGAATTCTCAGCTATTCAAATACAACACCAACAAAGCGCAGAGCGTCAGTTCAGACACCACGGTAACCGTCCTCTCCCCGCACTTCCTCCACATTGTCGTCGGCATGCCTCCATCTTTCACTTAGCTCTGGGGCAGAGCACATATCTTATCGGCAGTGGCGCGTACATGACGAGTTATGGAGGTGCATCTGTTTACGTTTACGGACGCACCTTCATCTTCACTGCAGGAGGAGGAGCGGCCGCTGCCAAGTAAAGAGGAAGTTGCAGCGGATTCCATGAAGGAAGATAACGAGCCAGGGGTTTCGCGAAAGGAGGGAACTGATGATTTAGATTCCTCCAATGGCAGAAGGAAGAAGGTTGGCACTGGTGATTCTCGCTCTCGCCTGACATTCATCCATCATGCCTGTGAGGGATTCACGAAGCGCCTCGTCGCCTCGGGGATTGCCCATTCTGACTCAGGTGATGAAGTCAGTAGGACGTTCAAGGTGTTTGTAGATGGACTACATAGCTCGCCATCTGTCCCAAGGGGGTACGAGACGGTGGTGTTTATCTGTGGTGAGTCGAGGCTTCCATTTTATAACCTTGTTCTCGCTCAGTCGTACGTTTAGGCATGTCAGGCGTCTCATCCGCACTGCCACTTTTCCTCAATCTTGTTAAGTGAGTCTTTGGTATATATCAAGTTCTAGAATTAGAACGTGCATGTCCATAAAAAGGTTCAGGCGAATGCAAATCCCTACCGTCAGCATGTGTTGATAGGCTGGGCAATTTGGGATCCCCGTACGTCTCTTTCCTAGTTTATTCTCCCCAAAAATTAGCTTTTGTTGCACCCAAGGGCTCTGACTATCAAGACATTATCCGATTTTTCTGAGGGTTGGAGGGCCAATACTACCCCTTAATCCCTACCCTCTGCTGTAACAACCTTGTTTATATCTGTTGTAGTTTCTTTAAATGAATGGCTACAAGATGGGCTCTTTTTGGTGGCTCCAGAACAAACAATGGTCGGAGCTGGCATTTGGGTGCATGGAAACAAGTAGTCTCTTGGAAGAAATAATGCAGGATGAGCAATTTTTGGGAGAAGCTCCGGCTGATTTTCATTCCGGACTCCGGAGCCACCAAAAAGGAGGCATTTTATTGGGATTCATTTAAGGGAACCATTATAGGTACTGGGGATTTCCATTCAATTCAACAGTCATGGGTCACGGACTCCTCTGTCAATGTCAAATTTTGGTCGGGGTCCCGTGTCACAGTGGCTCTTGTTGAATTTGCCACTGGTCACAGCATGTCCAAAATCACCTAAAAGACACAGAAAGGTGTAAATTTGGTGGGAAATGTCGAAATTCCAGACGCTGTCATGCTAAATTTTGGTCAGTGTCAAAATGTCGAACTTGAAACACTGGTTGAACATTTCAAAATTTTCACTTTCTTTTTCAGTGAAAAATGTCGTTTATTTTTCACACATTTTTCACTGAAAAAGCAGGTGAAATTTTCAAAACATTTTCATCACTTTCTTATTTTATTTTGAATTTTTCACCTTGAATTGAGAAAGTGCTGAAAAAGTTTTAAAATTTTCATCTTCTTTTTCAGTGAAAAATGTCTGAAAAATAAACAACATTTTTCACTGAAAAAGAAGGTGAAAAAATTGAAATGCTCAACCAGTGAAAAAACAGTTATAAATAAAACTTAGCTGAATATATTATTGAATGATTTGCCTTTGGCTTGCCAGAAAATCTTACAGAAAGTGAAGAATTAAACTGTGATTTTGACCTGGTTGAAAATAAATGATTTAACTGTAGTCTTATCTAAAGTGAAAATGTTTCTAAAATTAATAGAGTCAGCCATCCTTTTAACCTTGCAGAAAGCATTACATTCAGCACACCATAAATGCTGCCGAGAACAATAGATTCGGCTACGGTTCCGATAATTCCAAAAATGTTGCCGAATCTTATTGTTTCGGCATGTACTGCAAGTGCGGTGGAAAGCATTACTTTCAACTTGGCAGAAGGTGAGAAATTTTCACATTCGGCTGGGTTGAAAGCAATACTATCTGCTACACTTTTGGCACATGCTGAAACAATAACATTTGGCAACAACTTTGGCAACACCAGAACTATAGCAGAATCTATACTTTTCACCTACACTTGCAACAAACAGAATATAATAGTTTCTACAAGATGTAAAACACAGCTGGTTTTATTGATTTAAGCAACATTATCAGTCAAGTTGAGACTGCAGGTGAATCATTTGATTTTAATCGGGTCTAAATCACAGTTTAATTGTTTGCTTTCTGTAACATTTTCTGGCAAGCTGAAGGCAATGCATTCAACAAACTAATCAGCTAAGTTTTATTTATAGCTAAAACCATTACATTCCGAGATGGGTTGACCTTCCATAAGCATAAATCAATTTCTGGAGAATATCTAGGGGTGCCAGTGATGCTGTCACAACAATCTATACCTATAATCTAATCACTTGGGCTTCCCATAAAAAATAGCTGAGAATAGGACATCTTAGATATAGATTTCTTTGTTGACTGTCACATTACTGTCTAAATAATGACAATCAATGTGTCTCACTTCTTTCGACGTGTCTGCCTTCATCCACAATGGATCTTGATGTGTCATTCCTGTACCATCAACTTTAGGGGTCCCCACCGTGATGTATACAGTTAGGCTCTGCAGTTACCGTGGAGCATGTACTCTCCGGTGGAAGAGATACCATCTTGTTGCGGTGTGCTAATTTGAAGCCAGAAACTATCCGGACTCTGGTATAGCTGAAGCATCACATTCGTTTAAAATGCAAGGGCCTCGAGGAACTTCTCCAGACCATGCAGAAACCATAGACACATGTTCTCTACCTTTGTGTAATTTTATCTCATTTTATCTCATTTTTTACGACCGTATACAGGTTATAAGATCCATAAATATACGGTACTATAACCAGAAGAGACCCTAAAAGCATCATTACGGTTATGGTTACGATACGGTGAGCACCCGTAAAGACCTGTACTTCTTACAACCATACTAGGTTGCCGCTCTAGAGGGTCAAAACAGTGACATAGCCACGGTGGCTGTGTCCGACATAGCCACCATTTTGACCCTCTCATCAGAGCAGCAACCTAGTAAGGTGATGAGGTCAAGATCCCCCAATCTTGGATTCAGGACACACTTGCAGGCTTGGAACGTGTGAACCCATTTGTACCTGAACTACAGCGTCTTCGTAGACAGGACAGTGATGACGATCCAGCGCTCTATATCGAACATGCGGACTTCACAACCCATGAAATTTCGGCTATCTTCTCACTTGCTCCAGCTTCGGTGCCTTCTCACCGCAAATTGGTAATCCAACGCAAAGGGAATGACAAACCAATTAATCTCGATATTCTCTCACCATTTGTTGAGCCTCTGCACTATCTCCTGCTTCTTCCCAAGGGAACACTGGGATGGTCTCCTTCAAGGCTCACACAAGATAATAAGAAGTTTAGCCAGCTACGATGGTATCGGATCCGATTCTTCTTGAATGCCAAACAAATGTCCAAGTTTTCGCGGTTGACAGGTAAACAAGAGTGTCTTGAGTTCGATCCACTGAGTACTTAAATTATCACAGGTGAATGGTTGGTCGATGCATGGAGTGCCATTGAAGAGGCACGACTTACTTATATTTGTCACGACCAGCATTCAAATGCAGATGAGGAGGAAGAAGAGTTTGTGGGTACAATCGAAGGAGATGAAGAGCCGGTTGAAAATGTCCGACTACCGTAATCTTTCGCGCACTCCCCGGCCTGGTCTGCAGCAAATATTTCCGACTGCCTGGCCCTTCGTAAAGCCCTCGGTCCAGTCACTCTATTTATCACTTTCACAACGAACCCACGCTGGCCAGAAATTACTTCCCAACTAGAACCTGGGCAGTCTGCAAATGACTGACCTGACCTGATTGTTCATGTCTTTCAGCAATATCTATCTGCATTCATGAAAGACATCCGGGATCTTTTTGGACCTCTTCTCTACTACATTCGAGTGACAGAATTCTAGAAATGTGGTCTCCTGCATGAGCATATATATAGCTGTTGCTCTCAAGAATGTGCCTCAAACCCCAGCAGAGATTGATAAATTCCTCCGTACAGAACTTCCTCGGGCTTTCGGGAAGCTGTCAAGCGCCACATGACCCATATCCACGATCCATCTAAGACGTATCATCGCTGCGGGTGGCCGAAACAATGTCATTATGGTTTTCCAAAACCACGAAAGTCTGAATGATCATTTAATGAGTGTGGTATGTGGATCACTGATGACTTCAATTATATGCTTATTTTACTTCCAGGCTATTTTGAGCACCGCCACCGCGAGGAAGAGGACGCCTCTATTGTCTCGCATATCCCATGGCTCATTCTGAAGTATGATTGTCATATAAATGTTGAGTTTTCCACTGGTGTTCAGCTTTTCCAATATCTTTTCAAGAACTTTTTCAAACTTCTCGACGTTGAAAATGGGAGAGTATCCCACAACTTGCCCACGGACACGTCTTCAGGAAGTACCCGAAAGCCCGTAGATGAAATTCGGGATTATGAACGGGGGAGATACTTATCAAGCATTGAAGCTGCGACACATCTTGCATCTTTCCACATCTCACACAAATTTCCGGGGGTCAAGCATCTTCCAATACATTTGCCTGGACGCCATCACGGTCAAACGGCACGCAAAAATGACTCCCAGTCGGATGCTACCCTTCTGGTTCGATACTTGGCACGGCCAAAGCATCCTGATCTCGATAACCTAACATATGTGGATTTTGTCGCCTTGAATCACACGACCCGAACAAAGAAATGCATGACTTGGACGTTCTCGAAGATCTCTATCCTGACAGACAGCAGATGCGCATCCGGTTTCATCAACCAGGCCATGTCGGCGTGTGCCGCATTCAAATGGTTTATCTTCGACATGGAGATGTATTTTACTTGCGAGCCCTCCTCCTCCACCGAAAGGCCTGTGACTGGGTTGATATACGTACTGTCGATGGTAAAATTTACAGGACATACCGAGAAGCAGCACGTGCACTGGGATTATTTGATAATAATGAAGGCATCATGGCTTTCAAAGAACTCCTTGACTTTGGAGCTCCTACTGCTCAACTTCGCTGGCTGTTTGCTGTTTTGGCCATTGCAGGAAGCCCAGTATTGACGATTTGGGAAAATCACGAGGGCTCACTCAGTCAGAGAACCCGTGTTCCGCAAGGGCAATTGGATAGAAAGCACCACAATCAATATCATTGATGTCGCGCAAACATTAAATTCCAGAAAAGTAACAAAAAATGTAGAGTTATGCAGTAGGACTCTGCTCTGCAGCAACTCTGCAGTAGAGGTCTTGTTTTAATCTAAGAGGAACTTACGGCTTTCATTTAAATGGACTCTCCGTCGTCAGTCCCACCCCAATAACTTTATCCTTGCAAAACTGTGTAGCTCAACAGACATACAAATCGCTGTACCGTTATATAGACAGAAATACGGAATTTGAGTTCCAGTGGATTTTGTGCCCGTGCGAACCATCAACCATCCCACGACTTGAAGTTACGTAGTTCTGGCTTCAACCCGTACCCGTAGGTCGTGGCAAATTAAAAAGTCAGAAGAAGCCGCTACGCTGTTAGATGGAGAGAAATACAGATTTTGAGTTCTAGTGGATATTGCGCCCGTTGAATTGTTGCCCTTTTCATGAGTTGACACTTTGTAGTTCTGGCTCCAGCACCCATAGGTTGTATCAAATGGAAAAGTCAGAGGAAGCTGCTGTGCCGTTGGATAGATAGAAATACAGATTTGAGTTCTAGTGGATATTACGCCCATGTTCAGTCACCCGTCCCATGTGTTGAACTTTCGTAGTTCCTGTTTCAAAGCTTCAACCCGCACCCGTAGGTCGTGTCAAATTTTTTAAAAGTCAAAGGAGAAAAGGAAACCTTCAGCAAAGCTACCGATGTAAGGATGACCCTCGTAAATCTTTGCAAGATGTCGTGGTTCTGTTAGACAGTATCACCCGTTGAATGGCAAGAATCCCGTGGTTGAAGGTGCAATCAGTTCCAAGCAGATAGTGTTCTCGTGTAAATATACAACACAGTTCGTTGAATAAGTCATCCCGTACCCAAGCAAACCTACTGAAAACAGACGGATAGAAAGTACTTGTCATCAGCGTTTCTTGGTGTCTTAAGTCACCGAGATGTTGTAAAGATGGTTGGGGGACACGGAATTAAAAGAAGTACATATTCTCCACAAAGCTGGTTCACAGCAATTATTTATGGATTTCAACAGGAACACAGTTCCGCGAGTACCGTCGGAATCCCGTTCAAAGCTGCCGGCCCTGTGGAGAGAGGGAGTCTTGAGAAAGATTGAGGCAAGGATGGGGCATGGAGGCGGACAGGGAGAAATGGCAATCATCAATAGTGCGAGGTTTGAATTGCATTGCAGCACCAACTTCCAAGTGCAGGAGGAGAGGAAGTCGGAGCTAATCGGAGTCATCGGAGATCATGTTCCAAAAGTTACGCGAAAGCTGCTAAGCGAAAGCTAAGTGAGGGTTCTGATTGGCTCGCTTCAGCATAACGTAACAGCCGTCTTTTGTATAATAGATTCTTGAACCAAAGTAACCGTTGAATCCACAGAAATACGGTACGATGGAGAATGTTTTAATAATTAGAACAATAAGAAGCACCCAATGTATCTACAATGTTCGGTGTCACATTAGGGTTGTTCACAGTAGCCATTTTCGGCTCCTTTTCGCGTCATTTTCCTATCATTTTCCTATCATTTTCTCGTCATTTTTCAAAGAGGAGGTCAAAGAGGAACACAAAGAGGAAGCCAAAAAATGGCCCTTTTTTCATAATGGACGTATGTAGCCCATTATGCAAAAGAGCCATTTTTCCCGTTCCTTCTCGCTCTCCTCTTTCGCTCCTTTTTGCCAAATTTCAAACTCCGAAAGTAGTGTTATGTAACTGTTCTGACATGAGGTCCGATCGGACATTGAACTTTCGAGCGGGTGCCGGGATGTGCCGACACCGCCGTAAAAATGAAAAGGGGCCTTTTCGGTCCATTTTTGCCAGATGCACGAGGCTACCCGTTCACAGTAGCCATTTTTGAGCTCATTTTCGAGTTCCTTTTTGTTTCATTTTCACTCAAATGGCGGGGAACTGGCGAAAATGAGACAAAAAGGAGCGCAAAAAGGAGCCGAAAAATGGCTACTGTGAACAACCCTATTATTTGTGAACGAATAGTTCCTGTTCATCGGCCGCATTTTGAGGGACTGCGATGATAAGTGGATGGAAGGTAAATGGATAAGGCAGCGAACCTTCTGATAAACAGAGGCTCGACAGAGCCGGCACACACGGACTGAGGTTATTGCTGCTTACCGTGTTTTGAGGAGTTGAATATGGATTACTTAGGCTAAGTACTTCGGACCATCATCGAGACTGATTCATATTAGAGAAGGATAAACACATGAGGTAACTCACTGGAGATTACGGTAAGGTTCTCAAGCGTCGGGACACGGACTGCGGTACACGCCAGGGAGATCCGTGCTGACTCCAGGTGTTACCGAAAATCTCCAGGGTGATTCAGAAGACAATGCAACGTGGGTGGAGAATGCACCACCCCGAATCAGGTGACTCAAACAGAGATGAGTAAAATTGAGTTGTATTCCGCCCAAGGATCCGCACATTAAGACTGTAAAAATTAGTTGGCAACCGCTGAGTCGCAGAAAATATAAGCGATGGCGGAGGAGTTGAGAATGAGCGACTTGCGTACCAGAAACGCGTTGGAAGGTGCAGGAGAATGTTAGGGGTAATTTTTATTTGAGCCGAGCGTGTGGAAAAAGAAATAGACAGTAGTATCAGTATCTACAGAGCAGAACGCAGTACCAATCTCACCTGATGGGTAAAAAATGCAAAGTATTCAAGACTATGAAAGTAAAACTGACGACTGAGAAGGCTGTTGTAAGTGTATGAATTCACACAACATTTGAGACCTAGCTGGATCATGAAGACCTTATTCGCCTATGTCCACCATCAAGTAGTACGTCGGCGTAGGTCGAATTACTCCGCTGCAATTGGTCAGCTGGTAAATGGAAGGGTGCGGTGTGTCTGTGTGCATAGCGTTCATGTTGCCTGTCGAACCTGTTTCCCAAAACAATCAGGATGGTTTGATTACAGCGCTTCAAGCAGGGAGTTGAAACGTGCAAGGGAGATAGGAAACATGATGAACAGAATGGGGGACAGCTCTCAGCATTAGAACTAAGTCAAGACGTTGCCCTAGGTGATCTTGCGAGGCTTGAGGAATGTTTTAGGGCACTCCAGGATACTTTGCATCTGAAACTTGAGAAATTCAGAAAGGTACTTGAGTGTTTTGAGGAATCCCCGAGATTGTGGACTGTAATGACGGCCCCTTGGGCGTTCCATTATTGAGGAATATTGCGCTACCCAGGCTTTGAGCCAGGCCTTGATCGTTTGGTACTCGACGGGTCAGCGTTGAACCAGGAAGAATGCTGGGGCCCGGGTGATGATGCGGTAAGAGCGAGAGGTGATTTGACGGATGCTCTCCTTTTGAGTGGCCTTGAACGCGCGAAAAAATGGCCTTGTGATCAGTCTGCGGAGCTATCCAGAATTAGTTTAACCATTTGGAGCCAAGGTGGGAAACGTGGTTGGGAACCCAGACCCAAATTGAGTTGACTGCAAACATGTACATACGAAATCACCGCATCTGCTTAAGATACGAGTAATGATTGGTTCCAGTAGACCGGGAATTCAAGTTGTGAGAAACCCGTAGATTTCAAAAGGTGTATAGAGACCATGAGGGTATACTAAGTGTGATAAGCCCGTGTTTCTGAAGTAAATTGAAAATTTTGTCCTGTGTCGTCCTCGGCGGTGACGGCGTACCATCACATCAGTGAGCAGAACACCATAAAAAAATAGCAAGCCGTAGAAGGATGTACTTACTGCACACAATAGGGTATTTCATAATTAGAATTTTGACCCCAACTTGTGCCGCAACTCGGACCTCAACTTGAGGTCAAGTTGGGGGACCAAATAGTTCGGGAAACGAAGTTGGATGTCAAATCGTGCCTATACCCACGATCTGACATCCAACTTCGACCCCAACTTGATGCCCCAACTTCGTGCCCCAACTTCGGCTAACCTCAGTCACTCGGGCCTTTGCCGCCGCAATCATTATGTAACCACTCTGATCTTTCCATTGTCAGCCGTCGGTCTCCCGCCTCGACTCCCGCGACATCCCAAACTACCTCTAAAATAATTGTAGTGCAGTTCAGGCAAATAACCATATGATTCAAGTTCACCAAAAACCATTTACAAGGCTAGGCACATGAAATACAACTATATTTCAGAGCACCACCATCCCGATGCCCGACTCAAGCTCCCGACAAACCTGCTTAACTGCTTGTGAGAAGAAATCTGAAGTTGTGGTTTTGAAGTTGAGGCTCAGTTGAGCCCAATTTCTGGTAAAATGGGAGTGCAGGTGTTTCACAATTGAGTCCCCAACTTGAGCCCCAACTTTGGCTGAGTTGGGGTCAAGTTGGGGCTCAAGTTGGGGCTCAAGTTGGGGTCGAAATTTTAATTATGAAACACCCTAATGTATGCACTCAGACTGAGAACCTAGGCTGAGGGGGACGAGAAATATGCCCAAGCCCGTTTCTCGGCTAAACGAGCAAACGGGCTTGCCAAGCCGACAAACGGGCTTGCAAGCCGATCTGCCGGGCTTGGGCTTTGATCTACACCCAAATCCAAGCCCAAGCCCGAACAAGCCCGTTGGCGCGGGCGCAAGACCGTTTGGCAAGCCGAAAAATGAACTCTCCATCCGCTAAGGAAATCAGGAGTGCAGGCGAGCAAAGATGAATCGGAGAAGAAAGCTGAGTGAGGTGAGACCAATGAGAAAGGAGCCAACGCAACGACCGATTTGAGGACTTAACAAGAGAGGGGCGGCATTCATCATCTTCCATGACGATATCCAGTGTGAAGCTTATGTTTGACGTCCAAGACAGAGAACTGCTTGAATTCATCCAGGATGCGTATGTCCGTGAAGTCCCATTACTGTGGTAGCTGGAGCAGACACCAGACCATATCTCGAAAAGTACCGCCTCTATCCGTCCTGATCCATGATCACTTCACGACTTGGAGTCCGAGCGCTAAACGACTCGACCATTGACGCGCCAACGAGCTGTCCCAGCTATGGTATCCAGGACTACACACCCGTCCTTCTTCCTTCTTCCTTTTTCGTGTGAGTTCGAGGAGATGCATGAGTTCCTCTGCTTTGGTACCCACGGACCTCGCTCGACGGCAGGCATTGAGTGCAGAGTGAAGAGTGGAGGGTGCGTGGAGTCAAACTACGAGAATGAGGATGTAGCGGTTAAATATAGATAAAGCGCTCCGAGCCAGCGGATGCAGGGGCGCATCGGAGGCTGACGCGGGAGACGTGGCCATGACACGCAGATTCAAAAGAGAGAGCACAGAGTCAAATTACGAGGATGTGGCGTTTAAATATAAAGATGAAGAGAAGTGCGCGGCGGGTCAAAGGACGCGAAGACACTGCTGACTGGAGGCTCAGAAGTCGTCCTACAAGAGCACAAGCAAGGGCCAGATCCACGCGGATCGCCCATCATGGGCTCAAGGCGAGAGCGCGAGCAACCGGGAGAGTTCCAGTGGCATGGAACGCGACAAGGACCAGGATGAATGCGGAATGCGCGCTCGTAGGTAGTGATCTGCTTGGTTTGGTTTCAAACCAAGAAACCAGCAAACCAAAACCATGGTTTGCTGAAACCAAACCAAACCATGTTCATGGTTTCGGGCTGGTTTTGGTTTTGGTTTGAAGCTGGTGAAACCAAAAACGATGGTTGTAAACCATGGTTATGAGCGGTGTTTCATTCAATTTTCTTTTCTTTCTTTTGTTCCTCTGAATCCTCGAAGTTGCCTTGAACTGACATTTTGCGGTGTCCGGCTTTTTCGGACTGAGGTTTCTCCTCTCTCATCAATCTGATGGCTGTCGCGACTCGCTACGCGGAACGCGGACCTTGCGTCGCCACACGGCGGTGTAAGACCTGCAGGGTAGACGGACAGTGATGCACGGCGAACTCGTATTTTGTTTTTTCCCTTTCCCTTCTGGTTATACTAAGGTCCTCTTAATTATCCATTTAGCTACACTCAGGCACTTGAACGGACGCGAACAACGCCCTAAAGAGGATAAAATGTGACTCCCTGGGACTGAACCCATCGATTTCCCCTCTTCCCCCATGACTCGCACACGCGACAACCCGGATCCAACTCTCATCATCTCAGGAAATCGGTCTCGTGTTCCTTCTGACCGACTGGCTGATCCCAGTAACGGAGAGCCACTGGACCCAGCCCATCAGTCCTCAGTCGCGAAATCAGGTGAACATCCATGCCATTAACGGTTCTTTTCCTGGACTGACATAGCATGTCGCTACCTAGTCGCTGCCATCATGGTTCTGATTGACCAAATCGAGTCCCTCTGCTCCTCCCTCCCCACATCGGTCCCGAAAGGCACCCAGAACGACCGCATCTATTATGTTCTCAATAGGATTAAAGGACCTGACACAGGAGTTCTCGCGAAGTCCTCGACCTTCGTCCGCCGCATGGACCTTCTATTTGGGTCGGATGCGCGAAATGATGACGGCCGTTTTATCCACATTCGACGCGGTCCTTGGGGTGTCCCGCTCGTAATCCAGTATTTTCGCAAAATTGATTGGATATCGAACGGAATTTCCTTGGCAGCGGCCATGCTCAAATTGACCCAGATATTGGAGGAAATGCAGATACTTTG
This sequence comes from Mycena sp. CBHHK59/15, assembly GCA_029204085.1. NCBI lineage: Eukaryota > Fungi > Basidiomycota > Agaricomycetes > Agaricales > Mycenaceae > Mycena > Mycena sp. CBHHK59/15. The sequence continues at coordinate 38,000 of JARGXW010000312.1, forward strand.
GTTAGTAAAACTCAGTATACATTGTAGTGCGAACGAAGTCTAATTGAACCATTTAACGCACCATCGGACCCAGCTGCCGCGGACCCTTCTGTCATCGTCTCTGAAGCGACATCCCAAGGATCCAAGCGCGCTGCTAGCGAAAAATTATCCGATGAAGAGCTAAGGCCGTCGAAGAGAAGTAGTACGTGTTTTTATTTTGTTGATTTTCTGTTTGTATAACGTGCTATCTTAGCTCGTAACAGGACGGCGAGCGTCGAAGACTCCGAAGATTCTGATGAGGAGGAAGATGAACCTTCCCTTGCCGCAAGAACGACTCATAAGAGTTTGTGTTCTTCCACTTTTACCACCTCTTTCTGACCGTTGGTGTGATAGGTAAAAGACAAACCATAATCATCAGCGATGAGGAATCTGACCCAGAAACGACAGCAAAACCCTCGGGTAAACCTTTATGCCACTACCAGAAATCGTTGATCACCGCAATACTTTAGGAAAGGGGGCGAGCCGGGTGGTAAGAGAAGGTTTCTTTCATGATATTTTTCGCAGTTTTTATATCTGACCATTCGGGCAGCCGACCAGCGTCGGGCGAGGAAGAGTTCTAAACCGAGAAATCCATGTTCCGACCCCACTGTCCTTGGTGATGATGGAATGCTCGCTGATATCGAAGTTCAGCCTTTGCGCGACATCAGCGACAAGAAAGATCCCACCGCCGACGTCAAGCAATTCTTCGGTGATCCATACCTGGCGAAAGGGAAGCGCGGTCCTGAGCTGAAACTTCATCGTAAGTGCAAAATCTGCGGGTGAGTGATCCATTTCTAGCAAGTCTCTCGCCTTAGCCCATTTCCAGCCATCAAATAATCAATGATGCCTCAACAAACCGCATTCATATGGCCTAGCACGCAGTCTGTATTTCGTTCCTTTTTGTCCACTGAGTTTAACGGTCTGATCTATCCAGGACATCTATCGCCTATGGTGTACAAAAAATAACTTCGAGTCCAAATTCAAGGAAGATGTCAAGGCTCGCACAGACGCTGCAGAGGAAGCCGCAGAGGCAGCCAAGAAACTTCAACAAGCGACCCTGGACCCGCATCTCCGGGAGAAGCCTGAGCGCGTTGTCCCGTATAGCGATGCTCTTTTCAGAGAGGTGGCATTGGAATGGCTTATTGCGACAGATCAGGTTCGTCTAGCGCATTTTATTGCTGCTGTGTAGGTTTGAACAGATCCCGTCCAGCCTCTTGACGCCCTCAATCACCCAAAATTCCAAGAGATGGTCGACGTGGCAGCACGAGCTACCAACGGCGTGAAACTTCCTGGGGTCAAAACAACAAGGGAGGAGATATTAAACCTCTTCCATCAGCAAATGGAGAAGTTGAGGGTGTGCATTCATGTTAGTGGCATTTATATTTTGTCTCGACGTGGTATCAACTGACCCATGATCTGTAGAGCAATAAGGTCAAGGTTGAAATCTCTATCACCTGTGATGCCTGGCAGGCGAATAACGTGGACGGTTATTTTGTTGTTACGGGCCATTGGATCGAAGAGTCATCACCGGGGGTGTGGACCCTCCAAGAAGCTATCTTGGGATTCACACGACTTAACAATGCTCACCATGGGATACGTCTAGGGCAGGCTCTATTCAAAATTGTACAGCGGATTGGGATTGAAAGCCACATGAGTTTTCTCCAGAAGCAAACTCTTTGATGCTAACACGTGCTAAAGGTGGGCCATGTTCAACGGTTGCAGCAGCTGTGATTAAATTTTGCCACGAAATTGTACATCATCAAAATTAAATTTCCCCACATTTTTGTATGGCTTTAAAAAAAAAAAAATCTCTCTTTGCATAGTATGACAGCAGCTGAGCCTTGTGAAAAAGAAATCTTTTGAGGAGTCTAAGATTTAATCTAGAATTTTGTTCACGACCACGTGAGTCAAAGAAGATCAATTTTACACACAAGATTTAATTTAAAATAAGATTAATTATACGAAGATTAATTTCACTGGTAAAAGCGGCAAAAAAAGTACCAACAAGGGTGTTTGAACACAGGACTGCATAATATGTAGGGCAAGGAAGAGGAAAGCATTAACCACTACACCAAGCAAGACATACTAAAGTGTTGTCACATTTCCAACATATCAAGCATCCTGGATAAGACAAAGGGAAATATTTTGTCTAAGTCCGTTTCATGCTGTGGGGGCTGAAATAGGCTAACAAATGCAAAATTCAGGGACTGTAGATTAAATTTTCAACGAAGATTAAATCTTCAAGGATAAAATAATCCTTGCCTTTCCTGAATGTTGTTTATTCGAGTGTCTGGGATCTAATCCCTGCTCAGATTCACCACCTCTAGATTTAATTTTTTTGGAAGATTAAATCACCTTTGCCTTATGTTGGCCTTATGTGAGTGTTTATTTCAAGTTTATTTCATTCTTTTCCTTGGCATTACTCAGATTAATACGGTGACACAGCCTGTGATGTATAAGGTCTTACTGGTCTAGTGGTACAGCTCATTCTTGTACTCGGGATTCCGTAAGTATTATTCTAGTACCTGTAGTTCAACCCCGCTTGAATGCTTTTTTTTCATTTCCAGTCTAATTCGATTTAATCTCTAAGCGAGAATTAAAATTTCATGCACTACCAAATGTGCAATTTAATCTCTAAGAAAGCCGCTATTGTAGCACCATGCACAAAAGTTAATTTCTTAAGCCATACAAAAATGTGGGGAAATTAAATTTTGATGATGTACAATTTTGTGGCAAAATTTAATCCTATCTACTGATATCACTGCCATGTTACTTGCGACAACACCGCAAATAATGGCACTATGCTGGTAGAATTTGCCCGCCTCATTGAGCTTGCCACGAAACGTGTTTGGGACCCAATTGAACATCGTATTGGGTATATGGCAATTTTATTTCTGTTTCAATCGCTCTTGATTAACGCCACATATAGATGTCTAGCCCATGTTATCAACATCGCAACTCAGAAGCTCATCTCTGCTTACAGCAAATCACTTCATTACAATGCTCACGAGCCAACGTTGCACATTCCGGATATGGCCGCCGATATACGAGACGAAATTGGCCTTGTGCAGGCGATTGCAGTCAAGGTGTGATCTTCTTTAGGTTAAGTATATTTTATATCACTCACCTTAATCCCAGGAACGTTCATCCTCCAAACGAAAGAATCCATTCAAACGGATCCAGCTTCGTCACCAGGCGGACCCAAATGAGATCGCAAAGCAAATGATACTTGACATGAAGGTCCGGTGGTCTTTGACGTATGCAATGCTGGATCGTACCCACAATCTCAAAGCGGTAATGTCTCGTCTCTGTGTTCCTAATTCGATTTTCTTATGTTCATCAGTCTGTTAATGATTTTGCCTTTGAAATTGCAATGGATGAGGTGGGCGAGAAACGCCTGAAGCTGGCCAGCCTACAACTCTCGGAAGTGGAATGGACACGGGTTGATTTATTCTTGAATTTACTCGCAGTAGGTTCACTGCTTTGTGTTTTTTCTTTACCAACACTGTCATAGGTTGCTGAACAGGCTCAACAAAAGTTTTCCTCCAATCTCAAATCTACGTCACATCTGGCTACACCAGCGCTTGAGCGTCTGCAAGCTGGGTGGACCCAACTCACTGCTGATCCTCAGTGTTCACATTTTGTCCCGGCGATCGAACAGGCCCTCGAGAAGGTGAATGAGTATTACCACAAGACGTCAAACACGGATGTGTACACGTTTGCGATGGGTTAGATTTTCAGACCGTGTTCCAATGCCAAATCACGGGCTGATCTCTGCCTAGTTCTTAATGCGGCCATGAAACTCGATGAAACGCTGCACGTAAGTGTAGCAGTGAAATCAAATACAAGAGCGAGACAAAGTCAAGCTCCAATATATCCAATCTCAACCACCAACAACTCAAATGCTTTGTTATGTGTGTTTGGGGCAGTGGGTCATGCGTATCGACCCTCACTCTCAACAAGAAAAGATCCCTCAGATAACCTTGTCCAATACAACACTTATAGTGCAGTAGAACGGCAAAACTTTATTGTTGTATCCAAGTATATCCAATAAGAATACCCTAGTTACTAACCACAAGAACCACTGTTGGACTTTTGTAGAGGTAGGAAGAGGAGGACCGGCTCAAGCACAAGGCGATTCCAAGTCACAGCAAGAACACAAGGTGATTCCAAGTCTTATCAGGACTGGCTCAAGCACCAGTGGATTCCAAGTTAAACTAGACTGGCTCAAGCACAAGGCGATTCCAGGTCACTACACTCAATAGCTGGTGCCAACAAGTGGGAGTGGGATTCACTGTCCGTACATATTATACATGCCAGTTTAAATACATTTTACCTGTCTAAAAGGGTATAAAGTCTGTGAGAATGTATACACTTTTCTGGGGTTAAAACTCCGTATTAGACAGTAAAGGCAGCACCCATGAGTCATATGTATCGGTCCTAGTAACCCTCCGATGCAATTTCCGAGGAAAAGTCCATTTTCCCCAAGGGAAATGTACAGCCTTTTGAATTGTTTCCACGTACAGCCTGTATCCGCAGTCATCTAGACCTTGCCAAGTGCGCCCAAGGCTTTCTAGATCTATTACACATGGGTCTAGGCAATGTCCGGCATCCTCCATGTCCGATCTAGATATGAACAAGCTTTGGAACTACCCGGAAATCACTAAGTTCAACCACTAGATTCCCAATATGGTAACTGTCATCAAAATGGCTTCGTAAAGTCACAGATAGTATATCCCTGGGTTCTGTAGCCATTTATAACATCCTTCCAACATCCCATGTATTTGATAATGGCATAGCGTCCACAGAAATCCTCTAACTTACTGCACAAAGTGCAGCTTGCAGGAGTATCTCTATGACCAGTATGGTGAAAGTGGTGATGAAACTGGTGTAGAACGCGTCCAGCAGCCTAGTACTCAGTCCTGGGAGCAAACTAGTACCCTCTTATAACCTTATTCACTGGTTTCTTCAGTTATATCCAACTGAAAGGTTGCAAAATTGATTATCTCAGGTGTGTTCAATTTCACACCTTATCATTGTACTCAAGAGGCACTGGCCAAAGGATCGCCAGCATAAGCCGAAGCGCAAATGGAGGAAACGGTGATTCAGATTTGCCCGTCCTGTCATCTACCAACAATAATTGGAAATAGTTTAAACAGCGCTATCATCAGCTTCATGGTTCATCCGCCGGCGCGGCTCCAGTTCCTCTCAAAAAACCAACAAACACCAAACTGCGGCGCTCAATCGTCCTGGATGACGACATCCCATGTCTAGCACGGCTGAAACCCATGTAAACCCACTGAAACCCTGGCTCGACGAGTTCAAATTGTACCTCAGCACCTCTGAAGCTGTTCCTGAAGGGATGAACACGATTGAATGGTGGGGCGTACGTAAAAAGTTTCGTTGTGGCCGTGGATTCTTAGCTGATTCAGTATTGTGTCAGCAAAATGCACACCGCTATCCCGTCTGGGCATCGCTTGCCCGAGATTACCTGGCCATAATGTCTTCTTCAGTGTCCAGTGAGCGGGCTTTTTCCTCTGCAGGTATTACCATCAGCAAGCGTCGTAATCAGCTGGGTTCCGACATTGTCGAGGCGCTACAAGTGCTGAAATGTATGATAAAGCGGGATTTGATTTTCCGCGAATCTGCGCTCGTGGATGATGACGGCACAGATGATCTTCAGGACGAGGACAGCCGTAGCGAGAAGCAATCTGAGTTAGGTCCAGATCAAGACGAGGTCAGTTAGGACAGTATTCTAGCTAATGAACCGGATAACTACGATCCTGACTATGAGATGGACGCTTGAATCTTGATTCATGTAATATTTATAATATGACGCTCTGAACAGATGGTCGTGAATCTTGCACGCAAACCATGGTTTAAACCAAAACCAAACCGGACCAAACCCGCTTCCATGGTATTGGTTTTGGTTTGAGGATTTTGGAACCAAAACCAGCTGAAACCAAACCAAAACCATGGTTTGCAAACCAAACCAAACCAGAAGATCACTACCGAGTCGTAGGGGAGGGCTGGCGTGGGAGGGCATGGGCCCTTCGTTGCGGCGTTGGCACAGGCAAGGCAGGACGGACGGCGGAGGAGTGCGAGTGCTGATGAGGGTAGCGAATACATCTGCGGGAGTGGCGGGAGGGCTCAAGTGGAGGGACAGGGGTATAGTGAGAGAGGAGTACTAGTGGCGGAAAGCGTGCATGGGGCACGAGGTGACAGGGCGAATTGCAGAGGAGGGCGGATGTAGGCCGGCGGTCGAAGTAGAGTGCATTAAAGAAGTGATGTGGAGGCCAAGGAGGATCTGTTGGAGGATGCGCAAGCGTCGAGGGTGGGCGGCTCGCAAGTGCGGGGCGAATGCGCGGGGAGAGGCGGGGAGAGGCGACGGCGCGGTGGATGGGCATGGCCGCGATGCAGAAGTGGCGTGATTAAATACGGGGCTAGCAGGCGATCGACGGCACCATACTTGAGAGCATAGGCGGCGCGGACGGAGTGGTCAGTGAGCGCAGACCGTGGGACAGACACGCATCGTGGTGCAAGAAAAGAGCGGCGGGCATGCACGTTGACGTGGGTGTCAGCAGCGGATGCGGATGCTCGTTGTGGTGGCGTCAACAGCAGGCACGGGGCCGGTAAGAGTAATGGATGGGGGGAGTGGCGGACGCACAAAGGTGGGCCGGGGTCCGGGGTGCCCGAGGGAGATGCCCCCGGAGTGACGTAGTGGAGCGGGGAGATGCGAGCTGCTTCTGCCGCCAACGCGCAGAAGACAGATGGGTCGGCGAGAATACGCGCCGGCGCCGAGCCTGAGGGAGCAGCGATGACGGCGGGAGGCTTGGCACGCAGTCATGGCTTCCAAGACCACCTCAGGACAAACAACAATGTTTTTATGCTTCTCAGTATGATAGACAAGACTGAATCCGAGGATGTGCCCTTGTATGTGGCCTACCTAGACCTCATGAATGCATTTCCTCACACAGACCGGCCCACACTCTGGGTTAAACTGGCAATACTAGGGATTTCAGTCGGTACGCGCTAACAAGCCCGCTGCACACGGCGGCCTGGATACACACTTCAAGAGCCCTCTGAGGACCCGTGATAAGTGCAATAAACAGGCCGTACAGGGGCTAGGACGCACGCATAAGACGGCCGCCGCACGCCCGCATCTCGACACTCTCTTGCGTCGGGAGCGGGGCCCAGCACTTGGGACGCAGCGTCTACCGTTCCTGTTGCTGGGGCTGCAGATACAGACGTGAATATCCCGGATTGGATCGACTTGGAGCCTCTGTCTGAACCTTCAGCACCTTTGTCGCCACCTTCGCCAGTGCTCGGGACGCAGCACCTACTGTCCATGTTGATGGGGCTTCCGATGCAGACATGAATATGGCGGATTGGATCGACTTGGGCCTCTTTCTGCACCTTCAGCACCCTCAGCACCTTCGCCGCCTCAGGAACCCACTAAAATCATCGCCCAATGGCTCAATGACGCATGGAATGGTGTTTTGCCTCGGTCGGAAACCTTTTGGTTCCGGCACATGAGCGTCAACATGGCAAACCGCGCGATATCTGCACCTTCGCCACCTTTGCTACCACCTTCGCCCCCTTCGCCACCACCTTCGCCGCCTTGGGAACCCGCTAAATGCGCTGGTCAACGGCTTGATGACGCGTAAATTCATCTATTGTCTCACCTGGAAACCTCTGGACTTTTGCGGGTTGAACAAACTGCCCTACGGGACGCTCGTGTACTTAGAGGGCACCAACGACACCATCACCGGCTTCAATGGTGTGCGCGTCCCCTTTCCTTCACTTGTCATGTCGTCTACTAATGCGCCGCGCGCCCCACGCGCCCCACAGCTGCAAATCCGACATCAAGAACAAGCGTCTTCTGCCCGAGCTCATCGACACCGGGTCCGCCCCTCTTCGGGCAACTCCCCCCATGCCCGTAATGCCCACGGACGAGCCCACCTCCGCGCCCTCCCCCATCTGTCATACTGTAAGCCTCTGGCAGCACCCTCCATGACCGTTGGCGACACCTTTTGTGGCCTTCATGGCCCAGCCAATTTGTTAGTTAATGCTGTAATTCCTTTCACAGTACGGTTGGGATTGTGCGTGCAAGCCAATGAACATAATAATGCCTTCTCGAGGTTCAACACCCTGTGCATTGTGTAACGGAGTTGCACACCATTCATGCAATATTTCAGTATCCAACAGGGGAAGGTCGGGCAGGGTGCACGAAGGTGGTGGGAGGTTGGGTCGAGTTTTGTGCCGGTGCTCTGGATGCCGGGAGGTGAGGTTGCGCGAACAATTTGACCCTCATAATTACATGGTCAATAGGAACTGAACAAGACGATAAACACGCACTGGGGGCTTCTAATGTACTTGAGATGACTTTCCCGACCGGCTGAGGCTTGCTGAGCATGGGAAAGGTACTTTGCGCGGCGGCCCATAATAAAGATGGTAGTTGAGGTGAAAGAGCTAATGAGAACTTAGCGGCCTTTCAGCTCGTTTCATGCATCGGTTTCCCACAATCACAGAAAATTCTAAACTAAAATCAGAGGCCTTCGGGCAATATAGAAAAGAAATTTCCGGTGCTGAAGCACACAGATCTGCGCGGGAGTCCTCATAAGAAAAAAAAAACCACTCTGGTTGACGGTTATAATGCTTCTATTGGCTGCTGGATTGAGGTAATCCGAGGCGATGGCGTCCGCTAGTTACGTGTACGACATCGAAGGAGGTGAGGACGGTCGTCGGAGGAGGCGGCGACGGTGGCGGCAGAGGCAAAGAAATTTGTCACATGACCTTCGTGTTTTGTTTTTCAGCCTTCATTACCCTCTGTCTTTGTTAAGTTCCTCCCTGCTGGCTACTTCTGCCCTTTTCTAACAATGTTTCAAGTCTTCTTTCTCCCTCCTGGCCCTTCACATCTGCTCCGCGTCGTAGCTCTTCACAAAAAGGCAGTCGACTCCAAGTCGACTCCAGAGGTGAGTACGGTCACATGATGGGGTACAACTTGTCGCGTCGCTGTCTTCGTTCAAAAATCAGCTCCGCCGTCGCATTTCATTTGTGTTCTGTTGGTAATTTCGCGTCCTTCTGGCGTTTTCGTGTCCTTCTGGTGATCTCTTTTCATCTTTTCCACTGTATGTTGACTGTATGTGCATTCATTCTGGCTGCATTGACCGACTTCTGAAGTCTAATGAAGGCCTTTTTGTCTTACATCGTAAGCAGCACCAAATATGAAGCCCACCACAAAGCAGGTTTTTTACCTGCTGAGCAGCAGGGCGGCTACACAGCAAAATAGGATGGCATCTCACCGGATTGCGGGGCACCTGGCTGTTGGTGCACGAAAATTCCTTGCCTCGGAGGCCTTCTCTGCCCATGCCGGGCCTTCATCCCCTTCTACTCCCCCGTCCAGCAGCTTGGGAACAATGCCGCACTCCTACAACTTGTTCAAGCCCAGCAGCTGCAGTGATTTGATGAACTTTTCTGTGCTTCCGCGACCCTTCACGCATCCACGAAAGCCTTCGTGTGTATTGTTTCTCTCTGAAACATTCTCAACGTGAGTATCCAAGTTGCACTTTCACAATCGAGTCAATGTTCACGACTGCTCGCAATGGCCCCAAAATGCCCCGTCACCAGTGAAATGGTCATGAAGGACTTCACCACCTTCGCTGCAGTTTCATGCCGCTCTATGCACTGTGTAATGTGTTTGAAATACAACCAGGTTGCAGGTAAATGCCTATTATTAATAACAGGTGCTCAGATTAATATATTCTCACCCAACAACGGACCACGAAGGCCTTTGCCACCTTCGCTGCAGTGTGTAATGTGTTTAAAATATGACCGGGTTGCAGGTAAATGCCTGTTAATAATAACAGGTTCTCAGTTTGTGTTATTCATGTATAATAGTCTATCGTCAGACAGGACGAAGGCCGGTGCAGGAGGGCAGAGGTGGAGGCAGTGGTCACGAGCTCTCGACCCGATTAGGAAAGGTCGCTCTTGAGTAATAGAAGCTCAAACTCTTCACCTTCGCCACCCCTCTTAGGTAGGTTTTTCTACTACACCTTAACCTACCTAACAGGCCCTTTACATAAGGGTTTCGTAGGTTCCTCAGGTGCAGTCTCACCTCAATGGGTCTCAGCGTTGGGCCTATGACAATGGCTGCCAAACTTCCATTCCCAAATGCTTATACCAAATTTTTGGCCGTCGTCGCAAACCCTCGGAATACCCGGTCTTTCACCTTAATGGCAAAACTATTGCACGACTGGACAAGGCCTGCTACCTGGGTATTTGGATTAAGTCAGGAACAAAATTCATATGGAGGGAGCAGTACAAGGTCAAGGCAAAGAAGGCTCGGATGGCCGCCAATGTCATTCTTGGTCTGTTGGTAAAATCCTAGATTGCGTGTAACAGCATGGGAGCCGTTGTAAGCCGTTGTGAGGTCATATTCCATTCCTTACGTTGTAACGGACGTGTCTAAACCATTCGGTGGATTACAACCCACTTAACACCAGTTCATCGTTGTAACTGTACGAGAGCCATATTCAGTTATGACTGCTTGTATTGAGCCATAATCCGTTACAGCCGGGCACACAATGAGAGCGAATATATATATATATATTGCGGCTACGCTACTTGGACAGTAGCCGTATTACATTTCGACTTGTGTATCATCTTCGCTTTCAATGTGCATGCATGTTCCCACTTCCACCGTTGCGGTTACTGTTAGTGTTTGGCGCAGGCGGGGTTGGCGACAGCGGCGTTGGAGACCACTGCTGCTGGTTTGTTGCCGGCAGGGTGTGGGGGTGTTCTGGGCTCGGAGATTCCGGCGTCGAGCCGCGAGCGACGGGGCGGTGTTGCTGGACTTGATGCGGGGACTAGTGGGGTGATCAATAGGATAGGCATCGGAATGTTAACAGCAACGTACCAATGGCACAGAAGGTGCATCATCAAAGATATCCATGGCTTCGTCGAGTTCATTCTGCTCGGCTTGTTGGTTTGCAGATAGACCATCACTGAGCGAGTCCTCGGAATAGGGGAACAGGATGGTCCTCATCGGCATCATTCATGCATGCTTGGATGTCGGCACGAAGCTGGGGCATTAATTAGAACCATTCGACTGGAGTGATTATTCACGCACCTGTGCAGTGCCAGAGTCTTGTGCGGGGTGATTTGCTGGGTAAAATTGAGAATGTCGGCCAGGGCACCACAAGTTGGGGTGCTAGGCCATTCAGGGGAGCCCGGGGTGTGTGAGTGATTGCGCGGGGCCATTGTTGGTGGTAGAGTCAAGTAGAGTGTCGTCGAGCAGGTTGGTGGTGGGCGAGAAGGAGTTGTTTATCTGTGTGACTTCGCGCTGAGCCATGGCTCCACAGCGCCCACAATGACTCAGGTCATGAATTTTGAAGCTCTCACAGACCCCATATTCGCCCACGAAGACCTGTACACGTACATTCTCGAAAATGACTTGTAGTTGACAAAGGTCATGAAAATAAAGAGTGATTGGCTCGGGGACCAAAGGGTGGCGGGACTCGGGACAAAGTGAGAATGAGAGTCGAAGAAGCAAGGGGGCCCAACGATAAGCAATTACCATATGGGGTAGGGTAGGTAGGTTGGTCCCGACGGCCAAAAAAATAAATTTGTATGCAATTTTTTTGGAGGCAAATATGGTCGACCTGGGCCCATCCGAGGTTCGAGAACACTGTAGCACCTCTGCACATCTTTCTGCCACCTGTCTCGAGGCTATCAAGCCAGACTCACACCAAAGCCAAACACCGAGGCTGGCCCGACCCCCAGACCAAAACACGTACAAGCGTGTCAATCAATTTTCCGCACAAAAGTGGTTTCATTCCCTAACTTACTTTTCTCTCTTTAAATACCGGAATGCACTCCGATGACCCTCTTGACGATCCCCATCGAAATAAAATCCTCGAAATCGGTTGATTTGGCGTCCATATAAGGCATTTTCCCACGGTAGGTAGGTAGGTCAAGCCCCGAACCCTGTCAGAAAATAAATTTGTAGGTGATATCAAATTTTCTTATCTTTGTTCCCCCTTGCAAAGAAGAGTGAAGAAATCGAAGCAGGGTCAAGCGAGAAAGTGATGCAGATTACGTTGATCTCGTAACATGCCCGCAGTGGGCCCGCGACTTACGCTCTCTGGAGCATGTCACCCACGGTGCATTGCTGAGCCCCATCTTTGGTGCACCACGTGAGGTGTTTTATGTCGTGGATTGAATCTAAACCAGCGCTGGAAAAATCGGCTTCTAAGGCCACCCTGAACCGTTGTAAGCCACCGTATGGATTACGCTGCCTTAATACTGTACATATAGATTTAGATGTCTTATAATGACTTGCCATCCAATGTAATCCACCCAGCCAACCAAATATATGCCGTTGCAAGGTCATGTTCCATCGAAATCTGTTGCAAGCATCGGCCCGTTTCTCCGACATCTCAATCGCTTTGTCGGCAATTTGACTGCCTGGGATGCTCGTACTCTGTACATGGCACGCGTCGACCCATATGTTATTGCAGGTTGCGAAGTGTGCCTCGATGTCGACGCCAAGAGCCTGAAACTTCACGAAAGTGTTCAATGCATGTTCCGCCGCCGACTGCTCGGAGTCGGCGTGCGGTCGATGCGTGCGGTGCTCTTCTCCGAAACAGGTATATGGTCAATCCGATACCGATGCATCTACCTTGCGCTGAAGAACCTCTGCTACCTGCTGAAGCTGAAAGCTGAGGAAGGGAAACCACAGAGACCCGCGTGGAATGCGTTTCAACAATCGGTCAATCTCGCCCGCGCTAAGAAGATCTCGTGGGTCAATGATCTTCGAATTGTCCTGTCTCTCGACTCTACATTCCTGTAGTGTTTGATTTTTCCTGCGAGGTTACGGTCCAAGCTGTCGAGGAAGCAATGAAGAAGGTCAAACTCTCCATGGAAGCGTGGGTTAATCATGAAGTTGAGACGTCATCGAGAACGAAAGATCTCCTAGCTGGCCGGCTCGAAATGGATTCCAAGACAGACAAATTGGTTAAGAAATCCATGGAATTCCGTCACTACCTATTGATTTGCCGCTCCGTTGTGTGGTACAAAACAGATGGCTATGCCCAAGACACAGCCACAGGTTTGTACCACTGAACGGAGCGACCAAACTATTAGGAGTCCTTTCACAACTCACGGAGAGTGAACAACTCTCCGTTTTCGAAAGAGCTGCTGATTGCGGCTACTTCTGTCGCCATTTTGTACCAATTGCATTCATCAACTATCTACAAGTTTTAATTTGTCTACTGAATTTTCTACTCTACGCTAACATATTGACCTAGGTCAATATTTTGCTTTCTCCAGTGTGTAAGAGAAGAGATGAAAACGGCGGGGCTGACACGTTTCCCCTTCCGAAACGGGCCTTTACCGATGCACGGTGCATTCCAAAATGGCAAGTGCCGCCTTTGCGTCAAAGGCTGTACATTGATGGCAATGCACCGAGTTTGATCTGAATGTGACGAGTTCTTCAATGTACGTGCGTAGCGGGGTTTGTACATCCTCCCATATCACTATTCAACTCCTCTCTTCTACCGACAGGTCCGCAAACAAATCGACTGCGACAGCTTCTTCGCTCCAATTCCTTACCCCACGAGACCGAATCTTATTTTCAATCCGTCATTGCACTGATTGCAGGCGCTCCTGGCGATCTGGCCCGCCACACTACGGAAATCGCCCGCCTTCAGGACCGCTTGGGTCGATTGATCTCCGAACGGGATGTCTTACAAGAATATAGAGCCGGATGCGGCAGTGTCCTTGCGCCAGTCAGGTGTCTTCCTACAAAAGTTAGCAGAAATATTCGTTTTGTGCTCTCCAGCTCCCGTATCGTTCTTCGAGCTCCTCGAACCGACCCGTTCCGATTCACACGATCGGTCCGCTCAGTCACATCTGCAACAATGGTCACAGGTCTGCTTCAGCTGGTACGAGACGGTGATGGACACCCCATGGTTGTGGGCTACGATCGAAGTGAATCTGGATTCACGCACACCGCTGAACGATAAAACAATCCAACTCATATCTTAGATCGCTCGGCGAGTTGTCCATTGACCATCCGCATTGCTGCTGCCGACAATCACGCTGGCCCCAGAGCTGTGGACGTTTACTACAGGAAAATCCCAAATTACTATGGCTGCTATGAGCTGTTATATAGACATACATAGACAGACATAGACACCATAGACAGTTGCTATGTCGTCTATGTCGTCTATAACTGTCTATGCGGGTCTATCTGGCAGCTCATAGCAGTTTGGGATTTTCCTGATGTACCTGGAACCACTCCGAGTCTTCCCATGTCTTTCTGCGGCCATAGGAAACTCCCGCTCCTTGTTGCCCATAGAACGCTCGAGATAAGTACAGGTGGAAGTTGGGTCAAAGACTCGAATAAAAGCTGACGCGCTGACGTTGCGTTGACGGGGAGTACGGCGGAGGTTTGCAGCCGCGATGCCGACATCATCTCACTGATTCTCACACCACCAAACAACGCGTCGCGTCGCGTCCTTTTCGGGAATCTCTGCGCGTCAAGTACTGTCAGAGACGATCTCCGTAAACAACAACGATCCAGTCAGCCTTTTCCGGAAAGGAAGTGCCCCCCGTCAGTCAGCTCCCGTTGCATGTCGGGGATACCTGTCTAGGTGGATGCGACAGCAAGTTTTGGACTAGTCTTCATAGAAAGATACGTCAACCATAGTCCTACTTTTTTATGGCCACTGGTTGTCCGATTTTTGTGTAGTGATTAATCCCGCTGGGAAGTTTTCCGAGGCCACGGAAACAAAATATCATCTAACTGCGTTTCTATGAACCAAATCTCATCCTATGTTACGTCCTGCGGCGTTGGAGCTGAAGTTGAACGTTGAAAGTTGGAGGCGGCGTAGATTGTGACGGGCCTCGGGGGCATCGAGGCAGCGAGGCAAGCCATCACTTCCGGATAATAGGGACGGACTCTTCGGTTATATCGTAATATATCTGACTCACCCGAGTCGATTACTCATGCGCTGTTTCATTAGCAAGCACAGCGATTTAAGTGCCAGTTATAGAACAGCTGTATAAAGAGCAGCCTATGATTGTCTGTTTTCATTCATTAAACCGACAATGCTTGCGGCCCAACTGATCAGCGCTCTCGCCCTCACCGGGGCGGCTTTCGGCCAGTCTAATACACGCCCCTCTACCACCCTCACCACCTGCACACCGCACCCGGCGTCGCCTGCCCAGCAGCATGAAATATTCGAGGTCTTCGCAAAATTGTGGTATATCGAAAGGTGAATAATCGCCGGGCGATTTAATTCAATGCCTTCACACATTTACTATTCACCGACAGAAACCTCACCGAAGCCTTCACCCACGTCGCCGCAAACGAGATTCAGCACAACCCATTCCTGCCCGACGGCGCTGTTTCAACATTCGACTTTGTGAATCCACTCTTCCAAAACCCAGCGGTCACAGTCGAGGTTCTCCACCAGGCTTTCGCGGCGCCGATCGGCTGGGTGCATTACAGGATGGATGGGGTGTACCCGGAACCTACTGCTATTGTAGATGTGTTCCGCTTTGACGGGGCATGCATAGTTGAGCATTGGGATGTCATAGAGGAGAGGCCGATCAATGCCACAAATCCGCATGCGCTGTTTTAGACTAGTTTCCCCTAGACAGATGTTTCATCTTCTCATCCCTCAGTAGTTTTAGACGGCCAGGAGTGTGCGATTTTCATGCAATGATTAATGCCACTGGACAGTTTTCAGAGTCGACGAAAAAAATCCTCTGACCGCGGTGTGGAAGAAAGGGTTTGTCCGGTGGTGGACAGAGGTCGGTGTCAAGGTCGTGTCGGCGGATGTCGAGGCTTGCAGGAAAATGGGGATGTCGGGTGAATACGAATCAAACTATGCCCCGAACAATCAATTGACTTGGTGAAATGTGAAACTTAACTCAAATGTGTCAAAAGCAGTGTGGACTCGTGCGAGTCTATCGTGGTGGTGAGAAACAAAGAGAAAAGTCCCGTAAAGAGGTCCGATCCTAACATATGAAAACAAAGCGTATGTAAAATAGTCCGTGGGGGAAAACCTCAGCTAAAGTCAAACCTCCGTCCAACAAACAGTCTGGGATCTACACAAAGACGTAATAGGGAGAGCACGTCCCCCCCAAGATGTTGGCGAGCAGGTGCCCAAGCTGCCGTCGGCTCGATCCCCGGCGTAGTCCGAGAAAGCCGAGGCCTCGGGTCGAACTCGTCGCGTTGGCGGTATGTAGTGGATATAATGAAATGTCTGTGGTATGTAAATATAAAAATGAATGAACGAGTCCGAAAGCTCAATATCAAATATTTCCTGCATGGCCGAGGAAATGTTCTTGGCGTTTTGTGTAAGCTTCCGTGAAGTAAACAGACAGATAATGGCAAAGGAAGATGATCGTGAAGACCCTATCGCGATGCTTGACCCAGACGAGACATAAGAGGACTGGGTTCGACTGGAAGATAAGACCGTGGAAAATGGCGCCTATGTCTTCATCCCGTGATCCAGACTGTGTATCTGGAGGTTTGTGGTTTAGGCTTCAGACATGTTCCCAATTTCTTCGAGCGATTCGGAGCACGCGAATTGTGATCAGGCCTCCGAAGTTTTTCCTACGATATTTTGGGCAAATCTTTTCGGAAGGACCAAAAAATTAGATTTGTGATCGGAGTTGCAAGCTGGCGCAACGTGAGTTTACGAACGGCTTGCTTAAGTGTTAGATAAGGAAGATTAGATACGAGAATTTCGAAGCACGTGTTCTTTTCACACGTACGGTGCGCGCGTCAAGAATTCCGGGACGCGCTCATCCTTGTATATCTGGTTCTATATTCCCTTGACCTCGGGGGAATTTTTGAGCATTTCTCAGCAATGGTGGCAATGTCCAATGCAGGCACCTCCTTGCCTCTTCCAGTAGACTTTGATTTTGCAGCATGGATGAAAATTCCAGCCGACAATATTCCTGGTATTGGCATAGGGTTGTAATTCCCATCACTACTGTTCACGCACGAGTACCGCCACGTCGGCGTCCTGCGCCTGCTATCCCGCACCACTGCCGCTGCTGCCGCCGACGACGCCACGCGCCTCGCTGGCGACATTCCTTCTCACAACGCTCCTCCTCCCCGCGCTGCTCACCGCCCCTATGGTGGTTATAACCGGGGATACGCACCTTATGGCTATTAAATTTCTGTGAACATTGCCTGCAATGTTATACTGTACATGCCTCGCCTGATTCTCTTGTACAATACTCATGCCTACCATCCCCTCTGCGAACGAATGTAACAATTGTATTTTATTTTTCATGTGCGGAGTACTTCTTGAATTGGGTGAGGAGGAAATTATTTTCGTTGCACATTATTCCTTCACCTCGGCGCTACTTGACTATAAAAAATAGCCATGTGATATGCAAGACACAAAATAATCTGTGATGGTGGTCATTAAACGCACCTTACTATGCCTATACACCCGAATGAACCCGATTTTGGTACTGTGGGCCCTCCTGGATCACGGGAGGGTTTTGGGGAGGTGGTACTTCCCTCTCGCAAGTGCCTGCTGGCTGCGAGTTCACAACATGCAATCAGCAGGAGTCAGGGTACCCAGGGGCCTATCCCTGGCTACCAAACACGAGGCCCCTTCTGTAACGGTTCTGTTGCTCTGGATGTTACAGAGCATAGCGAAGAGCAGCAACTTAGTACCTCTCCCAGTATTTTCGCTCCAACTGGACACGTACCCATAAGTGTTGATCATGACGCTGCGGAATATGTTGAGATGGAGACCTAAACACATTTCAATACTGTCGAAGGTACTAACGAATCGCCGGATGTGCGTATGGGACCGTGGTTAAACAATAATAATCTACCAGCGAATACAACAAATTAAACGGACACTGAAAGCTATGAACCAGAGAATCTACAACAATACACAGATCAACAGTATTCGCAAAATGATATAAATTGCGAGCCAACAATCACTCGCTTCAATGGAAATGGCTGGGAAAATGAGAATATAGCAATCCAAAAGAGACACAAACCCCCGCGCGTACTAAAATCTGGCAAGTTCACTCGATCAAATTTAACCATTGGTACACTCAACATTGCCGGTCGTGATGCAAGCATTTCAATGCACCACAAAAATCACAAATTTAAATTCCTGAAGCAAACTATTGACTCAAATAATTTGGCTGTCCTTGGAATACAAGAGACCCACTTTGACGCCGAATCGGCAACACAATTCAACAATGTCTTTGGCCGCTGGTTCAAATTACACCACTCTGCTCACCCCGAAAAACCGAGCTCAACAGCAGGAGTGGCATTTGTTCTTAACAAAAAATTATTGGACACGGAAAATATCTATCAATATGAACTAATCCCAGGCCGCGCCTTCAGGACTCTTGTTCCGTGGCATAAGGGAGACTCATTGAAAATCCTGAACGTATATGCTCCAAACCGCCCTGAGGAGAGGGACGAAATGTGGAACAAACTTTGGAAAAAATGGGCTGATGACCTGCAACTACCATTCCCCACTGTTGCACTGGGCGACTGGAATTTTGTTGCAGATCCACTGGACAGAAATTCGGGAGCAGCAGAGACCATTCCAGAAAGCTTCCATAGGCTTAAGGATCTGTTACGTCTACATGATGGGTGGCGTGCTACATTCCCTGACACGCGAGATTATACTTGTGTTCAACACAGAAGCGACAGACAGACTGGCGAAATTCACACCACTTACTCATGCCTCGACCGAATCTCCGTTAATAACCAGCACTTCAAAAATTATCGCGGCTGGGAAATTAAACACTGCCCGGTGAAAGCGACCACAAATTGGTAATCACGCAATTCACATGCAGACCAGAAGAGCAACCAGGCCATGGATGATGGAGCATGCCATTGTACCTGTTGAAGACTCGAAAATTCATGATAAAGTTCAGGCTCTAGCTGGTCAACTCCTGAAGGACCTTGACGAGCTCCAATCCTCTGAACGCGACCCGACGAACAATATACAGACTTCATGGGCAAAATTCAAGTTGGATGTCATAACCTATGGCAAACACTGCTCGCGGTTCATCACAAATGATACAACTGAGCAAATAAGAACATGGAAGGCTCAATTGAGGCTCAATTGAGTATTGTGATCCATGATGAGGAGATGCCGCAACAAGATAGATCTTTGGCTGCCTACTTAGTGGAGAAGAACATTGCGGACCGCCTGCAGGAGGAATCTGAAAAAAAGAAAGCATTGTCCGAAACACGCTACGATGTTGAAGACGAGACTTTGCGAACAACTTCTTGGACTCGTTCAGCCAAAGGCTATCACCCGAAAGAATCAATAAATGAATTCAGGGAGGTTGACGATCCAAATTCTCCCACACCACGCTACGAAACACGCCCAAAAAAGATGGCGCAGATGGCCAGGCACTACCACGATTCGATTCAGAATAAAGATAATCCGGATGAGTATGGACGAATGATGGCGACTACCATCACACTCGAACAATGCAACGTTCATGTATCTGAGACTGAGTTCAATGAGATGGACAAGGAACTTGCAACTGAAGATGTTTGTGAAGCACTCAAACTCTCAAACAACGGCAAAGCACCTGGATTAGATGGTCTTCCTTATGAATTCTACAAAATGCTGGATATCATATTCCGACAAAGCAAAGGAACCGACCGCAAAATGTTTGATGTGTTATCGTTCCTCACGAAACTATATGCCAACATTGAAAAATATGGCATTGTCGAAAGTTCCAAATTCAATGCTGGATGGCTTTGCCCTGTCTTCAAAAACGGAGACCATTCGGTGATCAGCAACTATAGACCAGTGATTCTCTTAAATTGCGACTACAAGTTAATGACAAAAACCTACTCATTGCATTTAATGAATGTTGCCCCATCTCTTGTACATCCCAACCAAGCGGGATTTATGAAAGGAAGAAAAATTGAAGATCAAGTCAAGCTCGCAAAATTCCTCCTAAACTATGCAAAAGCGGCAGAAGAGGATGGAGTCATAGTAGCCCTCGATCAGGAGAAAGCCTACGACAGAATTAATCATACTTATCTGCTCAGTGTCCTCCAACACATGGGCTTCCCTATACATCTTCCACTGGATTCAGAGCTCTGAATCCGATGTGGCAGTGCCTATCTATCTGATCCTGGAATGTGGCCCCACATTCTGTTTTCCCTAAGCCCCAGCACCGGAATGTGGCTGCTTGCACCCACACTCCATTTTCCCTAAGCCCTCATGACCAGAATCTGGCTGCTTCCCCTTTCCTGCTTTCCTCGCTGAACCCTGTTTTCGGCATCTTTTACCGTTTTCACCCTCTCCTTTCCCCAATCTGGCTGCTTTTAACGAGAATGTGACTGCTTTAACAAGAATGTGGCTGCTTTGACAAGAATGTGGCTGCTTTTAACAAAATAAGTGGCTGCTCGCTCGGGAATGTGGCTGTTTTCAATCTTCTTCACTGCAATCTGGTTGCTCTTTTCCTTAAGAACCGCACGTCCTAAAGGAAAATCATTCAAATTGACTGTCATGCGTCACACACACTCCCTGGTCGATGTCGAATTTTGGTTCTGTTTCTCGCAGCGACCACGTGGGGAAATGATGCAAAAGACTTGATATCAAGTCCCTACTCAATCCGGTTACAGTGGGAAAAGAAAGGTGGGCTGCAGGAATTGAACCCGCAACCTTCTGATGATGCTTGAAAATCTGTGAACATGAAGGTAACCACTGAGCTAATCAACCATCCTCACTTATGGGAAGTGACCACTCCACATGGCTTCTTCACTTTTCACAACACAAGAGAGATTATTTTGATGTACGCTGCTCAACAAGATTCCGTGTTCAATACACTATTTATCTTGGCCGACCTTTAGCCGAATAGTTTTTTTCGGGAAGGGTACTAAATTGTAGCGCTTGAAGAGCTCTACAAAATTCGTTAAATGCCCTTAATGATCCGATCACTGGTTGGACCAGAAAAGGCAAAAATAACTCGCTGAGACGCAGCGGTTTTGGGGATTTTGAAAATTTCAAACCACATCTTGTGGGGGATGAAATTGAAGCCCTTGAAGAGCTCTACAAGATTCTTTAGTCAACCTACTGATCCGATCATTGTTAGGTCCCAAAAAAGGGAAAAGACTCGCCGAGACGTGTGATTTCGACATTTTGAAAATCTTGAAGTACTCCCTTGCGGGGTATCAAATTGTAGCCCTTGAGGAACTCTACAAGGATCAGATGACCGATCACATCAACTCCCAAGCTAAAAATGGTAATACTCGATTGCTCTTGTAAAGTGTGGATATCTCCCCCAATTCTTATCTGTTTGAAAGCGAAATTCTGGGTGCACAAAGCAATGGAAGCGATTTTTGCTGTTGTTCAATGTGGATATTGTTATCCTGTGCAAATAACGGGTGGAAATTAGTGCAAACAGTATGCTACGTGCCTGTGTTCCTTACCAGAGCTGTTGCCACTGTTGCGACCCAAAGCCGAGGGCTGGCTGGGCTGGCTGGGGCTGGGACTGGGGCTGGGACTGGGGCTGGGGCTGGCTGGGGTCCCAGTGTTGGATGTAGCATTAGTCTGGTTGAGTGGTTAATGCTACATCCAACAAAATGCCTCTGGGGATGGCTGGGGCTGGCTGGGGCTGGCTGGGGTTGAGACTGGGGCTGGGGACCCCAGCAAGTCTGGTTGAGTGGTTAATGCTACATCCAACACAATGCCAACCCCGGGTGACGATGTTTATCATTTCAATGGGCCCTACCACTGGTGCAAATCCCGGAATCTCTCGTAGTGAGAAAACGGTCATTCCGAGGGCAGTAACCCAGCTCATGGATTATGTCACGGGAGAAACTGATGGAATCAAGTTTTTTCAAGTTGGAAAAAGAGAGAGAAAAAGGGAAAAGAGGGGAGAGTATCTAAGACATTCATAAATCCTCTGCATAATATTTCTAAGATTCAAATTAGCTGCAGTGCTCTCAACAGCATTTTCCATCTTGATTGGCTTATCCCAGTGCCGAGAGATCCGGTTTTTCAAGGCTCATGGTGTCGGCTGATTTATCGGTTGAATTCACATAAGCTCAGCGAATCATATTCAAGATTCCGAAAGGTATTGGGCCCTGGAAACAACCTCGTTTTCAACGGGGATCTGTTGAATTGCATCTGAAAACCCGCCTCACAAAGTTATAGCCAATTCTGGAGGGCCCAGACCAGCTCTCGCACTGGCTCTTTCACACGAGACCGAATTCTGCGTGTATTCAATCTTTTTCGATTCCGAAAGGTATCGGGCCCGGAAACAACCTCGTTTTTGATGGGGATCTGTTGAATTGCATCTGAAAACCCGCCTCACAAAGTTCCAGCCAATTCCGGAGGGCCCAGACCACCTCTCGCACTGGCTCTTTCACATGAGACCGAATTCAGCGTGTATTCAATCTTTTTCGATTCCGAAAGGTATCGGGCCACGGAAACAACCTCGTTACAGGAGGACGGCCGGATGGGGCGGACTCCAATGGAATCAATCACTGTTCCAGGGACCACGTGTAGACGATCTCTACCTGATGTCTATTGCAATGTGATCGTGTCTATTGCCCTCTCTCGGTATATATGTGTCTGTGTTAGAAACGGCCCATCTGTATCGACATGGCATGTCTGTGACGCCAGAATGCTTTTCCAGATGTAGTCTTCGTGCCTCTGGAGAAATCTACGAGAGGTTCGGCTCACCTGGAAGGAGAAACGTTAGCTAGCTAGAATGGAGTACTTACCGTCTCGTGGTGCTCTATTCCCTGACCGTTGAGAGGGCCGATTAGGAACCTGAGGGGTAACGAGTTGGTAGTATAGGAAGTATCTATTCGGGCCTTCGGCCCGCAGACTAAATACTACAGAACAGTACGCAATGATATCGGGCGCGTGCCTAAGCGCACGCCTAAAGAGAAGACGTAAGGATTCAAATCAAATAGATACAACTGTCGGTCGAACGGTAGATTCAATACAGTCCGTTGAACGACTGGATGGGCCGTTACATGGCCGAGCTGGAGCCATTCGCCCTTGCTAACCCAAGCCCCGGCCCCGCGAGGGGTATGCCAATCGGCTGCTGCGCGGCTGCTGCGCCTGCGACGGCCGTCGCGGTGTTGGTGGGGTTGATATTCAGGTCAACGCAGGCATAGAACGTGGCAGGGGTATCGGCGATATTCCAGCGGGCAAGAATCGTCTGCCGGCCAGTGTAGCCATGCAAAGGCACCTGGTGCACCACCGTGCGCGGAGGCACGGCGCCACCGTCGTCGAACGAGGCGAGCTTGGTGTTGTGTTCGGTTAGGATGAAGTATTCCCATGTGGCGTGGCGTGCGGCTGAGTGAGTGTCCACGTGAAGGAGAGAGGGGCGCGACCTGGGTGGACCACGTTGAAATGATCTACCCACAAGGTCACCGTAGCCAGGTACTGGGACATCCCTGCAAAGAGCTTGACGGCTCGGCGGGTGGCTGACATAGCCGTGCGCAGAGGCGGGTGCCACAGCCATGTGCAGCGTGGCGAGGACGAGTGAGGAGAGGGCGAAGATGTTTATCATGAAGGGCAAATCGAATGAGATGATCTGGATGTTCTCGATATAATGCTAAGGCTGTTAATTGAATGAGTAGCCTCCGGCTCGGACTGGAAGAGTCGACGGAAAAGTGACCGAGTTTGGGGACGGAATATCTCGCATTCGCAGTCCGGGCACAGAGTATCGGGAGGGACAGTTGGATTAAAGATTTTGTGACAAAGGTAGCAAATTGGATATCTTTTGAATTTGTCGGTCAGATCGAGTCTCGAAAAGACTGTTGGTAGCCGCCGAGGAAGTTTTTCCCCGCCCAGAAGATTGCGGGTAAAGTCGAGAAGATTAACCCAGCGCGACAAGGATCAGGCTACACGCCCGAAACGAGACATGATGTCTGGTGTGGAGGAATGCAACGAGGAGATTAGCACATAAAATAATCGAGTTTTGTCGGTTTTTGCCGGGGAGGACGTCAGCAATTGCTGGTGCCGCACGAGGAGTACTTGCACCAGGCTGCTGGGGCAGGGGAGTTGAAGTATCTGTGGAGCTGAACCACGATTTCAGATGATGTAGGCATTCAGCTGAATAAACGACTGACCTCGTCGCTAAGGGCTGTTCCGGAGCGGGAGCATTTTGTCGAGTTTGAACAGTGGTCCTGGAAGTATCATGTGAGTGGACATGATACCATTTGAGCGACATACGGTGTCAAAGAAGAAGAACGAGAGCCGGTAGTTGTGCTGCGGAAACCCATTTGCGAAAAACCCCTCGTAGCATTTCGACTCGGACCGCATAACCGCCTGCAGGATTATCTGGTTCATTGCCTGGTCGATAGTTAGCTCAATGTCCATTATCGAAATGACCCATGCCTTCAGATGTGGGGAATCGATTAACGGCTCCCGGAGGGCCGGGTGCGCGAGGTTGTCGACTCGGATGAGCCATGAGGGGACACAGTGGAAGGTGGGCATGTTTTATACCCTCGAACACAAATTCACAAAGAAAATTTAGAACTGATTTTTCACACAAGAGAAGTACACGGGAAGGCGGTTATTGCGGGAGAATCACACAATTAAAACTCATCAGACGAGTGGGGGCAGAGATTCACTAGACGGTGAGGAGGGAAGAAGGAATTTCGTACGAGATGCAGCGAATTGTATGCGGAGAATTTGCTGGTTCACTTGATATTGGGCAGACTCTACACTCTACAACGTGGGATGACGAAGAAAACACCAGAAACAGCCGTACTCTCACCCCACACGGGAACCCAAAGTCTTGCCACCAACTGCGTACCCTGGGTTATCTCGCCCACGTATTCGGTTGGGTTCCAGCTCAAGGGGTCCTGGAGTAACCTGCGAAGCGACTGACGACGAGCGGCACACAATGTTCACGATGAGGGCAGCTGCCATCAGGACCCGGAAAATTGGACAGGGTGTTGGATACCATTGGATGGGGCGAGTCGTTAGACGTGAAAAGAGACGTGAATGTGGTTGGTTTGGTTGGTGCGGAATAAGAAAGAAGAGAGCCACAAAAGACGAAATAGGAGCACGATGATTGCTCATGATTTGATAGCAGACAGTGGAAATTACGACGAGCAACGACGATGTTGACTACAAATAGAGGCCTTCAGGCATACCCTCGTTCTTCCTAAACAGAACCTGGATTGAAAGGAAAGTTGAGTACAAGAAGAAAGAAAACAATTGTGGCATGCGCACCTTCTCTCTTGCAGACGTGAAGTCGGCCTTGTTGTCCCGCACGTGGCACTCACGAAGAGCGAGTAGGCCGGCCTCGGTACATACTGCCTTGATATCGGCACCAGAGAGGTCGTCCTTTGTCATGACAAGTTCCTCCAAATCAACGTCGTCGCTGAGACTCATGCGCGAGGTATGTAATCTGCAACATGTTATTTAGAGCAAGCAAATAACAGGAGGGGACTGACCTGAAGATGTGCCGCTTGGTCTTGACATCAGGTAGCGGGAATTCGATATTGCTGTCTATACAGCCGGGACGGATGAGCGCAGGGTCAAGCGACTCGATCTTGTTTGTGGTCATGATCACTTTGACGTCTCCGTGCGTATCGAATCCATCCAGCTGGTTCAAAAGCTCCAACATCGTCTGCTGGACGCTCACCGCTCGACGTTGAGAAATGCTGCTCGGAAAGACGAGGCAAACATATACCGTTTAGTTCCAATAGCGTCGATCCAATGGAAAGAGAAAACACCGCGCTCGCGCTTGATCGGGCTAGCATTGCTTCTTGATGGACTACCGTCCCATGAAAGGCAACAAGGGAACCAATAGCAGCCCTTGCCTGCACGGATTCATACCAGGACCTCGATACGGCCGTGGGGGACGGTGAAGACGGCGGTTTCCAGCGAGGCACGTCGAGGCGTCTCCACGGGGCTAAACCGGCAGGTGTCTAGGCGCCTAGACTCGGCTAGTCCGGATCAGTGGCTATGCTCTGGCGAGGCGTCTCGACATGGCGGAGTTCTACGGGGGGCTTGAATGCAGTGTATAGGTTGGCTGCATTCGAGCTGCCTTGACGTAGGGCCGGAGAAGGCTGGTTTCCCAGTTGAAGCTCTCACCGGGATTAACAAAACTCCTACATTACATAGATTCCACCCTCGGTACATTCCGCGGCAGACACGGTACATTCGGTTCAAGCCCGGCACATTCAGTTTGAGCCCGGCACACCAATTTTCACGCTATTCAATTCAAGATCCAGAGTAAAAAAAAAAAAACCTTCCGTTGCCCGCCTGTTCAGCCTTGTGTCGCTAAAGATCCATTGAGGAGAACAGAACCATATAATGAGTAGAAAAATACCTTGCTTACTCTTCCCTTTTTTCTGGGGCCGATCCGACACTTCCTCGTCTGCGATGCGCTTGCGCGTGGTCGGAGCCCAGGTTCGCGTTGAATGGATGATGTTTGCCTCATCCACCTCTTGTCGAATGCGGCGTGACCTCTGGACAGGTTCTGATGGGTGTTCGACAGAGAGAGATGGCGGCGCCACCAAATCAGGCGGAGACTCCGGGGGAGGTGGAAGCAGCGAGGGTAATTCGTCGTTGAATGGCGCACCCGAAGCGAAGTTGGAAGCAGTGGTGTCAGGCGAAATACCCGAAAACCCGCACATAGCCATAAATTCGTCGAGGGGATCTGTGGTAGGCATACTAAAACTCGAAGGCATCGGCGTGTTTAAACTCCCCCCTGGTAAGCCGAAGACGGCGGGGTCGATAGTGGGATCAAATGTCGAGAGCTGTGAGCTAGAAGTTGTCTCCGGTGCAAAAAATGAGAGGTTTGGGTTCTCGAGACTAGCCAGGAGCGAGTCGAAGTCGAAACAAAATCCGGGGTTAACTGGAGGTTGAACACAATTGAAAGGGATCGGCGGCTCTTCCGATTGTGTTGTGGTCAAAGGGTTGCTTGACTCCGGCTGCACGGGTTGTACAGGTGCGTCTAAAATTTGGTTAGAATGTAATTGCAGCAGGAATCTAAGAGAAGTACTAGGGGTCAAAGAATTGTCCGACCCGGGCTGGGCGAGTTGCACAGGTGCGTCTGAAACGTCATTAGAACTTGTATTTGCAGCATGAATAAAAGAAGCGTACGGCGGCGCGCTGAGGTGAGGAGTGGTGTGAGAAGAGAAGAGAAGGAAAACGGGTCTGACACGTGTCCCCTGGAGTCCAAAAGGAGGCTTTACCGACACACGGTACATTCCCAAATGGCAAGTGCCGCCTTTGATTCAAAGAGCGGCACATTGATGGGATCTACCATGTTTGATTTGAATGTACCGGGTTCCCGAATCTATGTAATGTAGGTGCTTTGTATATACTCAACTCTCACGGATCCTGTTTCTAAATCAAAATAGTTACGTAGTTTCGTTCGATCCCATTATATAATGAAGACGTACCTGACCAAAATCCGAGCTTCGAACTCCCGGCGATTCAGGATCAATCAATGGCATGAAAAGTGGTGTCATTATGAGGTGGAGCGAGCATGGTAAGTAATCGGGACCGCGTGCAGACTCCATGTCTCTTCATGCCACCTCGAATAATGAAGGGGAGACCCTCAATGCCTACACCTCCGATGAAAAAGAGAAAGCTCCGGGAAACGAGGACGACTATCCCCATGGGTTGAAGTTGGGCCTCCTCATGATTTCCCTTTGCCTTTCAGTTTTCCTGGTCGCACTTGTGCATGTCTATCGAATATTTTGCTGGCATTAACTGACATTCATCCCTCGCGTCCACCCACCCACGCTGTCCCTCCTCTCCTTTTCCCCGCCCCCAGGATAATACCGTACGTGGCAAATGATTGCCTCTGACAATTGATGTGCTGATCATCGATTGCAAAGATTATCGCAACCGCAATCCCCCAGATAACCGACCAGTTGCAGTCGCTCGCCGACGTCGGTTGGGTGAGTTCATGTTTCTACCCGTCCATGAGTTTGAGGGCTCATACGCTCCCCAGTATGGTAGCGCGTATGTTGCCTTCTGTTTTGTCTATACTTAAGATTAAGTTACAGATCATTTCCATACCTAGTTATCTCCTGGTGTGTAAATCTCCTTCTGTTATCTTCTGCTGCAGGGCTCATTCTTGTCCAGGCCTCTGCTTCGACACAACTCTTGTTTGGAAAGTTCTATACTGTTTTCCCTGTCAAATGGGTGGGCCTCGTTTTTTTTCTTCGGCTTTGATCGGACTGCTAAGTCCTACCAAGGTATACATTGCGGCGATTTCGGTCTTCGAGATAGGCTCCGCTCTCTGCGGTGCCGCACCGAACTCGAAGGCTTTGATTGTGGGACGTGCCATAGCCGGGTTAGGGACCGCTGGCATTTTTTCCGGTGCTCTGATCATTGTCGGTAAGAAAACTTGAGACGTAACATCTTTGTGCTCAAAACTTTTTTCAGCACATGCCGTGCCATTGGCCAAACGCCCGCTGTTTACGGGGCTGATAGGAGCAATGTATGGTATAGCGAGTGTTGCGGGACCTCTCATGGGAGGCGTTTTGACGGACAAAGTCACTTGGAGATGGTATTTATCTTTCTTTCTCTCTTTTCTTCGTGCTGAGCCTTTGCCCTCAGGTGCTTCTACATCAATCTACCAATCGGCGCTGTAACACTGCTGGTTATGACCTTCTTTTTCAAGATGCCAAAAAGTGCTGAACATGACACGCCGATCATGGCGATAAGGGAGCAGCGCATCAACCAGTTCGATCCCTGGGGAACACTTCTGTTCATCCCCGCCATTGTTTGTTTGCTCCTTGCCTTGCAGTGGGGAGGATCCAAATACGAGTGGAAAAACGGCCGGATAATCGCTCTCTTTCTTCTCTTCGGAATCCTTATCATCTGCTTCCTCGCTGTTCAGAGCTCCGTCAAGGATGCAACAGTTCCCCCACGCATCTTCAAAACCCGAAGCATATGGGCGGGTGCTTTCTTCTCATTCTGTCTCGGCTCTTCGTACTTTATCATTGTCTTCTATGTGAGTCCCATTTCGACTTTCCTACATTCGCACTTTCTGAGACACACCACAGTTACCGATCTGGTTCCAAGCAGTCAGGGGTGTCTCCGCTATCAAATCTGGAATCGACAATTTGCCCATGATTCTCTCGGTTGTGGTCTCCTCACTGCTCGCGGGTTCGGTCATCACGATACTCGGGTACTATACCCCGTTCATTCTGCTGTCGACCGTGCTTATGTCAGTCGGCGCTGGGCTCTTGTCAACGCTTACCCCAAGTACGGGCCATGTGCACTGGATCGGGTACCAGATCGTGTTTGGTTTGGGGGTTGGGTTCGGCCTGCAGCAATCCGTCCTCGCTGCGCAGACCGTCCTTGACGTCAATGATGTCGCCATTGGAACCTCCATCCCCATTTTCATGGACAAACTCGGCGGCACGCTCTTCATTTCCATCGCTCAAAATGTCTTCACCAACAAGCTCGTCTTCGGCCTCGTTGCGCACGTCCCAGGCGTGTCCCCCACGCTCGTGCTCTCTGCCGGTGCGACGAGCCTCAAGACTGCGATCCCCGCGGAGTACCTCCCGGCCGTACTGCAGGTATACAACGACGCCCTGATGTCTGCAGTGTATGTTTCCGTTGCAATGACTGTCCTATCCTTCGTCGGTGCTGCGGCGATGGAGTGGAAGAGTATCAAGGGGAAGAATATAGAAATGGCCACTGGGGCCTGATTTCCCGAGGTCCATAACTTCTGGTACTTCCGGTCCTGTCTCGTTTACTCGACAGTAGAAAAGTTTGATTTTCGTGTGCACTGTGAGGGTGCCACTACATACGTCACTTGAGTGTCTATTCGCTCTCGCTATTCTCATCCTTTCGGTACAGTTAGAAGAGAAACGTTAATCTTAGCGAGTGCGTATCTGACGCACAGAGTAGTTCAGCGAGTCAGACCGGTGGAAGATCTGAAACCTGCCCCAAACAATGAACAGGAGGGAAACACCGAGCATGCGATGCATTCGGAACGAAGGGAAGACACACAGTGAGTGATTAAGGGTGCATCACCCTCGCACGCTCGACATTGTGTGCGGCTGCATCTCACTGCGTTCCGGGGCCATCAGTAAAACAACACTTTCGTCTTTGGTGTCTTACATCTTTGCAGAGCATCTTTTGGATCTTGGTCTTGCCAGCAGAGTATTTCGTCTTGGGAGCGGTGTCCTGGGCTGTCTTGGTCTTGCCCACGCCATCTTGTGTCATGGATCGGTCTTGGAGATTATGGAGAATATTAATGGTCCTGTCCTATTTTAATGTGTAACCAGCATTATATTGTGTTGGCTAGGGTACACATTATTGAAGTTAGTCCATTGAACAGGAGGATTCAAGGGGATTTGCGGAGTAGTTTGATGCCTGAATGTTCAGTCCATTTCAAACTCCGACTGATGGGATCTCCAACATGGTGTGATTCGGTTCGTTGCCACGTCACCTTTCTTTCTTCCTTCCCCCATCTCAGCCCAGCTCCCGTCCCCTCCGGCTCGATCTCTCTGCCCTCCTTGTCTGTGTCAAGTCCTGCAACTGCAAGAGCTCTTATGACTGCATCATGGCCCTGGTGGCTTCTGAAGACCGTCAACTGCTCGTCTACTGTGCTGGTCTTCTTTTGGCAAGTCTTGCAAGAGTCCTCGTCCTGGCACTGTTCCGACATCCTGAGGATCTCGTATTTCTCTGTACTGTGTCGCTTTCCTGCCGCATGTGGCATTTTATTTTCATTCCCATTTGCACTGCCTTCAGCTGTCGTATTTATCTTGGGCTCAGTTCTGTGGGCAGACTGGTGGCTGTACACAAAAAAACATCCAACCCAGAACGGAAAAAATGGGTTGGATTTTTTTGTGTACAGCCACCAGGTCTGCCCACAGAACTGGGCCCAAGATAAATAGGATAGTGGACACAGCGCGGTGATTGGGATACACTTGATGATTTTCTGTCCTCGAGGATGTCGGCCGCCGCCCGGAATTGATCACAGCCTGGTACAGCTTTTCGCAGCTAAGGTGCACAGTCAATCAGGACAGGTTGACGCAGTTGAATGAAAGCAAGACATTTTAGGCAGGATTGAACCAACACAGGACGGCGTAGTCGGGCCACGAGGCACATACTAAGAATATGGGGATACTTGACAGGCGATGGAGAGATGCCGCACTTCTGCATGGAGGAAGATCACAGCAGAGCATCGGAATGGAAGGGACAGCAGGAGCGCAAAGATCCAAAGTACAGGATGTGAGCAGAGAGAACCGGAAGGGGATACATACTATAAGGGGATGAACGAAAGAGATGTCAACAAAAGCCGTCCAT
This sequence comes from Mycena sp. CBHHK59/15, assembly GCA_029204085.1. Lineage (NCBI taxonomy): Eukaryota > Fungi > Basidiomycota > Agaricomycetes > Agaricales > Mycenaceae > Mycena > Mycena sp. CBHHK59/15. The sequence continues at coordinate 69,313 of JARGXW010000312.1, forward strand.
CTCGTTAAGAGAACGGATAATGTAGACTCGTTACCAGTATCTACGTTGAGCAACAAGACAGTAGAATGCGGCCCAAAAAAAATTAAGTCAATCGGATAAAAACTGAGAGAGAAAAAAAAAAGTGGCGGCAATGGGGCAAAATTTTCCGGACACCAAAATTTGGCTAAGTCGTGCCGATTCATGTGGTATTTCTGATGGCCCTTTTCAGTACTAAGTTCTCCCAGTCTCTATGTTCGAGTATCCTTTGGCGCGTTTTTTTTTTCTCCCTCAGTTTTGATCCAATTGACTTAAATTAAATTGCAGACTACTACTAGGTCTTGATACTCAACATAGAGCTGGTTACGAGTCTACGGATAATGCTTGGGCACAAAGTGGCGGCAGAAAAGGTAACCTGAGCTCCGAAACATTTGGTGAAAACAAAGGAGTTTGCGCAAGTCACAAATGGGAATTGACAGACACGCGTATGAATTTATTTAAGATGTTGTGATCGTTAAATAATGTCGATAGAGTGGATTTCTTACCCTAAGTGATTGCCTAATGCGGATGCATGCTGCTGTGAGCGGATGAATCTGATATAACGCCGTGCGGAGACTAAATAAACCACGGAACTTGGCAAAAGAGTCCATGACCCATATTCCACTGGTCTGTGGCTTATATACCGGTGCACAAAGGGTAAATAAGCGACGGAACATGGCAAAAAGTCCATGTTCTGTGCCAAAATCCCATGTTCCACGAGGAATATGGGAGTTAGAGTGGCTTTTCCTACCCTAAGTGACTTCCTAATGTGGATACTGTGAGCGGATGAATCTGATATAAGAGGGTGCGGAGACTAAATAAACCACGGAACTTGGCAAAAAGGCGATGTTCCGGCCCAAAATCCCATATTCCACCGGGAATATGGGGTGGACTAGGGACAGAACATGGCAAAAAGTCCATGTTCCATGCCAAAATCCCATGTTCCGCTGGGAATACGTGTTATATATCGGTGAATGGAGGCTAAATAAATGGCGGTCGTAAGGAGAATGTGGCAAAAAGGCCAAGTTCCTGCCTTAAATCGTGTCAGAAACGTCAGAAACCCGTATATCGGTGCGAAGAGAGTCAATAAACGACTGCGAGAAGGAGAATGTGCGTCGAAATTTGGGGGTCGGAGGGAGAATCTGGCCAAAAAGCCATGTTCCAGCGAAAACGGGTGAAAACAACGAAAAAAAGCCATGTTCCAGCGAAAACGGGCGAAAACGACGAAAAAAAAGCCATGTTCCGTGAAAAAGGGCTCGAAGCGTGAAGAAAGAGCGATTCGGGGGCGAAATCGGGCAGAGACGGGAATTTATTTAAGGCGGATCGGCCCTTAAATAAGTGGAACATGGGCCCATGTTCCAGGATCAGATACATAGTCATTTGACAGCGGCGCTATTACTATTAAATTTAGAGGCTCGACACGTATTCAGGCAAGAAATGCAACAACATATGCCTATGCTTCGCTTCGGCAGTAGGACGGAGATGAGGTTCGACTCCCCGCGGAGGCATACTGTATTTTTTATTTTTTATGGTTAAGCATTTAATTTGACTAGGGCTACACTGTGTAACCGCCAACTTGGTTCAGTGTTGCTTTCTACCATAGAGGATGGATTGGATGTAAAATGGACTTCGAACCGAGCATATGAAGCGATGTCTGGCCATTCAGTTGGTTACGGTTAAAGTTCGTACGAGACTCAAAGTCCGACCGAAACACGTACTGGGGACTTGTTTGAGAAATTGATTGGAGGACACGCTGTTAATTCTCTATACCGACATGCCCTCGTATTTAAACCAGGGATGGCCAACGACATCTTCCATCACAATCCTCTCCTCTGGGCGATACCTCAACATCTTATCCAAGAGATCTCCCAACAATTCCACCTCCTCCTCAAGCAGCCTCACTCCCGACTTCTCCACCATGGGGCCCTCGGCACCGTCTGGCAGGTCGTCCTCGGTGCCAATCGAACGCAATTTGTCGCGGATACTGGACTTGGAAGCCTGAATGTGGATGCCGGCGCGCTCTTGAGCCTGAGCGCTCTTCGGTTCCCCATCCTCCTCGAACCACCGCGCCCGTTCCGTAAAAGAACCCCACCAAGGATCAGGCAGTCGTCCCAGTGTCTCGACAGTTTGTCTGAGTATGTCGGTGTCGCTCCCGAAGAACGAGTCGAACAGGGGAAATCCCGCGCGGATCTCGAAGATTGCGCATCCCAGGGCCCAGACGTCCGTTTCGAGACCCGCCCGACCTTCAAAACGTGCCTCTGGTGACTGGTAGTTCATCACCGTCCCAGGCTGGTAATCGTTCGGCGGACTTTCAATCGCATAAGATTGGCCAAAATCGATGACGAGGACGCGTTCCTCAAGAAATGATGCGTCCGTCGTCAGTTTGGAGTTTTCGATACACCCGACGAGGCTTGCCGGTGCATGAGGTTCCCGCGGTAGTCCGCCACGAGTCCTGACCTCCTCCGTTTCAGGTACCCCCAGATACCCATAAACGTCATCGTCCGACCATCTCAGAACATTTTGCGAGACGCGGAAAAGGATATTTGACGTCGTGAGGTCTACATGATTTACATCGATCAATGACCTGTACAAGCGGGCAAAATCAAAGGTTTACCGCCGTGGACCAAGCCTGCGGTATGCATGCAATATATTGCCTCAGCCGTCTGTTTAGCCACCCTCCGTGCCAGATCTCCCCGTAGTCTTCGGCTACCGGACACCCTCCCCGGACAGTCCGACATGGCCAAAATGCTGGGGCCAGCCAGCGGGGAGATGAGAAATTGATGGTCGCCATTCGGGCCGAGTACCCTGAAATTGTCCTCGACGGTCTTGAAGACACCGCAGGAGGGGAAAGCGGCCTGAAGCGACTTAGGAACGCAGATTTCGGGTAGGTGGTTCGGAGACTTCGACGAAGCGTCGGCACGCATAGCCTTCAGAGTTACTAGTCCGCCCGATTGTTTTTGTTGGTCGCGCGCTAGCCAGATAGTGGAGGAACCGCCAAAACCCAGCTTGTGCATGATTTTATAGCGTCCGTGGGCAAATTCGTCGCCAATGAGGATCGGATGTAAGCCCCCGCGTCGATATTCTTCGACACACTCGACTTCAGCCAATCTCGAAGGGATGAATCGTGGTTCGTGAATCGTGGACATGTAGCGCAGTTTCGCTTTGAGGAATGAACGATGCAGCGGACGAACGAGGCTAGTCGTGCAAAAGTGGACGTGGCAACTCATGTGTGTACGAACGCCGTGACGTGACCAAGGTCACCTGGACCGGGCCGATTATTTGCCGGTTACACCTTGTCAATGCGAAACAGATGCACGCACACAGTATGTACACAAAAAGACAAGGGGGGATCAACGTTCAAATTCCCTACACCGGGTGGGGGGGGGGGGTCCCTCGGAGTGGTTAAAAAAACTTTTTGACCTATATTTTGAATGAGCCTCCAATCAGCCTGAAACAGCTCAGAAATGAGTTTAGACCCTCCAACTATGACTTTACACGACTTTCTGCAGTTTTGATGGGAATTGCCCAATCGGGACGTGATAATGATCACGTGCGTGGCTCGTTTGAGGGCAGATATTTATATTCTTGGGCACTGTGAGACAAGGTGGCAGAATATTCCAGAAATATTTCATAGAGCTCTCAGAGTACTTCCGACCACTTCAAGCCAAATAATGGCCCATGCTTATATCACACGGCACCGGCACGCATTGTCACCTGTGCCTGAGACACCATCTTTGCTACACATATGCTGTTCAAGTCCAGACAAAGACATGAGAGGAACAGGATACATGATTCCTGCTTTTCCCAACGGTCTGCTGTTTTTTTGGTGCCATCTGCGAGGGAATTCAGCAGTTTCAAGTCCGAACATGCCGTGAATAACAAGTACAAATAGATGATGGCCGCGGTAGGCGTGGGAATCTATTTCCCTATATAGGAGGGAGGGGGGGGGTCCCAGAGTCTCGATAAAAAAACTTTCCGACCCTATATCTGAAATTTTAGAGTTGATCCCCCCTTGCAAAAAAGACCCACTCCTTGATGTCCTGCATTGTGCTCACCCGGGAACATTCTGTTCAAAGTCAAAGTCAACCAAGGTCCTTTGACTATCAGAACTTCAGTGTCAACTCTGCCGACGAGAGCAAAGGAATTGTGTTTGTGAACGTAAGGTTTTTCGCTGCTACGCATTGCGACCCACCGTGAGGCTAATATAGTACATGGCGGGTCCATATAGTAATATTTTATATGCGCTTAAACAAGGACAAACCGGGACAAGGTACATGTGGATTCAGATTCTTCGAAAATGACACAGTACTAGACTAATAGACACTTGCATCAAATCATTCAATCTCGCGGACAGTCTCTGTGTCGTCGTCGACCAAAATAAATCCTTTCCCGGATTTGTACTTGAGCTCCCACATCGCAGGGTTCGGGGAGCCACTCGAAGGCTCGTCTGGGAGGGTGGTGATGTGGTCGGAAGCGAGGTTCCAATGAAGGGCGTAGCCCTTGGAGTTGTGTTTGGCTATCATCATCATCGTGAGCACTGAGTCTCCTGTAGGTAGGTAGGAACGCACTATCCACAATGTCGCCGGTGATGTGGGGCACGGTTTGGACGTAACGGCCATATATCTTAGTTGTATTGTGAGGCTCTTTCCTACAAAATTGTGAGTACACAGCTAACGACTTCACGGTATATCGACACTTGCCTGATGACAGCGGTATCCATACCGTACGCCTCTGCAGCCTTAATCATCAGAGACTCGCACAGCTGCACGACTGCTTGAGACTTAGGCTTGCGGCACTTCCAGATAAGCCTGACTGTGGACATAGTGGAGTGGGTGACTGCCCGTCCGCTGATATTCAGCTTCTTAAGTACCCCGTCTGTCATGTTACAAGTTTAGAACTGACGGACCTTATCCTCATACCGCGGCAGAGTCCTGGCCCGCGGAATTGTTGCCACTGAGTACCTCTGTTCCGCGATACCAGCTGACAGTTTCCCCGATGTAGTGGGTCCATCATCAATATTTTCAATACTTTCCGACTTTTCCGTAGCAATACAATTATTGGTCTCAGAAAAAGGCTGTCCCGAGGCTGCCGCAACTAGAACATCTACTATTAGCGCCACTACCTCCACACCTGTAACTCATTTTCTACCTTTCCGCATTCACAGGAAGCTGGCCGGTGATCGACTGTCCTGGATGCCGAATGCACACTAGATCAAATTGACGACTTCCGTTGTGGATCCAACCTCCATTTCTCGACTCGAATCAGCCCCTTTGGACTGAAGTTGGTCGCGGGGCGATTGACCCATGCTTCGCACGTTGTAGCCTTTTGCTCACTGTTATATTCCAATATTCATTAGTAGCTGTTTCCTACCGTGCATTGTACTCCATATTATATTTGTTCTAAGACTTCGATGCATGACAAGGCCTGCCGTGGGTCCGACACCCACATCGGAAGATAGTCGGCTCCCATCCATTTCTCCGTGATTCGCTCGCCATCGGTGACTCCTCTTTCCCAAACGCCAATGCCCACCATCGCCCTCATTTTCCGGGTGTGACGGGGGCCGCTGACGGGTTGCCGTCCCGCATCGTCATGGAGATCCAGAGATCTTGGGATGAATGCGGGCGCCCGTCTTCCGCTCGCGGTAGTACAGGAGCACCGTGTACTTTGGTTTTGGCGATCGGCGATCTCCACTAGCATTCATTCCCGTCTAATTTCTGCAAATGATGGTTTGATTCCTGATTCAGCCGACCTGCGGCCACCTAGTCTCATGAAGTCCCGTTCGAGGCAGAAATTAGCTCAAGTTGGACTGGTCTCTCGACAACCTTGTTTACTTCTCCGAGGTGGTGCGACGCGTGGAACAGTTTTGGGCCGGCCCCAACCTTGGCACGTCTGCACCGGGATTGTGTCTAGAGCGGGAAGGCCGGAGCTCTTTAGGAAACTTGGCAAGCGGCCACCCGTCCCCTGTCTGGAGGTTGAAGTACGTGGAACTAAGGGAGCCGCGTGAATGAAACGTAGATGTGGGGTGTGCACGAACGAGCACGTGCCTATACTCCCGAGTCCCCGCTCGCTGGAAGCCCAGATATTGAATAGATATGTCGATGGTGGCGCAGAAGCGTGGGAACTTGTGCTCGCGGGGACGGCATGATTTGCAAGGCGGGGCGCGGGGCTGTGCGCCGCCGGTGCCAGCCAAAAGTTGAGATATAAGAGCTTGAATTTGTGTGAGTCAAATACAGAGATGGAGACAGGAGAATAACATACCTATAAACCCGGTCGGCGGAAGCTGTATTGAATCAGATTTTCGGGGCGGCGTGTAGCGTCGGCGACGCGTCCGGGAATGAGTGCGGAGTGTTTGAGAGTGACGCGCGCGCCGCCAGCGCATGTTCAACAGCTGAGGTACACGCTGCAAAGAGATTCAAGTTAGTTAAAGGAAGAATATTACAACAGAGCGTTACACGTACCCTCGGTCGGGGGATATCGAAAAACACTTGCTGGGCGGCGCTACGTGCCGCCGACGTGTCGGGGAACGATGGCAGATTGCAAGCATCGGCAGGAAGGCCATGCCTTAATTCGGAGCGTGGCGTGAGGAGTACATGGCAGAACGCGCACCTTGATCATAACTCGCGGAACGCGGAATATTGAACAAAACTTTGAGGGCGGCGCTACACGACGGCGAGGAGGGGAGGAGCGATGCTGCGTTGAACGCGATGGCGGAATGAGGCCGTATGTTGAGTCGAAACGTGGCGCGCGGTTGAAATACAGGAACTGAGGGTGTCATGTGAGTCAAATACGCAGAGGGAAACAGGACTATAACATACCTATAATCCCGCTCCCGGGAAAGCCAAAAATCGAGTCAAAATCTCGGGGGCGGCGCTACACGCTGCCGGAGCGATGGCGGCTGGTCCACGTTGGCGGGGCGCCAGTAGCTAGATTTTAGAAGACAGCCACGGCGCTGCACGCCACCCGAGCGTATTGAGAGGTCAAGGTACACGCTCCTGATAAATTTGAGTTAATGATGTACAATAAATATAGCAAGGAAAAAGACGCGCACCGCGCTTGCGGGACCGCGAGATATGCAATATGATTGTGCGATGCGGCCCTATGCGGCCTGAGGCGTCGGCCAACGATGGTGGCTTGCATGCCTCCGAGGGAACGCCAGTGAGTCAACAGACGGAAACGGAGGATGAAGCAACGTATACTCACTAGGTGCCCGCTGACCAATTTATCCATAGTAATTCTAAGTTGCTTGATAATTCAGTCAAATGCGCCATATCGAAGCCATAGGAATACCTGTCCCACAAATTAGAGAGAGATTGGTGTGTGAGTCAAATGCACATACCTCAGTGGAGCGAGAAGCGTCCTCCACGTCCCAGTTTGAACCTACATCAATTAATGTACAAAAGAATCAGATTTGCAGTGAAAGTATAGGAAAGGTGTGCGAGGCAGACATGCTATAGAGTCGAGGCGGAAACTAGTCTTGTTCCGGAAAATCAATGTATGCAGTGAGGGGATGATCGAGTTGGAATAAGGATGCACCGTAGGATGGACGTCGCATCCGGCAAAAGTATGGGAGAGCGAGTAAGATATGACTTTCCGAATTCTAGATTTCAAAGCGAGGACCTGGAAAACAATGGGTAGGCGGAATGAAGGGCCTAGAACTGGCATATGCGACACGTACTTTGGTGAAGGAAACTTAAGCAACGTTAATTACAGCGCACCTCCGTTCAGTGAAACCGGGCAGAGCAGACGCTCGGCCAGTCAGACGTCGAATAATCAGGTAGATTACATCAATACTGACCGTAGAAATGCGGATTCTACGAGCATGGGTGGGGGGAAGTACGTTTGGAGTAACCGGATGGCTGTGGATATTGCGAGTGGCAGCATCCAGCGGTTGACGGGCAAGGACCTGGAAACGAAGGAAGATGAATGGAATGAACACGGCTGTTGATAGCTACCATTCCGCGTCCGCTAGGGAGTCATACACAAGATCTGAATGAATCAGTGGCCCTTGAATTTGAATGAAGCAACCCTTACAGGGGTGAGTTAAGATTCACCAAGGTAATCGATGAAATTCAGCGTGTAAGAACGGGAAGTCGGTCGTCCGAGGAATCGCCAGGGATAGAGAACCACCAGAGCAGCGAATATGTTGTATTTGCAGGGCAGGAGGGACGAGCAGCGGGCACGGTGACCCGGTTAGAGATCCAAGATTGTGGTCACGGGATGCAGAGGCGTGAAGTGGAGCCCCGGGCGGACAGCTAGAACCGTGAAAGACAGCTCGCATCGAACACAGACGGACTCGGGGGGCGGAATCCTGCCCAAAAATATATAGGACACTTCATTCTCACAAAACACACTACAAGATTCGCTAAAGCCACTTCATTTTCCTAAGAGACACTACTAAAAAAATTCTAGCCCTTTTACCACCTTGTAGTCCACGTAACAAGCTAATACGGGCGCTTTCCCGCGATGCCGACCAGCTGCGGGGAGGTGTAGAGTAGCTGTGGGGCGGCATTAGTACGGTGCGCGACAGCGAGAAGGAAAAAGCAAGGAATTGGAGGGTTAGCGCGGCGCAGCGCAGGAGGGATGAAGAGAATGGAATAGCAGATGTAGGACGAGGATGGACGAAGGGCAGCACAGGAGGAACATGGAAGAGCGATGATGAAGGGACACGAAGATGACCATGTGGAGGGCAGAGTACAAATCAAATCAAAAAGACGAATGAGACGCACCTTGATAGTCTCCTGATTCACCGGATTCGCCCCATCCGGCCCCAGCCAGATGCCCAGCCGCAGCAGCACCGGTCTGTCGCCCCGCCCCTTCCCGTCCTTCTCCTTCCCATCGCGTGTCTTCCCGCTCCTCCTCGAGAACGTCTGCGAGTGGCCGAGGAGCTCGAGCGCGAGCTGGAGTGGCCGAGGGCGTTGGAGAGCGCGGTGGCCGAGCGCGAGGCGGCGTATACCTCTGTTTGGTGGAGCGTGCCGTCGATGGCGACGCTGACGCCGAGTCCGCGGGCGGGGAACGCATCGACGAGCATCCTGGAAAGAAAGAAGGCGTCAACGTGCGAAGGTGGGGTGCGAAGATGAGGCCGGATGAGACAAGAGAAAGGAACAAGATAGGGCGGCGCGGAGATCGAAGTGCGCGTAGGGGTCAAGAAGGGAGGCGAGTGTACAACGACAGACGAAAGTGGAGGAGGGTAGGGGTGAGGGGAAGGAACAAGGTGAAGAAGTAATAGCGCCGGGAAGGCAAATGGGACAATATGTGTATATATCTCGACAATCGCGCCCGCGAAAAAAAGTATATCTCTCCCAAGAATAAAGGGAATCGACAGGCGAGCATGTAACCCACCTAATAGCGATCGCCGAGCTCGGCCTGAACCACATCCCACGTCCTTGCCCGCGGGCGCCATGCGGTGCACGCCAAACGGCGCGCCCGGCGCGTCGAGGAATCAGGATATGAGCCGCGCGTGTGCGGCGTGCGCGGCGGCAAGGGGAGAGGGTCTACAGGGAAAGGAGAACAGTCAGTGTTACGTTCGGCGACGAGGGAGAGAGAAGGGGAAAGTGAAACAAAAGAAGTGAAAGGAAGAAGAGAGACAACGACAGCAAAGATAAGGAGCGAGCGGGCAGCAACGCACTCGGCGTCCCACCATCAACTCCGGAAAGAAATTGGCGGCAGTGGCGAATCGATGCCGCCAAACGCCTCAACATTCGGCACACCAAACGCCCTCGCCACATCGCATCAAAAGCCACCCCCGACACCCCCGCACCAAACGACCGCACCAAAACCCATACACCCCATCCACTCTCCACCCCCCGCGAGGAATAACGCCTCCGCCCGAAGACGGAGGAGCAAGAATCTGAAGTGCAGAGAGCTCGTTATCGTCCAAATCTACCTGTCGTCAGATTGTGTTTAGTACGAGGCGCCAAAAAACTTACCGGTCCCGACGTAGGTTGCCTCGCTTCCGGCATCAGATCGAGGCAGGAAATCGTCGGAATCTAAACGTAAATCATTGATTAGAGGAACCCAAAGAGACGAAAAGCACGCACCGGTTAACTGGCCTTCGCCCCGACAATCCTCGACTTCTGAGTCCGAGTCAGAAAGAATCTCCAAACCTCCTTGTTCCCCTCCTTCAGAGTGCGAGTTTTGATTTTGGTGTTAACAGAGGACGGCGCTTGACGTTCCGCAGCGAAGAGAAGCATGGACGCGTCGGATTCGAGTTTGACGCGTGTCTGAAGAGCGTCGAAGGGGTGGGACTGGCATTGGACGCGACGTATTATCCTACCTACCTACCTACCTACTGATTGGTAGATCTGTGGGTGCGCATCAAGAAGTATGTCACTGGTGCGAGAGAACATATACAGAGTTCCGAAACGCGATCACGACACGTGTTGGCAGCCCCTCAATCAGCTCGTTGTCGGCCTCGGAGCACATCGTGACGTTAGTTTGACGCGTTTTGGCGGGCGGCGGCAGGGCGGGTAGTGGTGGTAAGAAAGAGAGGGAATTGATGTTTGTTTGGCCTGCCCTCGGCAAATCTGATGTGTCGCACATGCCTGAAACACGGAGCCGATAGCAATGTGCGACACATTGATGTGTGTGTCGCACTTGATATCGCGTGTCGCACTTCAACTGGGTGTGTCGCACTTGAACTAGGTGTGTCGTACTTTACAATGTGTAGTGGTGTCGCATCTCATACAACCTCTGATCAGCATGAATGTACACTGGGGATATAGCTTATGCTGACAGTTTATCCAAAATGCTCCAGGCACCGATCCGGGGTTCGGTTCTATCTCCACAAGAATCATGACAGATAACACCGCATCAGAGAGGAGGAAGGCGAGCTTTAACGCCAAAAATCGTTGGCGGCCCCGCATAGAGAGAGGTGCGGGTGGGGGCACTGGACAAGATACTTAGGGCTGTGACACACAGCATTGACGGCATGGGCGTCAAACTGCCACTTACCGGGAGAACTCCTGGAAACCGGCGTTCGTTATTCGGACCGTGCCGTGTAATGCGACCTACCTACCTGACACTGGAGAATATACTTGGGGCGGTGACATACAGCATTGACGGCTTGGGCGTCAATCTGCCACCCCTGAGAGAAGCGACTGGTAACGAGCGCCCCAAAAATCACCGGTCAATATTACTCCGCACTAGTGGCATATCGTGTGGACATCGCAGGCTCGCAGTGTTGTGATGGATGGGAAGATTACAGACGAGGAGGCTATCCGGGTAGGGGGACTAGACAATACTTACTTAGTGCTGTGAGATCCCGCAATGACGCCAAAATTGACGCCGACGCGATGGGCGTCAATCTGTCCATCCCTTGGAACAAGCGCCTGTTGGCAGTGACTCGCAGGTGCATGGCTCCGCACAATGTGGCGTATGTATTGAGTGGACTGAGCAAAATAAATACTTATGGCGTAATAGTGCCCGAGTCGCCTCCAGCGGTGATGTTTTGTACGGTTACACAGGGTTGAATACTTAGCCGCGCAAGTCGAAGCGGATGCCAAGGACGTAACAGATGCCTGTGAAGCGTCCCTGAAAAGATTCGGCTACCCATTTTCCACCCCGTTTGGAGGGTCAAAACGGTGGCTAGTATGTCCACGGTGGCTATGTCCATCCGTTTTGACCTCCAAATGGGGCGGCAAACTAGTAGGGCGGGGGTACCACAAAAACTTTAGACAACAAAGAATCCCCAGCGTCAAACACTGAGGAGTCCACTCAGAAGAAGCAAGACGCCGTTGACAGCTCCATTGACAGCGGTGTCAAACCAACTGATCGATCGGCGAGATCCCCGGTTCCCGGTGTGATACCCGAGCCGGATCAGAGTGGACCCACCGCTGATCAGGATCTTGGCGTTGATCTTGATCGGCTCGACGACTCCCTGCTCAACATCGTGAACGACGGCTGGCAAGGCTTAGATCTCCAGAAACTTATCTCTGGCCGATACGCAGAAGACCCCTTCTTCAAGTTGATTCTGGAATCACCCAAATCATACCACAACTTCGAGGTCTCTGATGGCCTTGTCTATCTTAACCACGTCGACCGGCGTGTTCTCTGTGTTCCCAAGCTAGCCTTTCGGAACCGGAATATCCGCGAGATAGTGATCTCAGAAGCACATTCTATCCTGGCACATCTTGGCCAGCGCAAAACTCTGGACTACTTGCGGGACCATTTCTGGTGGAAAGAAATGGTCGACGATACAAGAAGTTACTGTGAGTCGTGCGCTACTTGTAAACACAGCAAACCCAGTAACCAGAAGCCTTACGGGTTGCTACACTCGTTGAACCCCCTCTGGAGCCCTGGGAGTCCATTGGGATCGATTTCGTAGGGCCTCTGCCTGAATCGAAGGTCCGCAACGGGGTCTACAACTCCCTAGCGGTTACTATTTGCTTGGCCACTGGGATGACTCATTTAGTCCCCGCTAGAATTAACTACACCGCCAAGAAGATGGCAGAGCTCGTCTTCGAGCATGTCTACAAGCTACATGGCTTGCCAAAGTCGATCGTGAGCGATCGAGACTCTCTTTTCACCAGTATCTTCTGGAAGAGATTACACGAGCTCATCCGCGTCAAGCTGCGGATGTCTAGTGCGTACCACCCGGAGTCGGATGGCAGTACAGAACGTGCTAACCGGACTATCACCCAAATGATACGTCAGTGCATCGGGCCCAAGCAGAAAGACTGGGTACAGAAGCTTCCAGCAATAGAGTTTGCGATGAACTCTGCCCGGTCCGAGACGACCAGGTACTCGCCGTTCTTCCTCAACACTGGGCGCATGCCGCGCTCGCTGATCTGGAACTCAGATCGTCAGCGAGAGTACCCCGGCGTTGCCAACTTCGCATTGCAACGCCGTCTGGCCATCATGGCCGCTCACGACAGCATGATCGCGGCACGCGTAAAGCAGACGCGCGCAGCAAACCCCAAGCGCCAGCCGGTTCCATTTGTAAATGGGGACTTGGTTTACATATCTTCAAAGAACTTGAAATTCGAGAAAGGGCTCGCGCGTAAGCTGATCCCCAAGTATGTGGGACCTTGCTCCATTATCCGCGACTTCGGCAATACTTCGTTGCAGATAGATTTGCCCTCGTCCATGAAGCAACGCGGTGTTCACGACGTCTTCCACGCGTCCCTTCTTAGAGTTCACGTTCCTAACGACGACCGTTGGTTCCCTGGCCAATTGGAATGCCAGCTTGGCATCTCATTGGAAGATGAGACCAACGAGTGGGCCGTTGAGCGCATCATTAGTCATCATGGACGTCGAACTCATGCTCTTTTTGAGATCCTGTGGAAATCAGGTGACAGGAGCTGGATGCCTTATGATCAGGCGAAGAAGCTCCAGGCCTTGGAGGATTACCTCGAGGCCATTGGAGCGTCGACCATCAGGGACCTCCCCTATGGTGCGGGCCGACCTCCTGCTGACGGAGAGGAGTTGATGGTGTCCGCGCTGTCATATTTTTGGGAGTATAAGGCGAGCGAGCACATTAAGGAGTTCGCTCCCCCTCACTCTTTACCCACCATGAGCAAAGCTGAAGTTACCACCACGATCTTCGATCTCGCTCACCACCTTCCCGCTCTCGGAAAGAAGATCATGGAGTATAACAAGATTCATTCTGCGCTGAAGCGCTGCTCCATTGACACATTTACGTACGAGATCCCCGGCTTCGCGACCGCGATCATGGACGCGCACACTGTGCGTCTGTATGCAGACTACAACATCTACTTGGGCACTCGCGACGGCCTGCCCGACTTCGTCCCTGGGTATTACAACGACTTCGCGCGGGCGATGAACGCCCACGATGACTCTGGATATGGCTGGGCCATTGTGGATGATGGCACGATCATCTTCAACGAGAAGATGACCCTCGCCGATGCCGCTTCGTTTTACGTCACCGACAAGGACTTGAACAGCGACCGCCGCCGCTATCTCACTGGCGACGAGGTCATGGTCACCGCCGCTTACCACGAGACCGCCGAGCGTCTGCACGAGCAGTCGCTCAACCGCGACAACTACTGGTACAACAAGAAAGCTGTGAAGGCCCGACGTTCACTCGAAGGATGCCAAGGAGGCATTCGCGAAGAAGCGCAAGGCGCTTGGGGACGCGGCGGCGCGCAAGAAGGCGCGCGTGGCTGGTCTCGTCGAGGCGAGCGGCTCGGGCAGTGGCGCTGGTGGCGCCGTTGGCTTTGATGGAACTGACGGTACTGTACCAATGTGTAGGGGAGCAACGGTAACGGTAACGGTGGGGTCCGTTGCGTTGCCTTGTTCCCAGCCTGTAACGGTAACGGTCGGGTCGGTTGCCTGAAAAAAACTGTTACATCCAATAAATTCGAAAAAAGTCTGAAAATATTAATTTAAGCTCCTGCGGTCCTCTAACTATCGCTGTAATCGTCCCCGCTACCTGGGCCATCCTCTTCCGACCCAGAATCATCATCAGGAACACCACCCTTCACCCACAGTTCGCCACGGGGATTATAAGCCCAAATATCCTCTTCTGCGTCTCCCGCTGTAAGCCCTTTCTCTCCGTTAGCGTGAATTCCAGCTTTAGCCACCCATCGACCGGATTTATCCTGGATGCGAACACGGAGAACGCGATCAACGACTTCCGGAAGGGAAACTCCCGTGTCGTCTTCAATTTCTTCATCGTCTTCCGCACTCTCAGGATCGTCGCTGTCGTCGTTTGTGTTGATGCCAACGTCGCTGGGTGGCAGTGGCTCGGTACGAGGGCCAAGACGTGCTTTGATCTCTTCGGCAAGGATTGTGTCGTGCTCGAGATATTTCCGCAACGCCTTGCGCGTCTCCCGGCTGGTGAGGCATTCATACGAAAGATTGTACTCCGCCTTGTCCGGGACTACACAGAGCTCCCAAGATCGCTGGATTATTTTGCGGCCAGTGGGGGTGGTCAACCAGTCATAGAGATCTACGCAGGCGCGAACAGACGCGTTGCGGAGGACAGGATATGAGCTTGAGAACTTCACTTTATCCGGGGTTATGCCTTGCTCAATTTGTTCCTGGTGGCAGCGCACAAGATAATCGAGTTGAGACTGCCGCAGATGATGCTTCGCGACACGGTTGAGCCCAACATCCTGGGGCTGCATGATCCCAGTCAAATTCCCGGGCACGAAGATAAGGATAATGTTCGGGAATTTTTTGAATATGAAGGACCGGAACGGTGGGGCGGTGTGGGTCGGGTAAATGTCGATGTAGAAGATGGCCTTCTGATCCTCGTCCAGATCTGCATCGTCAGCGATGACCTGGGAAACGTATGGCCAGATGTCGAATTCGACCAGTTCTTCCATTGTTTTTTCGGTCGAGAAATGGCTGGTGGGTTTTTTCTTGTTTCCAGCAAACGTAAAATGGAAACCGTGCTTCTGAGCCTGCTCGTAGCCGTCGGCCTGAGAATTCGGAAGGGAAGTGTTTGTCAGGCCGGACCAAACTTGCTCGAACGGCAGGAGTACACCGGATGCCGTGGTCGCAACGCCTAGGGTATACGCGCGCTTCTCGTCATTACCCGAAACACAAACCTGCTTTGAACCCCGGACTTCGAAAGTCTGGCTAGTATTTGGGCGAATATAGACGCCGGTCTGGTCGTAGTTAATCAAGAGCTAAGTCTGAAACGTGAGGAAAAATATTGCGCTAGCAGAATTAACACGCACCTTCGCAGGAATATCTTGATGTTCAATAGCATGAGCCAAACGAAAGAATGTTCGCTCGCAAAGTTCCGAGGCATTCTCGGGAATCTTTTTAGCAGCTCGGGTCGCCTTCCGTGTGGTCCAGTTAAGTGTGCTGTCCAAGAATTGACGGACATATGTCTCGGAGCACGAGAACGACTGAAGCAGTTGGGGTTGGCATTTGCCGATGATTGCAATCATTATCGACCGTGCGATGTGAACGTTGACAGCACACCCTGATACGCGCAGTCCTTTGAGCGTGGTCACGATCTCCTCTACAATCGCGGGATGCGGGGTGAGAATTCCGGTGCGCCCGGTGCCGGCGAGGGATCTGCGGCTGGCAACATTACGCAACGCGACATCCGTGAATTTCTTTTCACCCTTGACGATCCACTTCCAAAGTGTCGCACGATGAAGCTTGTTATTCGGTCCATTGAAGAGAACCGGATGCGAACGATGGAGTTCTTTGATTGTCCGCTCAACCTTCCAGTCGCAGCGCCGAAGGGTAGGCTCGATGATTGCCCACAGAAATGGATCAAACCAAAACACCTTCTTTGCCAGCCCTTGCACAGCGCCACGCCGGGTCCCATTTCGACGCTTCTTCCAGCCCTGAGTGGCGGAACGGGTGAGGGAAGCTACGTCCGGGATAGCTGTGCTTCCATGTGCCAGAGTGTTCGCTCCTCGCATCAGAACAACATTGGCATTAGTCTCCGAATCCAGCGGCTTGTCCTCCTTCTCGAGCTTCCTCTTCTCACGGAGACGCTGCACTCTGATACGCGTCAAGTCCCGCTCACGCTGCTTTCGACTCTCCTCCTTCTCTGCTTTCTCCGCTAGCATTTGCTCTCGACGCTCAGCCCCGTTCTCCTTCACTTTGGCCCAATAAGCATCAGTTTCTCCAGGCTTAGCCTTCGCCCAGGTCAACGTGAGCTGCTTCGGATTCCAGATGGGGTTTTTTGATCCCGACGCGCGTGAGGATGTCGAGGGAGTTGGAACGGAGGGTGGCAAGTTGGGTGGAATAGGTATATGTTCCGTCTCGTTGTCGTCGTCAATGATTATGGTAGCAGGCTTCGTTTTCTTGGCCGCCGGTGGGTGGTCCGCAGTCAGGGCCGCGTCCGTCGCTGATTTCCTTTTTTTACTAGGAATTTTGGCACCGGAGGCAACGGCAGCACTGATCAACCGCTCGATCCAAGCCTTCTGGAAGGTATCGCGCTCTCCAGAAGACATGTTCTTCACTCCAGTCTTTAGCAGCTTCACCAATGTGTCGAGCCGAGCACCACGCTCTACAAAGACGATATCCCGTCCCTGGATATGGAGGTGGTGAGTCTCGAAGGAGATCTCCAATGCATGTCCAACAGCGGCAAAATGACCGCCTTTCTTTACGAGTTCCGGATCCAAGGAGAAATTGAATAATGATTGCAGTGGATTGTCAGGAAGAGAGGATGGGAGGTTACGAAGCAGAGCACCGAGGTGTTCAATACGAGATATGAGAGCTTGTGAAGGGCCAGTCACTTCCTTCGGGGCTTTCGGCGGCGGCATGAGAGTGGAATCAAGAAAAACAAGTCTATGCCACTGGCGCACAAAAAAGTCTAAGCCACCAATGCACTTTAGTGGCAAAAATGATTTCTTCATTGATCACAAATTCTACAGCCGAGTGGCACAATGGCCGGCGCGCATCAAGCACCTAAGCGCCGTTGCCTCATTGGGCAACGGTAACGGTAACGGCGGGCCCGGTTGCCTGAAAACAAGGCAATGGGCTTGTAACGGTCCTCCGGCCGTTGCTCCCCTACACATTGGTACAGTATGGAGACTGACGGTTGAGACTGCCGTTGACATCGGCCTGAAGGGCGGATGTAACGGTACGCTCTTCTATTACACCTATTTTCGTCCTATTATTCCCGAACCACGTTCTTTTAACCACCTGACTCGTTCTTTCATTAACACCCATTAGATACAGCCCCTTTACGTAGTTGCCTGTCAGTATATATAGCCTATAACGTAGTTAGGTGTTCTTCGGTCAATCTACAACATACCACACTTATTCCCATTGGACTCGACCACTCCAACTACTCGAACGTCTGTGCCGGAACCCTCCGATATCTAGCCGACTATCTAGCCGACTCGTAATCGCCGCTCTGTCACATGTGAGAGCACATCAAAAAACACTGTTTACATAAGAATAATGCACAACTCGGGAATGAGCCCATGGATAGTTGAGAGAAGTAGCTCGATATGATGGGTATATGCGTCCCTTGTTGAGAAACAACAGCCTATAAATGTCGCAAAATTAACGAGTCGGGGGGGTCGCCATCAAGTTGAGTGAGAGCACATCAGAAAAAGGTGTTTTCATAAGAATAATGCACAACTCGGGAATGAGCCCATAAATTGTCGAGCGCAGTGGCTTGATATGATGGGTATATGCTTTCCTTGCTGGGGAACCACAGCCTATGGTTGTCGCAAAATTGACGAGTCAGGGGGGTGGCCATGAAGTTGTGTGAGATCACATCAAAACAGGGTGTTGACATAAGAATAATGCACAACTCAGGAATGAGCCCATAAATTGTCGAGCGCAGTGGCTCGATATGATGGGTATATGCGGTCCTTGCTGAGGAACAACAGCCTATTAATGTCGCAAAATCAACGAGGCGGGGGGGCGGGCATGAAGTTGTCTGAGAGCACATCAAAAAAAAGTGTTTACATAAGAATAATGCACAACTCGGGAATGAGCCCATAGATTGTCGAGCGCAGTGGCTTAATATGATGGGTATATGCGTTCCTTGCTGAGGAACAACAGTCTATGGATGTCGCAAAATTAACGAGTCAGGGGGGTGGCCATCAAGTCCAGAGAGATCACATCAATAAACGGTGTTTACATAAGAATAATGCACAACTTGGGAATGAGCCCATAGATTGTCGAGCGCAGTGGCTCAATATGATGGGTATATGCGTCCCTTGCTGAGGAAAAACAGCCTATGGATGTCGCAAAATTAACGACTCGGGGGGCCGGCCATCAAGTTGAGTGAGATCACATCAGAAAAAGGTGTTTTCATAAGAATAATGCACAACTCGGGAATGAGCCCATAAATTGTCGAGCGCAGTGGCTTGATATAATGGGTATATGCCTCCCTTGCTGAGGAACAACAGCCTATGGATGTCGCAAAATTAACGAGTTGGGGGGGTGGCCATCAAGTCAAGAGAGATCACATCAAGAAAAGGTGTTTACATAAGAATAATGCACAACTTGGGAATGAGCCCATGGATTGTCGAGAGAAGTAGCTCGATATGATGGGTATATGCGTCCCCTGCTAGGAAAAGCAGCCTATGGATGTCGCAAAATTAACGGGTCGGGGGGCTGGCCATCAAGTTGAGTGAGATCACATCAAAAAAAGGTGTTGACATAAGAATAACACACAACTTGGGAATCAGCCCATAGAATATCGAGCGCAGTGGCTCAATATGATGAGTATATGCGTCCCCCTCTGAGAAAAAATAGCCTACCCATGTCGCAAAATTAACGAGTCCAGGACAGAGCACAATATCACAAAAGGTGTTTTGGTGGGAATAGAACAAAGCCCATAACTCTGGAACCAGGAATCTGATTGACACAAGAGTCGGACCGTTCGAAAGCTATAACATGCCCCAAACTGTCGCCAGTTCGTAACCGAACGTCGACTGAACCCAACCCAAAGTTCGAACAAAAATTTCCTTTTTAGGAAAAAACACGCATACCTCTTGATCGGCTCGGTCGATCATCGACTTTTTTATATGTCGCAAAAGGCTCAGCCCAGGGCTACCTCTCACCCGAAAATCAGATTTTTCGAAGGGGGTCACCCCCTAGGCCCCCTAGGGGGAGGAGGCAAATGGGTAGGTTCAGCGTTCTAGGTCAACGTCAAAAGTTCGGCGCTTCGCGGTCGGAGGCGAGTCTTGCTGAACAGCGCAACCGAAAAAAATGGAAAAGGTAGTACTGCCCCGCCGAGCGCGCACTCCGATTGAGGGAGGAATTTTGGGGGGAGAGGAATTTAGAAGGAAGGGAAGGAGGGGGAAAGGATACATGGAGCTGTCGATATCACCGATCGGGATCGCGAATGCGAATGCAGTTGGTTTTTGAGGATCATGATCATGGCGCGGAGGGAGAGAACGGAAGGAGGAGGAAGGGCAGGTGGGGCGGAGCGCGATAAACGAACGAGGCAGGCCTGCGCGTTCGTGTTCGAAGCGATCTCGACGGGAGGGGGGTGTTACTGTAGCACAAGGGAATTTCGAGCGAAGAGGTTTGTACGCGAGGACATGGCGCGAGGATAGGGCGCGATGCAGCCTAGATCAGAGACGAGATCAGAGACGAGATGAGATGCGCCGGCCAGGAGGGTTGTGATTAAGCGAGAGCAAAAGGAGTGAGATGGATGGATAGGGTGGGGTAGAAGTAGAACAGGCTTGACAGAGCGGATAAGCGAGCTGCGTGTAGCTTGTAGGGACCAGAACGGCACTCGCTCGCGACTAGACGCAGATGGAGATGTGTCATGCGTCATTCGTAGTGGATTGGATTGGATTGGATTGGCAACGAGCAGCAGCAGCAGCAGCAGTAGTCTCAGCGTAGGAAGGTCGGGACGAAGGAAGCGGGGCAGCACCGAACCAAGGAGGGGATGAGGCGGCAGCGCAGCAACAAAGGAATGGACCGGTCCACACACCGCATCCAGTGTTCCACCTTCCAGTCGTCTAGGCCCTGTACGTCCCGATGTCCTAAGCCGAGCGTTCGTGAATCGCCGTCGTCGTTGTGTAAGCGCGCGCAGGTGATCGGAGACGGAGACGGAGATGATGATGATGATGATGATGGAATCAATTAACGTGCTCGAGTCGCTGTAAGCGACTATGGTACACGATATTTCTATGCTAACTATGTCCAGACGTTGGCCCGGCAGGGACTCGATCCATGAGTTGCCTGAGACACGGACGCGCGCGGATGCGGACGGGCGAGTGAGGAAACGGGGAGGGAGGCGGGAACTGCGGGACGGCGGACGCGGAGGCACGGCTCGGACGCGGGGACACTGCGGAGCGCGGGCTCGAACGCACGGGGAAGCGGAGCCGGGCTCGAACGCACGGAGAAGCGGAGCTGGGCTCGTACGCTCGGGGGCGCCTGATCTGGTTAGATAGGAGTGTTAATAGGAGTGGTCATGGTATGATTAGTCTATGTATTGAGAGGATCGAGTGGCGAGATGGGAGGAAGGGGGGAGAGTGGCGGGGAGGGAAATTAGTAGAGAAGATGGGGACATGAGTGTGATAATAAAATTTGGGTGGTATGCATAGTGGGTTAGGAGGAGGGCTCGGGAGGTGTGATGTCGCGGTAGATTGCATCAGCAAAACCTGGTCACACTACAGAGTACTACGTAGTCAGCTGTAGTCAGCCATAGCAGTCATAGAGCCTGTAGTGCCTGTAGTGTAGGGTTATATGTCTGTAGTGCTGCATAGTGTCTTGGGCCTTCTACATAGTGATCTGTATTGGGACGGCCACACTACGTAGCACTCCATAGTACAGAAGGTGGAAAAATCCCAAAATAAATTTAACACCATTACAGACTTTACTTCAATTCATTAACCCGACTTTACTTTACTTTGAAAGCCTTGAATTAATTGTACTATTGGAAGCGAGGAAACTACAAGACATGCTAATGTACTTATATTGCAACAGGTGGGATTCGAACTCGTGCTGTCTTCAAAATACATAAAATAAAACAAGTGCGTTACAACCAACTAGACTATATAGACATAACTAAAGTCTTCACATGTACGCCTAAGATAAGGCTGGACACTTTGACAAAAGGATCCCTTGCTCACGCTTGGGTGTGTGTCCAGTGGGGTGTAGGAAGATTTGCAATGCCAAACAATGATTGTTCAACGTACAATGTTGTGCAAGAGCCAGTAAGCATGTGTATAGTGGGGGTGAGGAAGGTTTGACTCAACCAGGTTTGCATTGCCAAACCAAAGCCAAAAAGTTGAAACGGTGTTGTGTTTGTGGTCACGTGATTTTGGTGCGTCGAATGCCAGTTTCATTCGACGCAGCAAAGTCACGTGATTACTGTATAGTACTACATGGCCTCAGGCTTGACACTGTGTAGCACTACAGGATTACCAAAGCACTATATAGCTCTACATAGCTTTGATGGAATACTATGTAGTACTACAGGTTGTATGTAGTACTACAGGTCCACCCAATTACTATGTAGTGCTATAGAGTACTACAGGCCACTACAGAAACAAGCGTGCTACTACAAACTACTACAAACACTACCGGCAAAATCAGGGTTTGCTGATGTGGGAGGCGGTTGGTGGCGTGAATATAGCGTAAGACGTGGTGAATGCCCTTGTCTGTGGTGAGAAGGTATCCGAGGGAGTTGGCTTTGCGGCCGAGGGCGCTGCGGAGGAGAACGCGGTGGTGGTGATAGCGGGAGCAGAAGAAAAGGAAGTGGGAGACGTCCTCGCGGCGGTGGCATGTTTGGCATAGGGGGGACTCGGTGCGGTGGATCTTGTGGAGCCAGGCGTTCAAGCCTACCATCTGGGTGCGAAGTTGGATGATTAGGCTGGAGTTGCGTCGGGAAAGGTTGACGAGGGGTTTATGGTACGAGTTAACGGAGGCTTCTTTGTCGAGGCGGGAGAATTTCTCGTGTCGGGGGGATGCTTCCCAGGTGGTGGTCCATAGTGTAGCTGTGCGAGTGCGAAATTCGGCTTTCGCCGTGGCTACGCTGCGTGGGAGGGGAACGTGGAAGAGGGGGGGAATGCGGGGGTCAATAGGCTCGTCATTTTGGGCGGCGGCTTTGGCTTCAGTGTCGACGCGTTCGTTCGGTTCGAATTCTACGTGACCGGGGACCCAGCCGATGTGTAAGTTGACTCCAGGGATGCATATTTTTAAACGGTCGAGTTCGCGCAAGAACTCGAGTAAGAGGTATTGGCCGGGCTGTTGTCTGGGGTGTCGGAGCGCGCGGATGACACTCTGGCTGTCGATGCCGAGGAATATGTCGCGGAGGTGAGAGAGGGAGGGGATTGATGAGAGGGCCAGGGTAGCGCCGACGATTTCAGATTCGAATACAGTATGGTCGTTGTCGGAGCCCAGGAGGAGGCGACGTGAGAAAGAGTCGTCGCGTGCGTCGGTGATGCAGGCCGTGCCGATGTGGCCGTCAATGCCGGATCCATCGCTGTATAAGCAGATGTCGTGCTCACGCGCGCGAGATTTCGCTCGCGTGAGGGCTTCTTTCTTGTCGGGTGCGATGTCGAAGGAGAAAGGAGGAGACCACGTGGGTGGGACGGGGAAGGGTTGGATGGTTTCGAAGTCGGGTGGGGATAAGCGCCATGTGTGCATAAGGTTATGGAGAGCAGACCGGTGTCGCCGGATGTTATGGAAGCGGGCCGCGCGCGCTGCTATGGGGTAGAGGGGGTGTGATGTTGGAAGGGTGCAGATGCGTACCGCAGCTCGATGGCAAATCTGGTTGAGGCGGAGTTCTATGGGGATGTTGTGAGCATGGAGGTCCAGTAGATCGTTGGCGGTAGATCGCAGAGCGCCGGTGATGAGGATACCTGCGAGGCGCTGTACTTTACCTAATCGTCGCGCGAAGCCAACGCTGCTCGTTCGGTGCGAGGAGTCCGGTTTGGTAGAGATGGGGGTGTACCAGGTGTCGAGGCCGTAAGTCATTTTTGGGATGACTACGCTCTCGTAAAGGCGTTTGACGTATTTGTGAGGGAGGCCGAAGGCGGGGCAGGTTAGCCGGTTGCACGCAAGTAAAACTTTAATGCCTTTGGACGCAGCTGCTTCGGCTTGCAATTTGAAGTTGAGTTTGTCGTCGATGAGAATGCCTAGGAATTTAATGTGATCGGTGTGAGGAATTAAGGTGCCGTTCCAGTTGTATGGGATCTGATCGTCGGGGCGGCCTTGAGCGCGCATGCGCATCATGCCAAATTTCGACTCTTCAAAGTCCGAGTTGTGTGTAGCGGACCATGCACGGGACGCCGCGGTCATGGGGTCCATGATTTCGTCGCATTCCGGAAATGTCGGGGCTGCGGAGAGGAGGTAAGCGTCGTCGTAGTAGGGCCCGGTTGCAGCAGATCTGGAGTCAGCGATGATCTCGAGGAGGGGGGAGTTATAAAATTGAAAGAGGGTGCCTGAGGACGGGGCTCCCTGGCCGATACCGTTAGTGATGGTGTATGGGGCTGAGAGGAAGTCATCAAATTTCAGGCGCGTTGACTGCCCTGCTAGATCATGTTGGTAAAACTCGACCAGCTCGGTGGGAACTCGGCAGGCGCGCATATTGTGAATGAGGCGGCGTTGGACTGCATTTGGAAAAGCTGCGCGGATATCAAGGCTGATGAGGGTGACTACATTGCCTTTTCTGAATTCGTCTTTGATACGGGAGGTGAGGAGATGGATTGCGTCCGTGGTCGTGCGGCCGGGGCGGCCACCCATATGGGTGGACGGGATGAGTTGAAATTTCTCCGTCACGAAGGAGGTCATTTCGTTGTACATGGCACAGAAGGACTTCTTGATAGTGCGGTAGAGGGCAATGGGGCGGAAAGATTTTGCGAGGGCGTAGTCGGAGCGTCCCGGTTTGCGTAGTACAACTGTGAAGAGTTCTTTTAGTAGCGGGGTTTCATACTTGAGGCGATGAGTGGCTTGAAAAAGCGCCCATAGAATGTCGCCGATGAGGTGGTATGCTTTTTGGAGGACGATGAACGGGACGCCGTCCGTCCCGGGTGCTGTGTAAGATTTAGCCTTGCGGATTGCGTTGTCGTACCTGCTCCGAGTGAACTCGGGCATCGGGACAGGTGTGGGGTAGATGTGGTCATCCGGGATACCTAATGAATCAGCGGGTGGGGCGGGCGGGAAAAATGTTTCAAAAAGGATGTCACACTTCTCTTGTGCATCGGTGGCGAGAGTGCCGTCGGTGCGTTTTAATGCGGGGATACGTTCAGCGCTGCCGTCCGTGAAGGGGCGGTTGGCGTAACGCGAGGCTAGCCAGATGCTCTTCTCGTCGGCTTCCTCGAGCCAGTCCTGCCAGTGCTGTTTTTGGGTAGTTTTTAGTGTGGTTCGAAACGCTTTAGAAGCCGCTTCCTCAGCCGCTTTCGCGGCCTCGGATGGGTGTTTCCAGTTAGTGCGCTCGGTTTTCCTGGCTGTATTTAAAAGGTCTGTGAGTTCCTTGGTCCACCATCGCTTTGTGTAAGGGGACGGTGAGAGGACGGGGACGTGGGAGCGGATAACCGTTTGGAGCATTTTATCGAGGGCGAGGTATGTTGTGTCGTAGTCGTCCGGTGTTATGATAT
Source organism: Mycena sp. CBHHK59/15 (assembly GCA_029204085.1). Taxonomy (NCBI): domain Eukaryota; kingdom Fungi; phylum Basidiomycota; class Agaricomycetes; order Agaricales; family Mycenaceae; genus Mycena; species Mycena sp. CBHHK59/15. The sequence continues at coordinate 94,281 of JARGXW010000312.1, forward strand.
CAGTAGGGATAGGATGAGCGGAAAGGTAGTCAGATAGTGCCTTGTTGAAGGCATCCCAGTCGACAGCACGGAAATTAGGACGTGGGGATGAGATGATCCGTCGCCGCGTGTGTTCGGCGATCTAGACCGGGCCGGGACCGCGCGGCTCCCCTTCATCAGCAAATGTGCGCGAAGCAGATATAAGCGGGCGGCACTGATGATCTCGCTAGATCTGATGGGGCCCCTATCCGCACTCACCAGCTGTCGCCAGCGCATGCCAGTTCCACGCACAGCTCGCCAGTCTAACACCAGACCTGAGGCTCAGCACAATGGCGGGTGAGAGAGTACAAGATAGTTATGATTCTGTTTGGTACTTGTGCGTACATACACATCTTGCAGCAAATGTGAATACTTGAAGCAATAGGGATTCGTATTGAAAGAAATAAATCATGGTGGTTTATCAGAGTGTTAGCTCAATTAAAGGCATTTTCCAAAATATTTCTTTCGCGAGCCCCATCCCCCACCAAAATGCGAAATTGTCGAGAGCTCACCCTGCCTCAAATTACCTGATTTGGCAACGGCGCCTCTTGGACGCACGCATTTGTTCCCCAGTGGAAGTACAGAGCAGAAAGAAAAAGGAACAAATGAGAAGGTTGTGAGCAAACTGCAACTTGCAATTGAGTAAATCCGTGTTTTGTGTAAAACTTCGAAAAAGATTCGAGAAAAAAAATCCGGGGAAAAAATTCAACGCAGTCATCTATATAGATATAACCATCAAAATATCCAGTTTGAGTGCTTACCGTGACGACGGGAACAAGTGGTGTTACGGTGAAACCTTGAAAACTTACAAGTCCCCCATCAGCATCAGCTGCGGAAGGTCCTTGCGCCATCACATGTTTCGTGTGGATGGTTGACTTTGATGGCACTTCTTTTCCTCCCCCACCATCTTCAACGCCTCCGCAACACCTCTGTCCTCCTACGCCCGCGGGCGTGATGTCGTGCATGAACTCCAGATGCTCTACTACCCCATCCCAGATGCTCTAGTCCCCCGAATCTCAAGATTGTGGTCGGCCTGCCTACCTACCGCACCTGCGCTGTCACCGCCGCTTCAAGAGCTGGCTTACTTACCACAATCTCTGGTCCTTTCGTTGGTGCAGCACTTCTTTGTCTTCTAGGACCTTCAACTGGCTCTCATCCAGTGCCGCCCCGAATCCGATTTCGTACAGACACATCACAATGTCGCCGCCCCAACCCCCCGCCGTAGAAAACAGAGATTTTTGTCTTTATCTCTTATCTCTTCTCTCGCTTCTGGGTGTTCGTCTCCACTACTCCCTGGGGTCTTCTCGATTCCCTCCTTCCCCCCTTCTCCATCCCTTCCTTCCAGTCCTTTCTACCTCTCTTCTTCCTGCCGTCTTCGGTCTTCTTACTGCCCAGAGAATAAACGAACGAACAAATGAATGCCTTTCTCACCTTTCTCATGATCGCCTTGCCCGGATCCCAGGGGCTGGAGTGCGGATTCGATTCATACTTTCTGGAGTCGATTTCTACTTTACTGTACGCTACGCTCCGGACGCTGGCTGGTGTTCTATACATAAATCCTTGCTCGCTCACTGGTCTTTTGTGAATCCAGGCACACCTATTTGTGGATGCCGACAGCGGGGGTAGTGTTCTGCCCTTTGCCTCTTCCTTACTCATGAATATTAATTCCCAGGTAATCTCCCGAACTTGAAGCGAAGTGAAGCAGAGAGGAGAGAAGAGAAGAGTGTGATCTTGCTGCCAATTCAGGCCATGGCCAATTTATCGTTCACCCCTTAACCCCTTATCAGGGCATCGGCGGCCCTCTCCTCGTCTTCCACCAAATGTGGAGCATATCATACCATCTTTGATATCGGCAATCACCGCGCTCATGCCCCCGACAATATTCCGGCTCTATTTATCTTGGGCCCAGTTCTGTGGGCAGACCTGGTGGCTGTACACAAAAAAATCCAACCCATTTTTTCCGTTCTGGGTTGGATGTTTTTTTGTGTACAGCCACCAGTCTGCCCACAGAACTGAGCCCAAGATAAATAGGCTTTGGTTGACTCGGACATCAAGATGTGTGAGCAGAACGAGGACGGTTACGAGGGTGAAGGTTTTTAGCTCCTGTGGGATCCAGAGCCCAACGCCGCTGATTTTAACCTAGAGGTGATCAACACGCGCATTCCTGGGGACGTATGGGACTCGACTCCTTCAACAACGCACAGAATCGAGCTGGCCATAAGCTTGGCAGAGGCGATTGAAAGGCGAGTTAATATTTGCCCAAATTGCTTGTTGATCACTGACTACTATACAACGGGCATCCTCGGCCCCAACAGCGAATTGTCCTATCGCATGGCTCGCAATGGTAAGCGCCAATCTAGAAGGACACAAGGTTGAAATGACGGTCAACTGAACGGCATAGATATTGTTATCAGTCGTGTAGGTAGGTAGGTTAGTAGCATTAGTACACAGCACAAATCTCTGATTTCCCGGGTGAGAGTTAGTTCGATGACGGACTTGAAATTTCCTTTCCTTTTCTTTTTTCTCCGCAGACTGTGGCGTCGAGTGATCTGAAAAAATCAAGAGTTCAAGGCAAGGAGGCTCGGGCAAGCATTGAGCATTGTGTTGGTGGGGCTCGAATACGTCGGTCAATGATAGTGATTACAGCGCCGCAGAGTCGATAGTGCGCAACTGACATGTTACTGGATTAACTGTAGTGTGAAAAATAGTACATCTCCCCGAGATATTCGTGTTAATACCCACTCTTCTCCTTGTTACCAGATCTTGTGACGGCTGCTCAAAATTTTTCAAAGTCAAAGTTAAACAATGCCGTGTGCAAAGTATGTTGAGTTTTGCACTATTTTCGTTACGGTTGAAATTTTAGCCTGAGTGTTGCATCGCAGTTCACATGTCCTCGCCGTGCGTCTATCCCCGGTGTCGGAAATATCGAAATGCAGTTTCATTGACTCGGGCTTCGAGGCCTTGAAATACTTTGCCGTCAATCACAAAAGTTTGCTGAATTCCGCAGTGGTAGTTGACTCGTTGAACACCGTTCAGTATACCTCTTTTGACAAATTGCAGTCGACATATCCCGCGTCGGAAAGTTTGAAAGCCCTTCCGGACCCGAACGAAGATTCCACCCTGGCGCTTTAATACTCCCGCGCTGCGAGAGCTACTGCGCGTTTACTGGGAGACTGTTGGAACACATGCTAATTTTCAACAGTCCTGTTCTGGCCGGAATCGGCTTGCTTGGCAAGAGTTGAATGATCTCTTGATGCCGGACTTTGATGGGGCCACGTGAGGTGGCGTTGATTGGACATCGGTGTTTGCCGCGTCGTTCAACTTCCAATTTTGAGATTTTCAATGCGTGAGCTGACTCTCTCCACAAACCTCACTGAAGTTACTGTAAGTATCAAGTAAGTATCTCTTTTCTTCCGTTCCACTCAAACTTGCCTTCCACACTTCCATTTGCGGCCGACGCCCAATCCTTACACCAGCACCCGATGAGTCCACCGCTGGCCCTCCCGGTCCGAGACCAGTGCCTTCGGAACCAAGCCCTCCTTCAGGAAATTTTGACCTTTGGAGCGAGAAACTCTACAGATCTGGCGTCCACAAGACGAGCGCTGTACTCCGCCGCTTTGACAAGCAAACTTTCCTCCGAATGCGGCGTCAAACTCCTCTGGCGGAGAGTAAGCCACATCTTGCCATTGCTGCGCTTATTACCAACCTTCAGGCTCGAAGGGGAGGTGTATGTTAGTCCAGTTTTGTCTCCATTTGTATTACTTTGAGTCTCAAAAGTATTTCAGATTCTGCCCGGCCTCGTCACTCAAGAGGAATGGGCGGTGGTCCATCGTTATGCCGCCTATGTCCGGGACATCGAGTTTGCGCCATATCCCGATGGGGAAAGGTGGAGGAACGGAATATCTGTGGACCCGTCGGTTTATTTTCTTCTCGCCATGCGCGGGCGTCCCTTATTCCCAAATTTGCGGCGCTTAGCCCTCTCGACTAAGGGTTACTGTATACCGCAGAAATGCTGCTGTGCTTATCATCCGGTATCAAATCGCTAACCTTGGAGTCCTTCTCGGACATCTGGGCTGAAACATTCCTTGACCGACTCGTCAGCGATGGCGCCCACCTCTCACTGTGTAGTACTTTCCAAGCCAGCTTCTACATAGCCCTGACATAGCCAGAGACGCCAGACGAACACAAAGATATCAGTCAGCTCCCAGAGTCAGCTGGAGAGCAATAGAACATCAGGGAGCAAGCTCAGGTAGAAGAAGCATAGCAGCAGTAAGCTTCCAGTCAGTAGGGAATAGCGAAGGGAATAGCGATGGTGGTGGTGCGAGAAAGAGAAGTGATTGGAACTCCGCTCCGGTGGATGTGTCATTGACTCGTCTCGCTCCCGAGGCCCGAGCACCGAGCGACTTAGACAAAGTGAAGTTTGAGTGAAGTTGTTCACAGCAAAGTCTATGATGTCATGGACTTTCAAGACACTCTAAGACAATCTTGAGACAAATTCAAGGCAGGCCGAGTTTTTTTTTGACCTGTCGATACTCGCCGATAACTCCCAAGACGGGGTTTTCACTGGGTGTACATGTTTGCCCAAATCCAATCATCTCAATTTGGATTTTCTTTCCCAACCACGTTCCAGACCTTACCTCGAATGCCGGAACTTTCACGCGCTCAAGGCCCACTCAAAAGGGAGGCGTCCCTCCAATCGCTTGTCCTTCCTTCCCCCATCATCATCCCACATTCTCCACCAATTTTCCCCCCTTCAAGCTCCAGCTCAACCATAGCTCCAAAGCCAGTTCCTCTCCGCCGAACCTCGCATTCGGGACTACTTACTCTTCAGCTACTTTGCGACCCCTCAAGACTCGAACCGCAATCAAAAGCTGATCAAAACCCGCAAGATTACCGAGGTAAACATGCAAGGCTTCAAAAAGACCTCGGGCTGGCTGAATGATACCTCAAAACTCAAACTTCTCCTGAATCGGCCCGCAAAGATGAAGACTTAGTCAAGACAGAGACGCGCAAGATGAGGACGGTGGAGTTTCTTCAATTACGTCTGATGTCGAGAGCTGTTCCCATTATCAAGTTGCCTACCATTCCTTCAAATTCCCCATTTCAACGCAGGTATTTGCACAGTTCCCGTAGTCTGCACCTCACCCGAATCATGCTGACAATGTCGAAAACAGGATCAATCTCAGTATGGATATACGTGTAGACCGACTTTGACAACTGTTCGTACCACAGTGGTTCACGGCACAATTTACTAATTGTCCATTCTGTAGGTGTCTACAAGCCTCGCATCGTTTGCCCTGCCCGTGTGATCTCCGAGAGGTCATACTGGACAGGTTTTCGGTTCGTTGCTGTAGGTTAACTCAAACGACGTCCAGACTGACATCTAATTTGCGCATCAGGATTTACTCGCGTGCGCGCGCCACTGTTCCGCGTCCTCGCGAGCAACCTAATTAACTGTGTTTCTGTGTGTACTGTCTGTGCTGTCCTAGATCCCACTGTGGGTATTTTGATTGACCCATGCAACTGTCACTGAACTTGACTCAATTTCCACACCCAGTCCGAAGTTTTTATGTCCAACGGTCCAGACGCCACACGACGGTGGGTTCCTCATTAGCGTGGTGCTGCCTGAAAAATCCCCGGCCTGATTCCTGAGTACCAGACACGGTGGGATGACCATCAAGGTCTAGCTCTCGTAGCGCTAAATGTAAGCAATTTGCGGCAGACTACAATCTGTTTATACTCGTAGCGGAGATGGCTGTATGAGATTATCGGTTGCACTTGAACCACTGTTCATGAACTTGGATTCTCATTGTGCATTGAGCAATTAATTGGTGTTGGACTGATCGAAAAGACTGTGACGCGAGGAAGGCAGGAACGGCCAGTCTTGCTCAGAATTCAAAGGGCTATCCAGTGAGCACGGCGGCTTCAAAATCCGTTTTGAGGTAAACCCACTCAGTCTACGCCAAGTAGACTGAATGCCTCGCTCACGGGGCGCTCAGAATCACAATTTGAACCCTGGGCACTGCGTTAATTGGACGCCTGGCTCACGGGGCCTCATCTCCTTCTCTGTCCCGATGCCGCGGGACTCATTGGGTCTGGAATACATCTAAGGAGGTAGTAAAAAGTATTCCGAAGGGTTTGGCACAGTTTTTGGGGTAAATCCTTATTTTCTGTTATCCCATAGATGGATTTCATCCGCCGCGGGTAACATGCCCATCACTTTTTCAATTTCGGGAAGATTGGTTCAGTCTGATGGAAAACGTCATAGATAAATTGTCATCCTACAACGTCTTCATTCCGGATTTTTTTGAAAATGCGCCGAATAGCTGAGAAACTGCGCGCTGTACCACCAAATCTGCTCGAATCTCACATGTATGATGAAAAATTCAAAATCCGCCACGAGGACAGGGTCATTTGCCATATTTCAAGCCAATTGTACGATTCAGATCTATTCTAAACGTGTGAGGAAAAAAGCTATCGGCCTTGCAAAACGGGAAGCGATGCCTTCTGCCAACCAAACAAGACCGAAGCTGCCACTTTCGGATCGGCTGATGCCCGTCCCCACTCTCCGAAGTTGTAAAGATATTGCCACATGACATGCTTTTACGATGGGTGCGTCAACAAAATCGCGTGTGTTCAGGGGAAGAACTGACCGAAGGAGAATGTGTCAAATTTCAATACAGGGAGGCATGAGAAAAGGTTCTGAAAGACGTGATGGCCCCACTTCAGTCGGGGCACAAAGAAGGCACTAGTTATGCTAGGACCATCTGCCATAAGTGCAATCATCAGAGGCCCCTGAATCTCTCGATTTCTTCCCTGGTCCATTTCGATCTTGGAAATGAATTTCCGGAAACCGAATGTCCGGCTTACTGGAAGAGTTGGAGAGAAAATGCAAAAGAAAGAATAACCGAAATTCCCGAGTCCGCGCCAAACTCGTCACTTCGTTACTTCGGTTAAATTCGTGTAAGTTCGTCAGTTTGATGGCATTCAATGAATGTTCGTGAGTTCAGCAAAAGTTCAGCCAAACCTCGTCACTTCTCGCTAGCCCATTGAAATTTCGTCACTTTATGTACATTGAACCTCCTCCTACCACTGTACCGTAAAGTACCACTGGGGGAGTTAGATAAAGTTCATGTTCTCAATGAGAATACAACGGTCTAATGGATATGCAATTGCAGCGCTGAAATACATGTAGGTGCAAAAATATGTAAGGTGTGTGAGTACATGATTATGATTACTTAGTGTGGATGCTGCGCGGCAACTAATCAGCGACGGTGCCGAGGAGAAGCACTCCTACGCAGAGTAGAAGACGGCTCCCCGACGCGTGCCATTGCCAAGCTGCTGCAGCGCGATGGAGTCTCCGGCTGCAACACGGTGCGATGCGATGCGCAGAAGCTATTGTATCAAGTGCGCCTCCGGCGCGCGCGATTTCCACACATCCAGTTCCAGCCTTCTGCGCCTCGCGCCGCGTTTTCCCGGGGCCATGCATTACGCAAGCCATGGAATACCAAAACAACCACTTACTGGAATGCTGAATAATAATAAAAACCCCGCCCTATTCCTGCATGATTCCGAGTGAAGGAGATGTCGATGCTGCTGTTGTCACGGTGCGAGTTTTGTGTCCATGTCGGGTATGCAGCACGGAAGGGAGTGTCATACACGCACCACAGCGATGAAAGCTCTGTCTTGGATGTCGGCGCGCGTTGTCGCGATCCCGCAGATTCCTTGCGCAGGCGCGATGGTCGTGGTCAAGTCGTGGTAGTGGTAGAAGGGAAAGGTCGAACGTGCCACGTGATGTTCAACATCGGATGAACTGTGAGCTCACGAACTTTCATTAGAATTTTCTCACCTGACGAGCTTTCACAGAAAATCATCGGAAGTAACGAACTTTCCCTAAATGCGATCAAAGTGACGAGGTTTCGTGAAAATAAGCGAAGTAACGAAGTGACGAAGAAGGCTACTACCCAAATTCCCGAATTCACCACGTTTCTATTCAGTGGGGGAGGCAGGGATGGAGAAGGTGAAGGCGAAGATGGCGGAGGACCAACGGAGGACAAAGCCAAGGGGGTGCGGGCCGGCCAAGCCGTGACCTAGGGCTGGGAGGGTGGGTCGGCCGCCAGGCCGATAAAAAATAATAATGACCTCGCAAGTTTGGTGTCGGAGATGGTCGTAGGACCTTCTAGGATGTAAATGGCACGGTGTTTGATATATCCCCGGCATTATATGTGCCCTAGTTGCTTTTGATCCGGCTTTCAACTGTGATCTTAACACGCATTGGCCCAAGTATGGTTTATTTGAGGTTCAGGACACCTTTCATGTGTTAAATTTCATGTTTATGGTACTTTCCCTTACTTATCTGGCTACCAGGTTCAACTTGGACCCTCTGGCTGTTAATTGGTAAACTCTACTGAAGATCCTCGGTGGACCTACAAATAAATTATATGGGGCCCAGGGAATGTCTGTAGGGCCTCTGTAGAGCAATTATACAGACTCTTGTTTGATTCTACGGTGGTTTGGAAGCCTACCATGTTTTCATTCAGCGACGGCATTTTCCGAAGACCGGCACACGGAAAATTACCATATTTGTACGTCACGTGGTAGGGTGGGTCCCGGAAAAGGTCGATAATAATAAAAAACGGCATAAGGTATTTTTTTTTGTTTTCCGTACCCCTTGGACAAAGCGAAGGAGAAGGAGAAGGGGATGGGGATGGTGAGGAAGGCAAGCGGGGTAGGTGAAAGCGATGGAGAAGGAATGGTTCACTGTCCTCGCCATTTTGAACCAGGCTGGGAACATTATCTGGCCCATGCTGTACTTTTTCGTTCAATTCGACAGTCACGCGTCACGCGCGACCTTTTTTATTGTGGCGATAATTTTTTCTCGATTTATGGGAAATCTTTTGGCCGAAAAAAGTCGGGGGTCGTATCGAATCGAACGAAGAAGTACAGTATCTCACTCAATACTTGACAAGTGCGGAATACGTTTGTGGCTGTGCGTGGGAGCCTCACGTGCCTACACGTGGCTTCGCTTAAGAGCTACGGGTTCGACCCCATCGTCACCCCGACAGTTGACACAGCAGCCCGACGCAGATGTGAGTGTTCTCGGGCTTATGTAGTGTTATGATGTGCACTGACACAGTGTAAAATAGGTTCCATCTCACTGGTGGGTCTTCTCGTGGACGCAGATGACCATTGGCTCAATCTTCACCATTCGTTCTAGATATTGACCTCACCTCTCTGTCAAACCGACAACACCACGATCTTCCACCCGACAAGAAAATCTCAGCGCAGCTCGCACTGGACGGATATATATTTGTCCAAACGAACCCGGTGGAATCGGAGAAAAAGTCGCCGCGGTCCTGGGTCCTGAAGGTTGACTACACGATGTAAGCGCGCGAAACCTTGGGGTCAACTACAGAGCTCACTTTGCCTGTGTAGCCCGCGTGATGTCTCTACCCTGTTGGTAGTGATCATTCGCCATAGCATCAGTGAGGGGACCAGGCCGCTTGGCTCTGTGGTCCTACGCAGAGAGGAAATTGAAGCTTCCATGAACGCAAATATTCGTACGTCAAGTCTGTGTAATCTTTCGCGCAGTTTAGCAACTTTATTAGTAAAATTGGATGGCGAGCTAGTGAAAGTAAACCCTGACTCCCCTAAGCTGCGGTTCAGCGTTGGTTTCTCTCCCCCGGCCGCCGCCGTGTCAGTCCCAGATGGGCCTTCCGAATTGACTGTTTTTGTTAAAAGCGAAGGTGAGATACCCATACGTCTACCCCATTCAATTAAAATCCTCTGACTCGTGCTAAAGCTCGTTCACTGAACAATGAGATGATCAGCGAACAGCTGGAACAAGTGAAGGATCAGCAACAGCTTCCAGATTCTCTGCAACCTTCCCTGATTTATGAAAGAATCCTCTTGCTCCCGAAATCAACGAAGCGGGCAGATTTTCTTAACCGGCTGGGGGGAGTTTGCCTACGACAATGGCAAATGTCGCACGAGACGGATCATCTCAACCAAGCAATTTGCGCATACCAGGACGCAGAGCGGGATTGCCCAGAGAACCCGACGTATTTGGAGGATGTTGCAATTGGGCTGGCAAATCGCTGGGACGTGTTGGGTAATCGCGGTGACATGAAACGAGCCATTTCTGCGTATGAGCGCGCAGTCAAAGTCACTCCTCGGGGTCTCATCAAAGCACTGAGGTTGGGCGGCCTCGGCATTTTTCTGCGTGGCCGGTTTACACGGCTGGGTGACAATGACGATATCAACAGGGCCGTCAGCACCTGCGAGGCCGCTCTGCAACTTATCCCAGAGGGTCATCCCCTCAGACTCAAGCTCCTACAAGACTTTGGAGACGTCCTTTCCCTTCGATTCAGGTCCCTCCGTGATCTTGGGGACCTCAACAAGTCGATTTCTGTGTTATCAGAGGTCGTTCGTTTGACTTTCGATGATCGACGCGAAAAGCCTACAAGATTAAACTCGCTCGGCATTTCACTTTATCTTCGCTTCCGGCAACTGGGAGATGTTGGCGACCTCGATGAGGCAATCCTGGCATTGACAACGGCTACTCGACTCCTACCGGATGACAACGTTGAGAAACCATACATCCTCACTAACATCGGGATTTCCATGCTCTGCAGGTTCCACCGGCTCGGCAGCGTAGATGATATCACTGAGGCGGTGCGAGTACTCGAAGATGCCCTTCAGCGCACTCCAGCAGGCGACTTATACCGAATGTCCCGGGTGATAAATCTGGCGGCGTCCCTGTGCAGTCGCTATCAACGGCTCGGAGAACTACACGACATAAATAAATCTATCTCTGTGTTGGAAGGTGCTGCTAGGATGACACCGGCTACTCACAACGACAGACCTGCAATGTTGCAGAATCTCGGCGTGTCTTTACAAGATCGATTCAACTCTCGGGGAGATGCTAGGGACATCGATGCATCGATTTTGATGTTAAGAGAAAGTGCACAACTTACTCCAGACGGCGATCCGAATAAACCTTCGATACTGCTTTCCTTGGGGGATGCTCTTTACCACCGCCATGAAAAGTTTGGTTGTCCCCTGGACTATATAGAGATGATGGCCAATTTTGTCTCTGCAGCAGCTGCTACAACTGGCTCTCCCCGGGACAAATTCAATGCGTGCATGAGATGGGCGCTCGAGATACATTGTGATCCTAGCCCGACCATTTTACCACAACGGTCTCTCTTTGCCGCTTATACGACGGCACTTGATCTTCTTCCGGAAGTGGCTTGGCTTGGCTTGTCTATCGGCGATCGTCATAAAGAGATCATGGAAGCTGGACGAATGGTGAGGGATGCTGCCGGACATGCTGTTTCACTTGGACAACACGAGACAGCTGTGGAGTGGCTAGAGCAGGGTCGCTTCGTCATCTGGGGACAGCTGTCGGACCTTCGATCCCCGGTTGACGCGCTCAAGGAACACCATCCTGATCTCGCGGAGCGCTTTATTTTCCTCTCAACCCAGTTGGAAAACGCCGGCACCCGCGACGCTTGCATCCAGATGATGAACGATGGAAATGAACGGTCTCCCAACACTTTTGCGCAGGAACACCATGAATACGCTCGTGAACGAGAACAGCTGCTGAAGAAAATTCGGGGTTTAGAAGGATTTGGGAGCTTTCTGCGGCGTAAACGAATATCTGAACTGTTTGCTGCTGCAAAATTGGGGCCAGTGATCATGTTGAACATCAGTTTGTTTCAGGAGGGATGTGATGCTCTGATTCTTGTGCCGGGCCAAAAGTCAGTCATGCACGTCCCGCTCCCCGCTTTCTCTCTTCAGGATGCAGAGATTTTATCGGACTCCCTCGCAACCCTTCTGGGCCACGGCCACCGTAGTGGTAGGCTGAATGGCAAACGCGAAGGAGAACTGACCCCAGATGACCAATTCGCGCACATCCTATCCGAAATCTGGTTGAAAATTTCGAAACCTATCCTGAACGCACTCGGCATTACGGTATGTCATCAGGCTTGAAAGAAAACAAGAAATTTTACTCTTTTTCTAGCGACCATCGCGGAATAATCTTCAACGGGTGTGGTGGTGTCCTACAGGTGTACTAGCGTCACTCCCCCTCCATGCGGCCGGCTTACATGATGAAAATGGGGGCTTTGGCTCGCACCTTTCCGACTTCGTTATTTCTTCGTACACACCATCGTTGGCGGCCCTAATCAAAAGTCTTCGGCCCATCAGAACATCAGGGGGAGCATTAAAAATCCTTGCTGTTGCTCAACCGTGTGCCTTCGGGCAGAGCTACCTCCCTGGAACACGTGAAGAAATCGATCGGATTGAGCTTCACGCCAGAGGCATGATTCCTATTCTGCGACTAGAGGAGGATATGGCGACCGTTGCCAGCGTCCAACAGGCAATGCAGGAATCAGGCTGGGTGCACTTTGCCTGCCATGGAGTACAAGATGTACGCCATCCGACCGAGAGTGCACTTTTCCTCGCGGGAAAGTCTCGGTTGACACTCTTGGACATCATGAAGCAGTCCCTTCCACACACAGATTTTGCCTTTCTCTCTGCATGCCAAACCGCGACAGGAACAAAGGAGCTTCAGGACGAGTCAGTTCACCTCGCGGCCGGCATGTTGTTGGCGGGTTACCGAGGCGTAGTTGCCACAATGTGGTCCATTAGAGATGAGGTTGCACCTCAGGTTGCCGACGATGTCTATCAAAATCTATTCAAGACGTCGCCGCCGGATGCCACTCAAGCGGCTGAGGCATTGCATCTGGCTGTTCAAAGACTCAGGGAGGGGTCGGAAAAGACCAAGTCATTCTTCCACTGGGTGCCATTCATTCATATTGGTGTTTGAGATACCCTTCTTCTTTTTCTTGTTGACCTTGACCTCCTGTATTTGAGGTAGCAAGTCCTGTGAAGGTTAGCAATGGGCCTGAAACTTTTTGGGTGGGCTCCCACATGTCATCCATATGTTCTGAAATGGACCAACTATTTTATTGTGACTGAGCATGAGGAAAGAATGTAGCTCCCCTTCTAAGGATTTCGGGAAGTTATGGCTATGTTATTTACACATATTTTCTTCCAGCCGCTGCGTCTCAACCTGCTCGGTTCCCTTAGCGTTCAAAGGAGGAGCGGCGGTCATGGATGGAGGATCATTCTCGCGGTGCTTGACAGATTTAAGGTTTCTGCCGACCCCTGGCCATCAATTTGAATGTGTGGCTGTCCTCGCCATTTTGAACCCCGTGCCTCGCAATTGGACCATCGCACACTCCATCTGTTTCCGTTGTCCTCACGCGAGTCCAGGTCCAGTCCGTGGGACGCCATCAACACAGCGGCCTTGTATTGAGACTGTTGCTCCTGGTCACCATTCACGTAGAATTTCGCGTCCAGGCACGCGTCCGTCGCATTTAACGCGGCGATCGCGTCTTTTTGCTCTGTAGTTAGCCATAACTCTTTCAATTGGATGTCGGAAGCCAAGCTGCGCGACGGGATAGTCGTATTCTGGCACTCGGAGACTCGTTTCAAGCCCTGAGCAGCTTCATCTATAGAGACGTTGCCAAAGCGGAAATTGAAGGTAGGTGGAGCGCCAGATGTTCGTTTTTTTGCGTGCTTCGACTGATCTTTAGGCATTTTCCCTGAGATCCTGACATGGCGCAATAGAGGTGCATTCAAAGGGCTGGAATTTTTGAAAAGCATGACCTCATGCAATGGAGGAGCATTCAAATGGCTGGAATTTTGAAAAGCGTGACCTGGCGCAATAGAGGTGCATTTGAATGGCTGGCATTTTGAAAAGTGTGACCTGAGGTATATTCAAATGATAATGAAAAGCATGACCTGACGACACAATAGAGCTGCATTCAAACATTCAAATGGCAGGCATTTTGGAAAGTGTGACCTGAGGTGTATTCAAATGGCTGGCATTTCGAAAAGCATCGACAGCGCTGTCAATGACACCACTCGACGCCTTAGATTTCTGTGGTACGTCTTGGTTTGCCTTTTCATCCTCGACGTATTGTTCATTCTTTCTCTTCAGATCTCTCCTCCAACCCCTGCGCCCTCCGTCTACGTGCCGCTTGCAAGCGTGCCAAGCGAGCGTCTTTCAATAAATGTTTACTCAGTACATAGGGCCACCGAATTTTATGTTCTATATACTTCAAACAATGAAACAAGCTCCCAATTTGCTACCGGGAAGATTATATCCTCTAAAAATATTGAGCGGAGATTTGAAAGGCTTCAGCAACCGCGTGGAACTGAACAAAGAAAAAAGGTGCGAGACGGGAATCGAACAAAACATTAGGTAATAAGATCGGGAAGCGCTCACAACCACTAGACAATATAGGCGTTACAGCATCAGCCATTTGACATTTTGATTGTCGTGTTTCACGTGTTGTTTTGCGTTGTACACCAAAGTCAAAATGTGTCCCCGGGCAGGTTGTGACTCGTAGTTGGCGCTGAAATGGGGCGTAGTGAGCGGGGAGTGGTAGATGGTCCTGGGGAGGTCCAAAGATCCGGGGAATTCTTTGCCGTTCTGGCGTTGGAGTAGTCGTATCTGGTCGATGCGCGCGAAGCAGGCAAGAAGCCCTTGTCTGGCAGGATCTGTCTGCTGACTAAGCCTGTGCCCCCCCTCGTAGCCTAACACAACCAAACACACTACTCCGCCTCTGCTCCCGACGCGACCAGCGTAGCTGGTCCATGCACCCCCTCCTCTTGTAGCGCGGTCCCTGCGCTACCACCTCATGTATCCCCAATGGCCTCTACCACAGCTCTGCTGAGCTCCTCTTCGCCCAGTGCTACATCCTCTACTTCTCCCTCGTCGCGCTCTTCCGGACTCTGGTCTTGGTCATCCTCCTCAAGGTCGATACCTTCCATCGCCTCATCTGGCTTGCCTGCACGCTCCATCTCCAACTTGGTCTGTTCCTCAAACAACTCTGTACCCATCCTTGGCTTGAAACGTCGCAAACGCCTAGCACTGATTGTACCGCGAACTGGTAGCCCGTGGATCGTCTCTAGACGGTAGGCGTTTCGTATGCAGTCGACTATTCGATGTGGCTGACCCCATGGACCTAGAAATTTTGATTCTGTGGAGTGGGTCAGAGCGAGCGAAGTGTCGAGGATTTGCACGAGATCCCCCTTCTTGTACTCGATAACGCCGTCCCGCGAATTCATAACCCGTTTATCGAACGCTTGTTTCCGCTTGTTAGCGTGCTCCACGATGTGTGAGTATGCATCCAGTGTTTGTTGCTCGGTGTACAAGTTCTGGATGCCAATTGCCGCCTCGGACAGTTCGGATGTACTGACCTCAATTGGTGTATCGTTCGTGTTAACCACCAAACCTAGGCAGAGTTCATTCGGAGCGAACTTGTAGGCCGGTAGAATTCGGTTGTTCAGCTGACGCAAGGCCTCATCGAAGTGATCTGGCCAGTTACTGGGAAGGTCGGTGAACTTGGTTATTTTGGCCCACTCGTCTTCGCCCAGATGTGGTGCGCACGTCCTTTTTAAACGAGATAAGAGCTTCCCGTTCTGACCCTCTAGCAGACCATTCACCCATGGTGAATACGCTGCGATCTGGTGGTAACGTGATCCGTGAGCCTCGCAGAAGTCTGATACCAAATGGCCTGTGAAATGACTTCCACCGTCGGCCATGAAGACCTCCGGCATGCGGAAGTTTTGACGGATGCGGTCGAGAGACTGGACGGTTGTCAGCGCAGTTCCGGCTCCTGAGAACTTGAATCCCCAGGTCTTTTGTGAGTACACGTCCATGTACAAACCGACCGTCTTAAAGCCACCTTTCCCGAGTGGCATGGACAGGTAATCACCGACCATGAGTTCCCATGGATGTCGGCGAGTTATCGGCTCGAGTAGTGCGGCAAGGTGTGTTCCACCAAACACTTTACACTGACCGCACTCCACAATTGCGGCGCATATGGACTTGTCCAATCGGGGGCTGCAGACACGATCGAGCATCTTGATCTTGATCAAGTCTCGGCCGAAATGGCCTCCGTGCTCGTGCTCTGCCGCTGCCTGTGCCTTTGCCTCCACCTGTGTAATACACTCGAGACGCGCACGTGCCCTTGTTGACTTGCCGTCACCAATCCGCCACAGTTTCCCATCGGCAATCTCATACCCGAGCATGCGGTGACGTGCGCGGCGTTTATCGCGAACGCGTTTACCATTATCAAGGTTAAACATGGCCTCGATGACCTCCAGGAAGATGGGTTCGCTGGTGAAGCGCTCGCGGAGGGCGGTTTGCGTCGAATCCAGCTGTGCAGACCAGATGTCGTATGCTAACCCTACTGACGATGCCCAGTCAGGGTCGACACTCCACTCGTGCCCGTCTCCCTTGACTCTGGGCGTGTCCGTGAACTGGCGGCTGATCCCATCGGCGGCTTGATTCAAGCGGCCGGGTCGATGTCTACAGTCAATGATGTGGTGATTCATGATGCCGTCCACCCATCGCGCGTGCGTGGAATTCAGTTTATTGTTGATTATGGTGTTGCGCAGTGCCTGACAGTCCGTCTCCAGCTCGATCGGATAACCACCTATCGTGTCTGAAAATTTATCCAAGCTATATTTCAGTGCGGCGAACTCCAAGAGGTATGGCTGATAGCGGGACTCTGTATCCGATGTCCGCTTTGATGCAAATGCAAGGGGATGTGTTCGGGTGGGTCTGTTGCCATGTTTATCTGTCCACTCGAACCGCTGCGATAAAACGCCGGCGAAACCGTCCTTGCAG
Source organism: Mycena sp. CBHHK59/15 (assembly GCA_029204085.1). Classification (NCBI taxonomy): domain Eukaryota; kingdom Fungi; phylum Basidiomycota; class Agaricomycetes; order Agaricales; family Mycenaceae; genus Mycena; species Mycena sp. CBHHK59/15. The sequence continues at coordinate 111,010 of JARGXW010000312.1, forward strand.
CCGTCCGTGGTAACAATAAATGAGGAGCCATCGTATCTGGGCGCTCGTACCACAGGAGCGCTTGTTAATGCAACTTTGAGCGCTATGAAAGTCCGTTGGTGCTCCTCAGTCCACTGTGTTTTGAGCTCGTGCCGGCGAGCTGCATTTCGGTACGCTTGACGCCCGGCATGCGGGGGAACTTCCAGTGTGTTGGCAAGGTCCTTCAGAGGCTTCTCGAGTAGTGAGTAATTTTTAACCAAAGAACGGAAGTAGCCTGTTAATCCAAGGAATGCCTGCAGATTCTGGACTGTTGTGGGAACTGCCCAGTTAACGACCGCGGTAAGTTTCGCTAAATCCGCCTTGATTCCGTCTCTGCCGACTCTTTCACCCGCAAACATTACCTCTGTCATGAATAATTTTGTTTTCTGTGGAGACAATGACAGGGTTTCTTCACGGCACCTCTGGAGGAATATCCGCAGGTCCCGTAACTTGTCGTCGAAATTGTCACCCGCCATAGCGCCGTCATCGACAAATAGCTGGATCATGGTGCCAACGAGACCCTGCAGGGCCTTTGCCGTCACCTCGTTAAAGCAGCTTGGTGCTCCTGTCAATCCGAACGGCATTCGGCAGTAAACAAAGTAACCCCGGCCTTCGACATAGAATGCTGTGTACGGTCGACTCTCCTCTGCTATCTCGACAGCGTAAAATCCAGCTGCAAAATCAAACATGGACACCCAGCGATGTCCGCTTAACGCCTGCTGCTTGGTACGAATATCCCCCTGCGGCATTTGTAAGACCTGTGTAACATCGTTAAGTTGCTTGTAATTTGTGCAAACTCGCCACGTCTGGGGAGTTTCTTTGCTCGCGGAATGGTTTAGTAATTCCGCTGCGTCCGCTGGAATATTAAACGGCTGTGCTAGCTCCGCTCGCACACATTCAGCGTTGATCTTGGCATGCATTTCCTCGATTGTCATACCTCCTGCCCCGTGCGCCTTGGCCGCGAGAGTGATGGGTGATACACATTTGACATCGGCAGCTGCAATCGGAGAGATCACCCCTGCTTCTATCATTGCATCAATGGCCTTCGAGAAGTAAGCCGTTTGGGGTGGAGTGAGGCGACGCTGTTGAATTTTTGTGCTGAACTTCGCATCCTCCGGGACGTGAAGACGGTGGACAGCGCCAGGGATAGCTTTGACCTCACTGATGGATAGGGCGTAGACGTCAGCATACTCACGGATAGTAGCTTCTACTACTCCGCGCTCTTCGGCGGTGAGGTCATCTCCGATCTCGACGACGTCGAGGATTCTCGCAACGCGAGCAGGATTGAAAGGATCTGTGTGCCTCGTAAAAATTGAGGTATCCCCATCCACAATTATTTCGGGCTGCTCCGTTCCAGGGGCGAGAGCATCGAGCTGTGCTTCCTCTAACACAGCAAAAATATCTGCAGTGTGCTCGTCAACTGAATGGGATGGTTGCGGGTCCACGACTTGCCTGCGCTTCAAGGGAAGGGATCCTTGACTCCCTCCCGGGCTACTAATGTGCGCATCTGCGACTTTATTTTTTCGTAATCCCTCGGCGCTTGCAGTATACTCCGAATTGACACCAATCCTGGCGAAAATTTGAGCATCTGGCACTAGAACAGAATCGAGTACTTCCTTTGACCTCAGAGGAGAGATGCCGCAGCACTCTCCTGGGCTACTAGCGGACGCATCAGCGACTTTGGTTTTTCGTAAGCCCTCGGTTTCTGAAGACCATTCTGAATTGCAGTCATCAACTTCCTGCATTGAAACCTTCCCGTCCGATGTCCATGACACCGGGCCTGCTTCGCTTGTGGCAGCGGGCGCAGTTCTATTCAAACCCACAGGCTTTTCCACTGGACCAAAGTCCCAGGGTGTCGAATACCATCTGCGCAGCAAAATCTTCTGTGTCCTCTTGTGCCTGCTTTTGATATGCCGAACACGACGCTCAAATGATTTGCTCCCAAAACTCACCGGATTCTTCTCCATTTCCGCCCATACAAGCAGCAGGGCCTCTCGTGCCTGCTCTCTCTCCCGCCGCATACGAATCTTCACCACTTGACGAGCCCGTTTACGCGCCGAATATGTTGCGACCTGGGGCTGTGCTTGTGGGTCAACCGGAAGCGGTGCTGTAGGAATAACGACTTGCCCAGGGATGAGTGGGAGACATGTAGAACATGCCCCCAGGTCACTAGCGTGCGCAACTGCGACTTCAGGGGTTCGCGACCCGTTCTCAATTCCCTCGGCTACACTGGAGTTGGTGAGAGCCTCGGCAACAACAGTCTCCAAGTCCTGAACGGAATCGAGTGCATGATCAACTGAGATATCGGCAACTAAATCATCCACTTGCCGTTGCCTCAAGGGAGAGATGCTTGTGCACTCTCCCGGGTCACTAACATGTGCAACTGCGACTTTATTTTGGTGTAGACCCTCGGCTTCGGAATCCAACTCATTCTGGAGGGTTACTATTCCCTCCTCTGTTCGCAACGTGACCGTATCCTTGATGTACTCGTGGACAGCTTCAAATGCTTGCAGCATCGGTTTACCCAGGAGCATCTGCCAAACTCCACCGCTTGGCAATATCTCAAATGCTCCCACAGCGCTAACGCCGCCAATAGTGATCTTCCCGCGCCAGGATCCGCCGGATGGGATAAGAATACCGTTTGCCATCCGCAACACGCGAGGCGAGGGCAACGGGTCCGAAAGTTGTGCCCGTACGTCTGCAAATGTTTTGCTGTCAATAACGTTAACCATCGCGCCATCATCGAACGTGGCTTCCAGCTCGACAACCTCTCCGCTGGGACCGAGTAGCTGGACTGTTTGTATGAAAGGCTTTGCTGCCTTGTTCGTCCCATTTGCATCCCCCACACCGTAAATGTTAGAGCACTGAATTGAATCACTCGCTGAATACATATCGTCTCTAAAGATAAGACTGGTGTGGGGCTTTTCTTCCTCCCCGAAACCCGCCTCCGCTGCTTCGGGGATGACCTCCCTCGCGTCGACTACACTCTCACGGACCCGCCAGTTTTCGACTAAACTGCGGGTCCGCCGCCATTTCCCTGGCTTAATTCTTCCCCGTAAACGAAATGTACTGGATATTCGGCAGTGGCGTCGATTTGGACAAGATTAACGGCCGACGGCGCAGCTGCATTGGCGGCTCTGGCGGTTTCACGATCATCTTTGATGATGCGATTCGCGACGCGTCGGTAAAACTTCTCGAAGGGATCGACCTGGGGGTGGGTGCAGGGATTGGTGTAATCGATAGCGTGGCGAGTGCCGCAATCGAAGCACTCCCCGGTACCGACAGATTCTGTTCCGGGTGTAAGCGGGTACGGTGCAAATTCATCGCCACCCTTGTATTTTGATGGATTTGCCGCTTTCCACACCTGGACTTGGAGTTGGTAGGCCGCGCGTCCTGCAGGCGTATCAGGGTGCTGGACCATTCCCTCGGTATTACGGCTGAGGTCAGCCATGCGGACGTGATTTGGGCGATGTGGGAATCCTACGCCACCGCCACGGGCTGGACCTCCGCCTCGCTGGAATCCGCGCATGATGTTTCCACCCCGCATAACCCCACCAGCAAACGGGTTCACATCACCTTGGATTTGGGTGTGTGGCGCCCCACGAGAGACGTTGAAGCCGCCGAAAGCGGCACGAAGAGGTGCGGTAGGGGAGTTTGGGGTAATGCACCGCGCCAGCTCCGCGTGTAAGCGCCGAGTCTCTGCCTCGACCTGGCTGAGACGCGCCTCGTCTTCCATGGCAACCGTGATTCTGTCATCATCCACCGCTTTCACCGCATCACAGAAGGCCTTCCAGGTACTAAAGGTACCGGTGATGAGCTTTTTCATCATCGCGGGCATCGCCTCCCGGACCTCGTGGATCATCGCGCCGGACGGGTCATCTGCCGCGTCCGCAAGAACTAGAACCTTATTAGCCCATGCAGTCTGTCCGTTCATCTCCAAACCGTGATGCATCACGATCTTCCCAATGTCCTCTTTTAACAGCTTCTCGTTCCACAATCGCGCCCGATGCTGCTCCGTGCTTAGTGCTGGGACAGTCTCTTTTGGCCACTTCACCAGGAACGCTGCCTTGAGCAGCTTCCAATCACCCCGCGTCGCTGCGGAGCGCGTCATACCAGATTTCCGCCTTGGAATTCGTGGCAAATCCATTCGCGAGTCGGCTGGTTTTGAATTCGTCGGAAGCGGCCTCCTTGAACTTGTTCATGGTGCTTTTCAAGTAGTCGCCAGGAACCATATCTGTGATACGACCGTCGCCCCAAAAGAACTCGGATGTCATGATGCTCTCGTCGGAGTCGGAATTGTAGGTGGGGGTATGTAGTACGGGGCCGAAGAATGGGGATGTAGGCGGGGTTTCGAGATGACCAGGTAGCTGATCCCAGAAATCCGGATCAAGGTCGGATAAGGTGGACGGTGACGAGGATGGAAGTGACGGTGTTTTTTCAATGTAGCCGAATTGACCTTTGCGGGGTTTTCTAGCCAGGGTGAGCTCGGAGAAGCTATCAGTCAGGCTAGGTAAAGAATCGGCTGAGGCTAGCGGAGATGGGAGAGATTCTGTGTCGGAGGTGAAATCCGTGGCCGTGTACGTGTCCGAGTCGCCGTGTATTTCCGTGTCCGTTTTCTGTTTCCGTCTATGCCGTTATGCGGTTGTGGGTTCGAATCGCGCTCTTATCACCAGATGGAGTAGTCGTATCTGGTCGATGCGCGCGAAGCAGGCAAGAAGCCCTTGTCTGGCAGGATCTGTCTGCTGACTAAGCCTGTGCCCCCCTCGTAGCCTAACACAACCAAACACACTACTCCGCCTCTGCTCCCGACGCGACCAGCGTAGCTGGTCCAGCGTTATCTGCTGATCTTGTTTGGCATTGTGAGAAAAAATTGTTGGGGTTGTCGTGTTGTCGTGATTTGGCAGGCCGTTGCCTTGTTGTCGTGTTGTTTGGGCGTTGTACAACGCCACAATGGAAATGTCAAAAGTCTGATGAGTTAGAGCAACTCCTCTTCCAACTTTTCTATTTGAAAAAACTTTTTTTCAAATAGATGCCAGGACATAGCACCAAAGTCGCCCTCAGAGGCCCCTCTATTATTAGACTCTATCTTATGTGTGTTGTGGTCACGTCCGCAATTACGGTAACGATGGGATCTCTATTTCAACCTCATTGGGCTGCTCCGTGGCTTCTGTAAAGTTCTTACGGTTCAAAATAACTCTGCATTTTGCGGCTATTGAATTGACGGTCTTGCAAGCCACTGTGCGCAAAATTTGAGGCAAGGGCACAGAATGGTTGAACCACAGACTGGGGAGTGGAAGGAGTCACCGTGAACTTGTTATATCCATGATTAGGACATACCGTCGTGGTTCAAGCACCATTTCTGTGCCTTGTAATCCATCTACTTACTTGCCTATGTCAGATGAATTTCCTCCGACGAAACCAGTCTTCTTGAAGTTGTCCGCTGGCAACTGTACACTGAACTTTTTTACTCTTGGAAAAGGCCGAAAATCACGGTCGTAAGATTACGCGCGCTCTTTGAGGAACCGCCCATAGCTGTAGAAAACTCGAAGGGAGTGGACCGGGGCTAACCCAGCGCCACAAATAGGTAGTGTGGGGGCGTCCCGGTCACCTCGAGCCTGGAGATGCCTCCTCCCCAGAGAGAGGTAGAACCAAAATGATATGGACGGGGGACGTTCCGAAGATATCACGAAGGAGGCAAGGTGGGGTAGTGGCAAGGTGAGCGAGATATGAAGCTAGATAATCTAGGGAAGATCGCGAGTGGGCGATATGCGGCGTGATGGTCAACGCCACAAAGAGCCTCGCCAATGGGAGCCCGGAACGATACCCAATCCCCATGACACGGGAGCGGGTGGTGAGGCAGCAACCACACGCAGCAGAGTGGAGCGGAAGAGTGTACATGTTTTCCACTGCACTGTCGCACGAAGCTGTAATATGCGTCGACAACCCTCCACCCCAAACCAAAATCTGTGCGTCTCGTGCATCCGCCGTAAAGACCCGGCGGACATTGCGACACAGGCTACAGAAAAGGAATCCCGGTCTGCCGACGGCCCACACAACCCCCAAATATGAAACGTCACAGCACAAGCAGTGCACCGAAAAAAAGGGAATGACACCATTATCCTCCAGATGGCGAAACGTCCAGAGCTCGATGATAAGACGGTAGGGATGGGCAGCAAGAACGAAGGGATACATGAGTGCCACAGAAACCCCTACCCTTGGTCCCAAGGATGCGACGGTGCTATTGACGTCGCCCGTCAGTTCTGAGCAAAAAGTGCACACTGCCGATGATCAGGCAGACGAAGACATGAATGGGCGGGAGGAACTCCTCTATTGCGCCAGGTCATGCTTTTCAAAATGCTTGCCATTTGATTACAGCTCTATTGCATCAGACCATGATTTTCAAAATGGCAGCCATTTGAAATTGAATGCATCTCTATTGCATCAGGTCATGCTTTTCAAAATGCCAGCCACTTGAATGCATCTCTATTGCGTCTGGTCATGCTTTTCAAAATGCCCGCCATTTGAACGCACCTCTATTGTGCCAGGTCACGCTTTTCAAAATGCCAGCCCTTTGAATGCACCTCTATTGTGTCAGATCATGCTTTTCACAATGCCTGCCATTTAAATCAAGAGGTGAGCGATCTTTGGATCGAGGACCCAGCCCTTTAAAAGCACCACTATTGCATCAGTCATGCTTTTCACAATGCCCGCCATTTAAACCAAGAGGTGAGCGATCTTTGGATCGAGGACCGTTCTTCATCGCTCACTTCTTAGTTCAAATGGCGGGCATTTTGAAAAGCCTGACCTGACGCAATAGAGGTGCACTCAAAGGGCTGGCATTTTGAAAAGCGTGACCTGGGACAATAGAAGTGTGTTCAAATGGCAGGCATTTTGAAAAGTATGACCAGACGCAATAGAAGTGCATTCAAATGGTGGGCATTTTGAAAACCATGACCTGACGCAACAGGGGTGCATTCAAATGGCTGCCATTTTGAAAAGTGTGACCTGGCGAAATAGAGGTGCATTCAAATGGCGGAAATTTTGAAAAGCATGACCAGACGCAATAGAGATGCATTCAATTTCAAATGGCTGCCATTTTGAAAAGCATGACCTGATGCAATAGAGCTGCATTCAAATGGCTGCCATTTTGGAAAGCATGACCAGACGAAATAGAAGTGCATTCAAATGGCTGCCATTTTGAAAAGCATGACCTAGTGCAATGGAGGTGCATTCAAATGGCAGGCATTTTGAAAAGCATGACCTGATGCAATAGAGCTGCATTCAAATGGCTGGCATTTTAAAAGGCATGACCTGGCGCAATGGATGTATATTTGAGAAGTTTGGTGAAGATTGGAAGAGTTCGACATGGTTTAGTGAGTCACTGGGCAACAGTTCAGGCATCGACCCCTGGGTCAAACTGCCTTGACCCCTCCTTGACCCAGGTCAATGCCAACACTGGAACGCGCTAATGTTGGGTCGTTTCTAGTGACATTCCCCTGCACCGGGACCCCTCATCTGAAGCCGAACGGTATGTTTGAGCGGGTGGCCAACTACCACGTTTTTACCCCTTTTGGGCATGCTGTCCGAAGAAAATTCATACCGACACTAAAACACCTCGTAAATTGGTCCAACTTGGCTCCACGGATTCCTACGATGCACACCTTCGTTTTGAACCCCATTCGACCTCTCCACTTTGACTACGTTCCTCGAGGCATGACCGAAAACGCTACGGTGGCCAGGTACCCAGTGACAAACAGTACTTGTCCCTTGTCCTCTGTCCTTGTTCGTGCTGCGAGATCAGGGAGCTTCCTCCCTGCACTGTGACAATCTTTACAGCATTTCCAGAAAAGGTTGACATGTGCTGATTTTCTTTCTCGTAAATAAAACATCACGTGCATGGTTCGGCATGTTCAGCAGCACAGTTCAGCCATCGATTGACATCCCTCGAGGCTGCCGGGCCCTCCGGTATTTTCTTTGAGCACTCTGAAGGTCACCGGGAAAGATATACAATGTGGTTGAGGGACTGAAGCGAGGATATGGCATTTTATTTTCCAGAAGAACAAAAAACGGCACATGTCAAGGTTTTCCGAATACAGTTGGCTGGCTCACAATGCATTGGGTTGTAATGCATAATGCTCATAATTCATGAGATTTGGGAGTCCACTAAGTTGATAGGCTGGTATTTTATGCAATTTCCCCACAAAGCATAACACATAAGGTTTCGGGTCATGTTATGCATTGGTTTCAGGCTAGAAGAGGCTGTTCGGAGATGGAAGAGCCGCGTAGTATGCCACACACATCGACCCAACCGAGGGGTGCCTTTACGACCCGCAGCTGCCCAATGAAGAAGAAGACCTCCTATGTTCTTGAATTAAGCTCGTAAACTACAATTTGGGTGATTCAGAATATCCAAGAAAAAATCACTGCACAAGTTCATGGTCACTATGAGGTTGGTTGCCTACAGTAAATCCATGGTTAACAAACCTGTCACAAACCCGTCAAGGACAACACTGCCGGAGACAGCCATGATGTACGGCCGTTTTAGGGGGATCTTGGTAAATAACCACAAATAAAGGTCGTTGAAGGAAAATGACCTTGAAATGACCAGGCATAAGTAGACAATTTTCGGTTTGTAATTCCGTGTGGCAGTATTGATGCCTCCATGTCTTCCTATGTGCCCAATAGTGGTAACCCCACTCGATACCCACACCTATCCAATACTCTCAACCCACCTGCTACTGAGCCACTTCCATTTGAATCCGTAGTTGTTGCCAATGCCGAAGGTCCCACCTCATCCAATGAGCTACGCAAGGCGGCTATAGGACATATGAAGCTCCCGAGCAAAAATTATGGCGGCATACCACACGATAAGGATCCTGTGAATGAGTTCAATAATCCAGATCTGTTTCCAATGATTTATCCGACACGTTTTCCCTACGGCATCGGAGGTTGTGAAGACAAGAGGCGCAGAACACTGTTAAGAATGCGCACTGACATAAAGCATTTCTTTAATTTGTTGGATGACAGATTCCCCGCTGCAGACTCCTCTGGCGTGCAAAGATCTTTGTTGGGGTCCGAGTGTGACGTGTTATTCACGAGCCCATGGACATAGCGGCACATGTCATGATATGTCCGATCCATTTTGGCCGATTATTGCCATTTCCATACATCTATAGGGGTGCTCAATTATTCGCCCATCTCTGTGCGGATGAAGGACGTACCAATGACGACGACGAATGGGAGGAGGATGAAGTTGATGTGTACTCACATTCACCCAGCCCTCTATCGCGTGTCCCTACCCCTCTGCCGTTGGCTCCTACACCTGTACTCGTGCCATCCTCTCCCACTCTATATGACCCAGCCTGAGGGATTTCCACAAGGAGAGTGTGGCCAGCTTCTCAAACCGCGCAAGTCTCTTTATGAGCTTAAGCAGGCTGACTGGCAGTAGAACAAGAAGCTGAATGCAAAGCTCCTCGATATGGGCTTTCGCTGTCTCCAGTCTGATCGCTGGTGCTATATCTTCTCTGATGGCTTGACACGCATCATCCTCCCTATCTACGTCGACGACGGCATGATTGTTGCTAAAGATGATGCCGAAATCGACCAGGTTACCTGGACGATGATTTGGAGTAGGTGATGCAGTAATCAAGTGTGCCCTTGATGTAATGGAACAAGTGCTTGACCGCTTTCCAGTGAGCTTCACCAGAATTGGAATTGAACCATGCAAGCACTCCAATGGGTATGCAATGTCTGGACAAGTTTGGGTAGCCAGATAGATCAAAGAGCCGACAGCAGAGATGTAGATGCTGCCATACTTCTTGGCCTCCTCATCTGTCTTTGCACCCATCTCCTTGGTCAAATCAAGACCAGGAAGCATTGGAGTGGTTACAGGATGGCAATTGGACATGTTGTACTGTTCAAGCATGCTCACAGCATACTGGCACTGCAAAAGGTGGATGTCTCCAGTCTCGGAGTCACGCTCAACCTTGATCCCCAACAGGAACTCTGTGGGACCAAGATCCTTGACCTCGAATGAAGAGCCAAGTCAAGCAATAATAACCTGGTCGATTTCGGCAAGGATGATGCGCACATTGCCATCAAAGTATATATAGCATGAGCAATCTGACAGGAGACAAGTAAAGCCCATAGACTGGAGCTTTGCACTCAACTTCTTGTGCCATTGACAACCAGCCTGCTTAAGCCCATAAAGTGACTTGCGCAGTTTAAGAAGCTAGCCCTACTCTCCTTGCAGAAATCCCTCAGGCTGAGTCATGTAGATGTTCTCCTTGAGGTCTCCATTCAAGTAAGCAGAAGAGAGTCAATGGAATGATTCTTGAGATCATGCTGAGAAACAAGAGCAAGAATAATGTGAAGTGTCGCAGGTTTACTTCGTTGATGATCATACAGGCTACAAATGTGTAATGCACATGAAGTACAAGAGTAGTACAGTCAGTGCATTCAAAGTGTTCAAAGCTTATGCTGAGAATCACTTTGGATGTAAGATCAAGGCACTGCAGGAAGATGAAGGTGGAGACTACATATCCAATGAGATGAAGAACTACCTCATCTCTGAAGGCATTGTGCACCGCTATTCGGTGATGAACAGACCCCAACAGAATCATATGGCAGACGAAGCCAATCACACTGTTGATGAGCACACAACGGCTATGCTTCATGAAGCTAATCTGCCTCCGCCAGCAAATCTCAGTGTCGTACTGCTCAATCTCAGCTGGTGCAGACAAAACAATATCTTGGCAGTGAGATGCCTTGAAATGGGTGGGGTACTCAGTGGAATGCAGCAGCTTCTGCAATTCCGCTGTCCAAGTCATTTGTGGAAGGAGGGAAGATTGAAAAATGGGTGTGCATGAGGTACATTGTCCTTTCCAACAAAGGAAGACACTGGCATCAATGTTTGCGTCAGAGAGGTAATTTCCCGATGCGGACAAGCGGTGCTGCGGTCTGATCAGCCATTTGTCCACCCGCCATGGAGTGTAACTTGCAAGGCACAAACATTGCATGAACAGCCGAGGTCATGTAACTCCCTCTGTCCATTCCATCCCCACTTTCCATGCTGAACTCCGAACGTGCCCACGCGCCCCAAAAAAAGCTGCCAAGAGTTATCTCACATTGGCCTCTGAGTCAGGTCAATTTACTCAACTGTTCGAGCTTGACTGGTGGAACATTTGTTCTTCCTCTGATACTCCACCACCACACTCAGTCACATTCACCGACCAGATGGCCCACAAACTTTCTATGGTTCAACTTGGGCCCTGGACTGTGGACACTCATTTTCTTTTGACCTCATGCCATCTGATAACTTGAAACATGGAAACTCCTCCAAACTGGGCTCAAGCAATTCACAATGTGTACTGGCACTGCTGCCTCAATCAAACCGTGTTGTTGCCGCTGGTTCAATCATCCTCAAATGTTTTCCTTTTGCTTCAATATAAGCCATGTGAATGCTGGTCATCACAAGAAGCCTCTTACCTGCAGCGGTAAAGTTTCACTAATGTGTGTGCCTGCCAGCGTCAATGTGTGCGCTGCTCTGTGTCAGTACACAGCTAGCAAATGAAATGGTGCTAGATGGAAAGATATCATTGGCAGTGATTCAGTTAATTTTGGTTGCATGACTTGTATTGTTCAACAAGATTCCCAGTTCTCCCACAAGTCCACCTGAGCTCCAATTCTGATGTTCAGGATGTTTCTCAGTGCTCCTGTTGTCCTGTACAAGTCGTTACAATGGTGACCATGTATCTTGTATTTGCAGGAGATGTAATTTGAGGCCACATATGCTCAGTTGGGTGATATTACATTTGCACACATGTTTCTGGAAGGTAGGGTGCAGCAGCAGTGGGAGACTGTGTTTCAACCAATTGCCAAATAAAATTGGCATGTTGCTTTGGATGGCCGACATTTTTGAAGCTTTGTCAAGCCATGACCGAGATTGTGAGTGGTTCCAACGACTTTCCCTGCCGAGATAATAACCGGAAAGTCAGAGAAGTTTTGCGATATGGAGAGCAGGTTTCTCTTTGGAGATGAATGTATCTGCACTCCTGTAAATGTCGTCAAGGTTCCCGCTACTTTTCAGGTGCCTCTCAACAGTGAGCAAGCAGTTCACAGTCCTTTGGAAAGTGGGTAGAGACCTTGACCAATTTGCTGATTTTGGCTGGAATAATGACTCTCTCTGTGCTGAAGACACAACTATTGCATGCTAGTCCCTCAGCGCCCCTCATGGCAAGGTTGGAATTCTTAGGGTATCTTCCAGTGGTGCTGCCGAGCAATTTGATTACAGACCATGAGCAGCACCTCATAAGGCTGTTGTTAACTCGATGTCATCTCTCCCACCAGTTCTGAATAGACTATAACTCTGTTTGCGATGATTACTGGAACTCTGCAAGGGCGGCCATTTAGGAGCTAATCCCTAAACCGGGTCATGTGCAAAGTGCATGCTCACAACTAGACACGTAGTAGTAATCCACCTCGGGCTGGGCGTCCCCCACAACTTCGAGAATTACGAGGTTCACAAGACAGAATGGTCTCCGCAGATTTCTTTGCCATTGCCTCGGCCGTGTAAATTCTTCAACAAATAGTTGCAAGCATCGGGGCATCAAATAACTCCTGGTCCGCATCACCACCAAGTAATTGCCCTTACACCTAATTCCTTGAAATGTGCCACAAAGGCCACCCAACATTCAATGGGACATTATCAGGAATATGATATTGGGTACGGAGATAATTGAATATAGTGTGAAATAATGTCTACAGTCGACTCTGTCTTAATCCATACCTCCTTGGTCACAAAAAAATATGGGGTGCTGCAGAGTTATGGGTTTCCTCCACCAAAATTTGACAAAAATTCCTGGAAAATGTATGGCTTACTGCAGAGTATGGGTTATGACATGTATGGGTTAAGACAGAGGCGACTGTAGAACAATTGTCATTCACTGTAATTAGCTTACCACATATATAAAGTACACTTTTGGTTAATTGGAATGTCCGTTAGGCAGATGTGGCCACCAAGGGAGGTGGAAAAAGCAATTTGCCATCGCAATCACTCATTTGACGGGAGAGCCAAACAAGCATAAATGGACATCTGTTTAGCAGGGATTGCCAGTATCCATGCATTATAGTGTATTTCAGCTGGGTTCAGCAGGGGTAAGGAGTACTTGACATATTTAAGGTTTGAATAGACGCTCTGCATTCCGGATTTGAACGCCCCACGAGAAAGGGCAAAAAATGTATTTCGGCTGTCCTCCGGAGGGACAAGGGACCTATTCTGAACGCCATGCCTCACAATGGCATTTTGAAACCTGTGCCTCACAATGGAACCGACCATCTGGTGCATTATAATGTATTTCGGCTGGGTTCAGTAGGGAGCACTTGATGTATTGAAGGTTTGAACAGACACCCTGCATTCCAGATTTGAAAGCCCCGCAAGAAAAGGCAAAAAATGTATTTTGGCTGTCCTCCGGAGGGACAAGGGACCTATTCTTAACCCCATGCCTTACAATTTATTTTGAACCCTGTGCCCCACAATGGAACGGACCATCCGGTGCATTATAATGTATTTCGGCTGGTTTCAGCAGGGATAAGGGAGCACTTGACGTATTGAAGGTTTGAACAGATGCCCTGCTTTCCGGATTTGAATGCCCCATGAGAAAGGGCAAAAAATGTATTTCGGCTGTCCTCCAGAGGGACAAGGGACCTATTCTTAACCCCATGCCTCACAATGGCATTTTGAACCCTGTGCCCTACAATACCCCACAATGCCATTTTGAGCCCTGTGCCTCACAATAGCATTTTGAACCCCATGCCCCACAATGCCATTTTGAACCCTGTGCCTCATAATGGAACCCACCACCCAGCTGGACTTTAGGTGTCAGACGATGTCGCTCACGGATGCCCTGAACCACGAGGAGGCATTGAATGAGTGTTTTGGCACAATGCAACAGACTGTGGAAACGAGGAGGGACGGACCTTCGCGAGAGTTCACTAACACCCTCTCTCATGAATGGCCCACGAAAAATTGGGAGCTGGAAAAAGGTCCATCACGCCAGTATCGAGCTCGGCCTTCAACCAAAGCTCTCTAACTTCCACAATCCGAGGTCAGTTGAAGATTCGCCAAAGACTAGAAAAAGTTAACGAACTTGTTCCCAAACTGCAGTTGGCGACAGGAGGCGAGATACCTACAAACACAGGGACTGCGAGTGGATGCGGCTGCAAATGTGACAATCACACTGTGGTCCCCAGTATTCCACCATTAACGTCGCAAGCAAAGTGGAAATACGGTTGACCTACCACACGCACTGGTCTCTCACCGGTGTGGTCCAAGGTGGGTTATCTGAACTCTTCACCAACAACAATGCAGCCCTCAATACGCACGCATAAAATTAACCCCCATGCATCCGCAATACACATAAAACCTGGCAAATCTATGGGGCCGCTGGAAAAGTCGTCCCAATTGTCCTCACGTCGGCTGAGGCCCGATAGATCTTCGCCATCTTGCGAGGGCTGAGAAGTGGCGACGAAGTGAATGGCCAAGTGTACTGAAAGTCAGCTTCGAGTGGTCAGAGTCAGGAGATGAGCCCATTGGGACCTGGAGTTTGAGCATTGAAGTCCCCAAATCTCCAGAGAGAGATGCATTCAAATGGCCAGCATTTTGAAAAGCGTGACCTGGGGCAATAGAGATGCATTCAAATGGCAGGCATTTTGAAAAGCATGACCTGAGGCAATAGAGATGCATTCAAACGGCCGGCATTTTGAAAAGTGTGACCTGGGGCAATATAGATGCATTCAAATGGCCAGCATTTTTAAAAAGTGTGACCTGAGGCAATAGATATGCATTCAAATGGCCGGTATTTTAAATGTGTGATCTGATACGGATGGAAATGAAGACAAATCCACTGGGAGTATCTTTGGCGCCGATGTATATCAAAATAGTGCAGTCTGGTGGAGCTGGTGGACTGAGTGGAGCACTGAATGGCAGTGAAAGTTGGGTGGAGCGGTGGAGCATATGACGTTTTCTGGAGCCCTGGTCCGATCTGTGTGTAGACATCTCTAACCAGACATAGATAGCCCTGCTCACTGTGGACATTCATCGCCCTCAGAGGTGTTATTGCGCTTTCCAGCGCACAATTAGTGGTTTACATTTGAACTGCATGACCCTATTGCTTTTTCAATGGCCCAAATTTTGAGCTGCGTGACCCTATTGCCTTCTCAAAGGTCCACATTTTGAACTGCATGACGTGACATCCTGCAGACCATTTCGATTCCAATGAAGTATTTTCCAAGCAGACATGGATAGCCCTGCTCACTGCGAACCTTGATCGCACTCGGAGGCGTAATTGCGCTGTCTTTTTGAGCCTTCATTTTTCGGATCACCCTCGGATGACTCTGGGGTGATTCTAGTCTAGTTGTAACCGCGGGGGTCGGATCGTGTAGCCGTGTTATTACATGATCTCACATAAGCAGCCATCAGTCGCGAAAATTTATTCATGGACCACGCGATATTTCATTCAATTTTTAACTAGAATGTCTTGTCGTACCTGTACCCCCGATTCTGTCTAATCACAATTTTGAGGTAGGTCCTAGAGCTCGTTATTCGGGGTGGGTCGCTTTGTCATACGGGTTTCGGATCCGATTTTCGGCCGAAGTGCGCAATAACGCAAGGATTTGCGAGGTTGTCTTCCGAGCTATACAACAGGCTGTAGACAGTCCTGTCACCATAGGAACCTGAACCTTATATTAGTCTACCATTGGCATCGGCCTCGAGGAAGTGCCAAAATGATGATTTTTAAAAAAGTGTTCGCGCTCGGTTTCGAACAACGGCTTACATGAGATTGCGTAATAGCGCGGCTACACAATCCGACCCCCGCGGTTACAAACAGACTCTAACAAGCGAGGTACGAGCTTCATTTGTTAGAGCGGCTGTCCACAGGAGACTAGGGTGATTCTGGAGTGGACTTTCCCGCGTAAAATGGAGATCTTGTCTGGGTAAGAGAAAGATTGACTCGGGCTCTGGGAACCCGCAAGAAGAGTGAGATAATGGCGCTTTGTAATACAAATGATGCTCACCTGTAGTCTGTCGATTCCCGTGATCAAGTGATCGGAGGGCGGTCTTATTATGTAATCTCGAATTTGTCGGTTGCCAAAGTCGAGTCCACAACGCGTCTTTCATACTTTTGATGCATCAGGAACATTAGGTGACTCGATTCAAGCTACTTTGTCTCTGAGTGCACGGCGCCAGGGGTGGAGAACAAGAATGCCGAACGTTGATGCACCGCCACACGGCAAACACCGAGATATTGTTTTGCGCAGAAAGAACAATAACGGGCACATTCTGCAAAGGCAGAATAACTTTAAATATCATTAAAAAACACTTTCTCTCTTAGCCCTTGTTGGTAGGACTACTGCAGGCGTGGAAAGGCCGTGGGAACATATTCAAACTCCGACGATTATGTAATAAGGCTACCCTCCTTACATCAGTGGCGCGGTTAACTACAGACTAGGCTAACGTCGACTTGGGTAGTCACATCTCGGCAGAGATCGGCGTGCGCAAGCAAACGACGTCCGACCCCAGACGTCTACAACTCGGGGAAAAAAATGCAGGGGAAAAGCGAAGTAGGTAAAGTAGAAAGTAAGGGGAAAAGTGATAGCAAGAGAGAGGTGCATAGAGATTAGGGAAAGAAGAGCATATATCAGAGGAATAAATGACGGAAATGAGGATAGAAGGATGATGCAGCTCGAGATACTCAAGAGGAAACTCGAAGGAGCGAAGAAGCACCACCCCGGCCCCCTCCAAACAGCGACGCGCGACCTCGCGCGATCTCAGCCCTTGCCTTTCCTGGCAATTCGGCGGAGCGCATTGCGTCTGTGCTCTGCGGATGGGGACCCAGCCGGTGTGATAACAGCAAGAGGGATGTCGGGGGGTATGGGAGGCGACGTGGGGCTGACCACTGCGGGATGGCTGCGGCTGCGTGCACGGACAGCACTCTTGGGAGATGGGGATATGGCGACGATGGCGCCCGCGATGTCGGGGGGTACAGCCTTGCGTTGGGGAACAGGGTCGTCAGCTGGTACTGCGGCTACTGAGGGCGTCGACGCGTCGGGTGGTCGCGGAAGGTGGGGTGGAGCTTCGCATTTGAAATCCGGGCATGAGCACACGCAGCGGGGCTGCACACGTCGGATTTTTCCTTTGGATCGCGCCGAGTTGCTCCTCTGGACTATGCGGGGCTGAGAGCGGATGGTGCACCGGGTGGACGTCGGAGGAGGGACAAGCATGCGAATAGGGCGACGTGTAGTAGAAGGCGGTCGTGCACGCCGTGGTGCCAATGGGATTGCCCGCATCGAGAGAACGTCGAAGGCCTGGTGGAAGGTGTCCTCGAGGAGGTTAGCCCTCACGTCGAACGCGGCGGGGAGATCAACAGGGTACTCGAAAAACTCGGTGGAAGCAGGGGTAGCAGAGACATCGGGGGCTCCAGTGAAGTCGACAGGCTCGTTGTTGGGAGGAACGATTGACTCCAGCTGCTCCTCGGGGGAATCCCCGTCATCTGCGAGCTCTGTGTCGTCAGTGGTGTACCCATGGTTGGGGTGCCAATAATCCTCGTGTTCCTCGTCCCAAATCCAGCCCTCGGCTTGTGCGCGCTCGTCTGCGAGCTGGTCCACGCGCCACTCCGCAAGAGTCTGTGTGAACTGCGCTCGCTCATTTTCCGGGACGTGACTCTGCTGGAGCGCATACTGCATCGCATCCAGGTGGTCGGCCATCCACGGCACATGGGGAGGAGCGGGCTCTGTGTCCGAGAGCTGAGATAGGGACTCGGGGGCTGCGTCTGCAACGATGCGCTCCCTCCATGCATGCATCTCGCTCTCCCACGTAGCGACACATACACCAGAAGGTGGTCCGCGCATGAACTCGACTGCCCAAGCAACGGTGTCCGGGGAATATATGCCCCCATCCTCGAGGATGTCCGCGAATGTGCATGGGACCTCTACGTGCGCAGCGTACGCGAATGCGTCGACGGGGCTCTGCTCATCCTCCAGCAGGTGCTCCTCGTCGCCCGGCACAGGATACTCGGCCTCGTACCTGGGTCCGTCGCCGTCTGCGCTCATTGCGCCCACATCACCGTCCTCTTCCACCTCATATCCCTCCTCGTGGTACGCGGGTATGTCGGCGCCCAAGCCGTGGCCATGGTCCTCGTAAATTTCCTCCGCTGGCGCGTCGGCGTGGTCCTGGTTGTCGTAGAACACGTTGTCATCGTATGAGGGCTCCGGGTCGTAATATTCGGGCTCAGGGTCGTAAGAGGGCTCGGAATCGCAGTAGTTGGATTCCGGGGGGTCGTAGTACTGTACTATTTCGACCAAATGTTCAGGTGACAGGTGACGGAGGGTCCTGAACTGAACATTTTGGATGTAGGTGACAGTGACGGTGAGATTTTGAGGCCCAGATCGGCTCAAAAATACAAAAAAATCCGGTCCGGCGTTCGCCGGACTACCATTTATGGTAAATTTTCGAGTGATTTGTTGGAATGAACACCTGAAAAAATGAACATCTTGGGTGACGGGTGACATGGCGTGAACATTCGGTCGAAATAGTACAGTAGGTAGTGCCGTAGTCTTAATAGTCGTAGTAGCTCGCCATGGCGAGATTCTCGCGTCGGAAGTCGCGCGGTGAAAATTTTGTGCTCGTGCCGTAAGCACAGTGTCTCGTCACCAAGAGAAGTCGACGGTGGGTCCGGGGCACGGAGGAAGAGCGAATCACACTCTCATCACCAAAATGGAGAGGGCCCGGTGGTCTGCAGCGGAAAACCAGCTGAAAGGTAGATGTAGCTAAGGACAAAGGGTGATGATGACTAATCTACTGATCGAGCCGAAGGAGGCGCCCAGGGCATCTCCACCAGACTGCTCGGAGGTTGCGCCTCAGCCCTGAGGGCATCCATGAGCTTACAGAGTACCCAGAGGTGAGTTCCTGCACTCAGCATTTGAATACACTGACACATCCCAACAGATGCCTGCTCCATATCAGATTGTATGGCTCGCCAGCAGTCTCATCTCCCTGAGTGACCAACTCAAGGCACTTATACCCGCCAAGCCTGTTCATCATGTCCCTTCTGTCCTGGAGGTAATGTCTGACATTTCATTCATTTCCCTATCTCACACTGCATAGGGAAAAATAGACCAGTATGCATTTTCAATACTCGTAGATCCGGAAGCAAGTGCATACATCACAGCAAAGCTTACCTAGCTCATTTCATATTTTCTTTGAGCATCGATTGCACGAACCCAACTGAGTTATGAAGAAACGTGAATAAAAATATAGGGTTTTCATATTTGGATGGTTCACCTACCGCTCCACACTTGAGGAAAACATCAGGCCCCCTTGGGGGGTCCTTCCAAAGTAGCCATGCGGCTCAGTTTGGGCAGAATTCGATGTTTTGGGTGAATCCTCAATTGATCCTGCCAAAAACCAGCTGGCTACTGACACGAAAACAAGTACTTGCCCGTTGGTCCGGCAGCGTATGAACAATTTAGACGCATTCGAGATATATGGGACAGGACTCCTCCAAAATCCCAGATTAAGTGCACCATTATTGGACTCTCCAGGATGAATCCAATGATCTGCTGCAAAACTTCAATATCTTGAGTTTGCATTGCATATTTCATTGTGGGGAAATTAATTGGGCGTCTGATTTTTACGTAGGCGTGTAGCCCCGTGTATTCTGAACGGAACGACCACAGACATCAATGTATTCCCCCCATATGAGACTCTGAAAGGAGTGAAATCGCTCAAAATCACCATTTTGAGACGCGGGAGGTGATAAAATGATGCCATCACTCAATTCCACTAATTGATGGAACAGCCTTCTCAGTCGCGTCAGTTGGGGCTATTCCGGGGCTCGCTGGCTGAGAAACTGAGGATTCCACTGAGATCATACTGAGTGCATCACTGCCACCCACCCAAAATACGCCTGGCCGCTGACAGCTGACTGAGCTCAGTATGCTGTGCCGAGCAGCCCGACTGCGCTCAGTTACATACTGACTGAGCTCAGTCACATGTCACTGAGCCCAGCAGCAAACCGCACCATGCCACCACTGAGCGGATCAACCCGCCTGTGGTAGAGGCCTGCTCTTTGATAAAAATGTTGTCCTATATAGGCCACATGAGTCGCAGGAGAAACTGGATGGCGCGCATGAAGTTTGCGACCACAACGAATGTCTTCTTCATGCCGTTTAGTGCTGTGTTTGGCTTCAAAACGCAAAATTGCATGTTGCGTCTGCTATAAGTGTCGGAGGAGGCTGAATTTTTGGTATGGCATACATTGACATGTGGTAAAGACGTCGAGTGCGAATTATGTACAGTTGAGGCCTATCCATGGGGCGATCGACGGCGATTGAGGATGTGGAGCGTGCGATCAATAGTGATCGGCAATCATACCAAAAAAGGAAATTTGATCCTGATTGGATAGGGGGCCTATCCGAGGACTACTATAGCTAGGTCGGAATGCACTGCCACATCGGATTCAGAGCTCTGAATCCAGTGGAAGATCTATAGGGTATCAACCTCGAGTGGAGGGCATATATCAGTGTCCAAATTTAAGGTGACAGGAAAAGTGTCTGTTGTTTGCTTGAACTGTGTTCATGCAACCCGCTCGTTCAGCACTGCAAAAACCGCTTTAAAGAGGGGGAAATTAGGGTCTAACATGTTATTTTCAGATTTTGTTCGCTCCTTAATCAGTGTTTTGAGCAAAAAGTCGGATGGGGAGCATAGCAGTAATGGGGCATTATTTGGAATTTTCTGGAACAAGGAGAGTGCAGCTCCCAATATTCCGGATTTAAAGTTCATTTTTATCGTTGGGTTGTCAAATGTGAGATGTACAGGATAGACTGTATTATGCCAAAGTGGAATCCACTGGCTCCTATGACTGACCTTTGCGATGATATAAAACTGACAGCAGTGGAATTGGATGCAAATCTGCAACAAGTTGAAATTGATCAACCAATGACCTACGATCCGAACTTCAGAGTGTCTAGTGCCGAAAATGGCTTCCACATCTTTGCTGGGGACGATTCAATGCATGAGATTGCTGCAAGACGACAAGGCCAACTTGAACCACCCGCAAATTTAACAACCGCTTTTGTGCATATCAAGGTCATGCGGGCTGGTCAGTATGACCCTCAAATTATGGCAAGATTCAAAATTGTTTCAGATGACTTCGAGGAAGACACGAGTTTGAAAGACTTGAGATTCTTCACCACACCCATGCAATAATACAGACTTGTCCACCACTCCTCAGCAAAGGCGAACCAAACGATATTCGATGCGACTTCAACTGGAGTGATGGTCTGTGTTTGGCCAATTTTTCACCCTCATTTTGGCATTATTTCTTGTTCGGCGCATTCTATTTCTCGCAACCTTGTTCTCGGTCAAATCATGTATGTCTATGGTGTTTCATTGATATTCTAACGCAATTTCACTTCCCCGGTGCTCCCCGGTGCTTGGAATTGGAATATTATCTTGCCAAAACACGAGAAGTTCCAAAAGCCGTCAAAGGACAAAAAGTGTCACAAAAAGTCACCGGAAAAGATGCGAAAAAGCCGAAAGTTGGAAAAGCTGTGAAAAGCCCGGGGAAAAGGACTTGTCAATTTGCTGATCACATGCGGAGACGGCCATACGGAGAATGAACAGGTGCTGGCAACGCATACCACGCGGGACAGCGGTGCATATACAACGAGCAACGGTAGAGAGGCGCTGTGGAGGTAGAATCAGAGATTAGAACGCGAAATAAAGAGAAGAGAGGGGATGGAGTGGGCAGATGATTTACACACCTTCTCCACAGAAACCCGTGCGGTTTCATTGTATACATGCTGTATCCGTCATACCCATGGAAAGAGATGCCATTGGGAGGCATTGCTGTGCCGTGCTTGGGGCCGTAATCGAGAACACGGCGAATATCTGAGTTTGGGGAGGAGTATTTTTGGGAAGAAACGTGTGAAGGAAAGGAATAGGGACGGACCTGGAGTGGGGTCCTGCCGCCATGTAGAGGGTTATAGGCGGATTGCTGACAGTGTCGCAGGCCAGGTGGGTTGAACGTCGCAACGGAGCGGAAGGGAGGGCGAACGGAGCAGCAGCATGGGAGGAGTGGGGCTGGCTTACTAGATTGCGATGTGCGTTTGTGATGTTTGCGACGGGCGGGCGGGATCGGAGCAGGGTGGCTAGAGGGGAATGGCTTGGTGGGTGGTCTTAAATGAAGGGTAATTGGTAGAGGAAGTGAGCTACCAAAAAGAATTCGGGGGCGGGCTTTGCAGTTTGGGAGTTATTGAAAGAAAAGGCAGAATTGACAGCTTTTCACCATTGTGCAGAGTTGGACGCAGTTTGGTCATAATAATAAGGTGCTTGGGCTGTAACTTTGGGAGGGAGGGTGTTTCAAGATGGGGAATGATGTTATGGAGTTGGATTGTTGAAAAAGCGACGGGCAAGCAGTTCTTTTTGCACAGCTACGGTGGCATGTCCAGGCGTGTTTTTATCGGAGCAGCGAAATTGTGCTCCTTTTGGGAAATTCAGAGCCCGTGGGGGATGGTATAGGGTTTAGAACCTAGGAAAATAGGGCCTAAGAGGTAGAATAGCATCTAACAAGAAGTATAATGTTTGAATCACGTGTTTATATACGTCGCACAGGGGTGTAACGATGGTTGGTTTGGAGGATGGAATAAACTAGCAAAGACTGAAGGGAGCTCCACACCCTGTGAACCAAGCGCGTGCGAGATACGTTGCCCGGGCAGGCACCGAGAACAGCGGAGAAAAAAGAGCGGTGGTGCGGTGAGGCTGACTCGCCGAGAAATCCCGACGAGGAGCGCCCAGTGCTTCATGCTGGACACCACAAAAAAGACGAGGACGGAAGGAAAGGAATGCACCGTCCTCGCAGCCCTTCATTTCGTGCGGCACCTCGGGAGCAGACGTGCAGCGCTCATAATATACCATCCATATCTTCGGCGGAGTGAGGAGAGAGAAAAGGATAGTAGGATATCCTACTTACCTCGGACGAGAGATAGATTGCCCGCGAACGCGCAAATCCGGTCAAGGAGCGTCAGCTGGTACCGCAGCAGGACGATGCAATTGCGCTGACGCCGTCGTGATGTGCATTGGCAGAGGTGGCATTACGGGCTACAGCCGTGCCAAGACATGAATATCTGCAGAAAGCAGATGAGCTTACAGCGAATGGTCATAGGAGCCGAGGATAGCGTAAGGCTCCAACCATTTAGTTTTCGTGTAGGAACCCCCAGCAAATTAAAAGGAAACGGTATGTAAACCTTTTAAAACAGTTTAAAACAGTTTTAAATGGTATTTTTTGGGGAGGTTCTTCAGAACAAGTGTAGATGTTGTATTCCTACGTATTCCTACACTCCAGTGCTGGTTCCTTGCTTGGTTCCTGCAATGGTGGTCAATCAGCTCAGTGAGTTTTGGTTCAAATAGAGCGCATACCACAACAGAAAAGGAATAACACCCGACTTAAGATGGGTTGAACTGTTTCAACAGCTATTTGTTATCATCCCTCGTTGACCGGGATAGTCCCAGGTGCTATTTTTTGCGGTTTCGAGCAAGTTTTAAAAAGATAATTTTTGTGTGAAGGCTTGAAGAGCAAGCGACGTCGGCGCAACAGCGCATCAATCCCGAACCATCAACGATTGCCATCGCCCCTATTGAGCGCAACCATGGTCAGTGCCAGCATATTTGTGGATTGTCAGGACCACAAAGCCCTCACAGACACACCTAACTGCAAAGTCTCCTCAGATTTTCATTTGTAGATCCCCTCCAAATGGTTCAAAATTTTCAACCGTTTAAACTGTGTATAAACGGTTTACAAACCGTTTGGACCTCCGGGCAAACTAAATGGAAACAACAACGGTATAAACCGTGTATAAACGTTTATACACGGAAACGGTTGGAGCCTTAGGATGGCGCACTTGGGCGTAGGATTCAGTGGACGCCAACACTCCAGTCCCATTCCCATCGTATGCTTCCATCTCATGCATGGAAGCCGTACGCCCAAACTCACTCGGCGTAGTCAGCCGAAGGAGTATCTTGGCAGGTCCACCGTCAGTCGCGGACGGGGAACGATGGGAAGGGAAAGGAATTGATGAAGACATACCTCGATTGATACAACGCACACCTCGGGGTACCGCTGGTCGTTACAATTCCCCTTCTTCTTGCCACAGCCGATCTACTGCATACAAACAATCGACGACGACGCTGGACGAGACGGAAAGAGGATAGAGAGTCGCTCTTCGATGCCGCAGTGACGTGGCGTGAGGGTTACCCCAGGGCTACCAGGGCAAATTGAGTCAGGGCGGGCAGCTGCAGCAAACTGCGACAGTGCACGGCGAGCGGAGGACGCGATGAGAAGAAGGAGAGTGTGGGCCAAGGTTTGGGCTGCCGTACTGGGAGTGACATACTACAACGACTAGTTGTGTATGATCGACTCGCTGGAACGTGGAGCCGTTCAATTCAATTACAAAGCGAGTATCGCTTGCAGTTAGAAGATGTGAACTGTCCTGCCGCCGCTGTCCCATCGTTAGTGGTGTTTGAGCTCAGACGAAACTGCACCTCAATTCCCGGGGCGGCGATTTGCGGCACATCGACTGAAGTAACCAGCAAAACAAAAAATGGTTTTATTTCTGGGTCTTTTGCTCGGACGAGTCGCACCGTATCCGATCCGATCCTTAAGCGAGTCGGCTGAAAATGACTCAGAGTCTTTCTCTTCACGCCACACACAACAATGGCCCACCCTCTCCTCTCAGCTCCCTCACACGAGCTAAAATCTCACATTGCGAGCACCTACAACGCCATCGCACCACAATACAACGCCTGGACCGCCTCACACCACGATTTCCGTCTGGACTACCTCAATAGGCTCCTCCCGCACCTACCCTCCAGCGGGGCTCGCATCCTGGAACTCGGCGCCGGCGCAGGAGACCCAGGCACTGCACTCCTCGCCTCTCTCCCCGGGGCGCACATTGTCGCCAACGACATCTCCGGCGCGCAATTATCCCTTCTGCGAACGCGCCTCGCGTCCGCAATCTCTGCGAGCAAGGTGGAGACGCGTGAGGGTGATATGATGGGCCTGGCTTTCGCCGACGGCGAGCTTGATGTGGTGGTTGGACTGTATAGTATCATCCACCTGCCGCGCGAGGAGCAGAGAGAGCTATTGCGCAGAATCGGAAAGTGGGTGAGAGGCGGCGGGTGGCTCCTAGTGAATTTTTCGGGCAAGGAGATCGATGGCTCGGTGCAGATGGGATGGTTGGAGGAGCAGCATGAGGGAAATGAGTCGCAGAACGCGATGTATTGGAGCTCATGGAGTCCAGCAGAGAGCAAGTGCTTAGTGCAGGAGGCTGGATTCAGGATTGAGGTTGAGGAGATAAGTGGGGAGGAGGGTCCGGACACAGATTTCTTGTGGGTTTTAGCTCAGAAAGTTGAGTAACGGTGTCTGTACCATCAATTTGCTTTATTTCTTTGCCAAGCGCGGGCGACATGCTGAATGTTGCTCCTGTGTACCAAGTACAGCCCGACCACCATCAGTGCCTTCAGGAATCGCAAAAAGAATCCGCTCCACCCGCTCAAGGCTTGACCCCGTGTCAAACGGGCACCCCATGTAATGGCCGTGTGCTGCTCCATTTTTTGCAAGTGCGGTCCCACTGCTATCAAGCCTGTACTCATCGGTATTCAAGCCCTTTTGAGCCCTTAGATACTCTGCACTTTCAGCGCCAAAGTCTTGACCTAAGGCGGTGGCCCTCGCTGAAGGTGCGGAGTAATTGATTTCCGGTGTCCCGACGCCGAGTTTAGCGCGTTTCGCAGTCACAATCCAATCGCCTCATGCCAATGAAGATTCAAAAGGAATCCCAATATGAGATGCTTTCCTGAACAATAAAAGAATCATGATCGTGGTAAGGCTCGACCCCGAGTCGAACGGGCATCCCACCTAATGACGATTTGTTCTACCCAGCAACATTCTTCGCATGTCCGGTCCCACCGCCATCAAGCCTGTACTACCCTGAATACGAGCGCATAAGCCGATGCATTTGTGGAGTAGTATCCACTATGTGCTCTCTCACGCTGGAAACGAAACCGCTTCGCAATGCCAGTCCCACGAAGTGGTTTCGTGTCCAGCATTCCAACACATGATGCCGTCCAGAAAATGCCAGGCGCACTTGCCGAAAATCAAACACAGAAAAAAGAAAAAGAAGTGGTCGTTCAAGTGCCGCCACCAAGGCTGGACCCCGAGTCGAACGGGCACCACACGTAATGCCCTTGTGCTCCATCCCGATCATTTTCTGCAGGTGCAATCCCACCGCTATCAAGCCTGTACTAACCGGACTAGGTGGCCGGGAGGCGGCCATCACCACCTTGCTGGGGCCAACCAATATTATTGTTTTAATCTAAATTTGCTCCAGAAAACTGTGATCCTGGCTGGTGCAAAGTGCATGGATGCTCTCTGCCCTTGTTCAGTTCACCGAGCGGCAGCCTAGGCCGTTTGAGTTATTACTAAATAACATTTGTGTTTTGAATGAACAGCTATTGTTCCGTCGCTCGGCCAGTGTGTGAGCCGGTGTTCACTGAGTTGACCAAAACACAAATGTTATTTATTTAACTGGTGAGACAGGTTGTTGAAGCTCAATTATAGCTCAATGTTCGCTCGGTCGGTGCGATAGCGCCGACCAGCTCACATTGAGTACGACGAGTTGAGAAAACCCCTGTCTCGGTTGTGCTGTAATCTTATCTGTATGCTCGTGTGTGTTTTTTTGCAGACCCCTGTACTTTCCGGGTCCACAGGCCAAGGTAAATTTGACCGTGTTAGACGCAATCTTATCATCGCTGTGTGGACGTGTGTGGTGGCCTGTCATGGACAGGACATGTGCCTTTCCGGGGAGGGGGACCTAGCTAAAGCGAGGTGATTCAAGCCCTTAGAAACTCTGCACTTTCCGCGTCAAAGTCTTGACTGAGGCGAAGGCCCTCGCTGAAGGTGGAGTGATTCTTTCAGGTCAATCGCGGCACACTTATAAAAAATTCGAACGGAATTCCAACATGCGACACTTGCCAAAACAATATAAAGAGAATCTAACGCTGCCTGGGCAGCCAGGTGGAAGCCCCGACATTTGCCGACGAGTCTGCGTTTGACAACGAGATGTGCCAGTGTTCTGTCCTCGTCTTAGTCAACAGTAAAATAGTGATTGTTTTATGGCAAAAGTGGCGGAAGCAGGAGTAAATATTACAGCGGATAGGTAATGCGCAATGCAGGGCATAGCGAAATCGTGGCATAGTCGCGGGTCATTCTGAGGTAATAGGTAGGGTGTTGGTTCCAGGCAATGGTATCACATGTGAAAGAGCCAGTGCGAGAGGTGGTCTGGCCCTCCAGAATTGACTGTAACTTTGTGAGGCAGGTTTTCAGATGCAATTCAACAGATCCCCATCGAAAACAAGGTTGTTTCCGGGGCCCAATACCTTTCGGAATCTTGAATATGATTCGCTGGGGCTTATGTGAATTCAGCCGACACCATAAGCATTGAAAAACCGGATCTCTCAGCACCGGGATACACCAATCAAGATGGCAAATTCTGTTGAGAGCACTGCAGCTAATTTGAATTTAGAAATATTATGCAGAAGATTTATGAATGTCTTAGATACTCTCCCCTCTTTTCCCCTTTTCTCTCTCTTTTTCCAACTTGAAAAAACTTGAATCCGTCGGTTTCTCCCCTGACATAATCCATGAGCCAGGTTACCACCCTCAGTGGTAGGGCCCATTGAAATCATAAACATGGTCACCCAGGGTTGGCATTTTGTTGGATGTAGCATTAACCACTCAACCAGACTGGTTGAGTGGTTACTGCTACATCCAACACTGGGACCCCAGCCAGCCCTAGCCCCAGTCCCAGCCCCATCCAGCCCCAGCCCCAGCCAGACCCAGCCAGACCCAGCCCCAGCCCCAGCACCCCCAGCCAGCCCTCGGCTTTGGGTCACAACAGTGGCAACAGCCCTGGTAAGGAACACAGGCATGTAGCATACTGTCTGCACTAATTTCCACCCCTTTTTTGCACAGGATAACAATATCCACATTGAACAATGGCAAAACTCGCTTCCATTGCTTTGTGCACCCAGAATTTCGCTTTCAAACAAGCAAAACAGATAAGAATTGGGGGAGATATCCACACTTTACAGGAGCAGTCGAGTATTACCATTTTTAGCTTGGGAGTTGATGTGATCAGTCATGTGATCCTTGTAGAGTTCCTCAAGGGCTACAATTTGATACCCCACAAGGGGGTCACACCTAAAACGGCAATCTTTCCGTCGTGTCAAAAGCAAGGTATAAAGACAGCTTTTATGTATTTCATTTGACCTGGCTGAAAGAGAGACATTCAACTGCACCGAAGTAATGTGAGAGGGAATTTTGCCATTGGTGCCCCAATTTCCCGGAAAACGGTGCACCAATGGCAAAATTCCCGCTCACATTCCGCAACACTTTCAACCAGGTTGAAAGTCTCCCTTTCAACCTTGCTAAAAGGGAAGTGTAAAGGTTGTCTTTATACCTCTCCTTTAACGTGGCGGAAAGATTGCCGTTTTAGGTGTGGGTACTTCAAGATTTTCAAAATGTTGAAATCACACGTCTCGGCGAGGCCTTTTCCTTTTTTGGGACCCAACAATGATCGGATCAGTAGGTTGACTAAAGAATCTTGTAGAGCTCTTCAAGGGCGTCAAATTCATACCCCACAAGATGTGGTTTGAAATTTTCAAAATCCCCAAAACCGCTGTGTCGCGGCGAGTTTTTTGCCTGTTCTGGTCCAACCAGTGATCAGATCATTAAGGTCATTTAAGGAATGTTGTAGAGCTCTTCAAGGGCTACAATTTGGTACCCTTCCCGAAAAAACTATTAGGCTAAAGGTCGGCCAAGATAAATAGTGTATTGAACGCGGAATCTTATTGAGCAGTGTACATCAAAATAATCTCTCTTGCGTTGTGAAAAGCGAAGCCATGTGGAGTGGTCACTTCCTATAAGTGAGGATGGTTGATTAGCTCAGTGGTTACCTTCATGTTCACAGATTTTCAAGTGTCATCAGAAGGTTGCGGGTTCGATTCCTGCAGCCAGCCTTTCTTTTCCCACTGTAACAGTATTGAGTATTGTGATTCTTTTGTGATTCTTTTGCATCCTTTCCCCACGTGGTCGCTGCGAGAAACAGTTGCGTCGCCCCTCGCTCAGCTTGATGGTGTGTGACCGACATTGTGTCCAATCGGCAAGGGCATGATGTGTGACATTGAACCAAAATTTGACATCGACCAGGGAGTGTGTGTGACGCATGATGGTCGATTTGAATGATTTTCCTTTAGGACGTGCGGTCCTTAAGGAAAAGAGCAACCAGATTGCGGTGAAGAAGATTGAAAACAGCCACATTCCCAAGTGAGCAGCCACTTATCTTGTTAAAAGCAGCCAAATTCTGGTTAAAGCAGCCACATTCTCGTTAAAGCAGCCACATTCTTGTTAAAGCAGTCACATTCTCGTTAAAAAGCAGCCAGATCGGGGTTCAGCGAGGAAAGGAGGAAAGGGGAAGCAGCCAGATTCCGGTTGCGAGGGCTTAGGGAAAACGGAATGTGGGGCCACATTCCTAGATAGAAAACTCCATAATTCGGGATTCAAATGTGGTCTGTAGCCAGCGCGATTCTGCGCAAAACTGTGTATTCAGATTTGCCTCCAAGGCCCTCGTTCTTGTGCCCGGGGCCTGAAAGGTCTTCACAATTTTTTTGAGGTGCTGAATTTTGATGGGAAGGATTGAATCGAGCCCCTCGAAATTAACCCAGACAAACCCGGATGCCAGGACAACCAATCTGCTGCCGTGAGAAAAATCGGTTGAAACACCCCTCGGTGTATTCCGGGTGTATACCTTGGGACCACTGCAAAAAAGTGTTAACCAGCAGGCAGAGGCTTTCGAGTTTGAGCTCTGAGAGGTATGATGGAAGGCCCAGCAGGTCAGAAAGCGCCCGCGGCGGGCCAGGAGCCAAAATTTGGGCCTGGGACGAAAAAAATGGCACTTTTAAGAAACCTTGGTCCGAAATAGGGTAAATCAGCCGGCGGAGGCCATCAATTCAAGTTCAATTTGTGCATAGCAGTCTAAACCCGCATGTCGACTGAAACAATGACGATCTCTGCAGCCACAACTTTATGGGAAATTCCGGCCATTTTAATTCCTTGAGTCGGGGACAATTTTCTGCCAGACACAGGTTAACGGAGGTAGGGAATCCCTCCCTTGAATGGATACAGACATCAAGCACTCTGTTCTGGGCCACCAGGTGAATATATAGTTTTGGCCATAGCAAATACGGGAGTCCGACGTTCTCGGATGTCCAATCAGTGGTTAAATGAATGAACATCCAATGAATTAGTTCCGACGAAGGATTCGTCTCCGGGTGACTCAGAACACTCAGAACAGTACTAGGTTCGTCCTACGATCAACCAACCAGCTCATGATTTCGTTCAGTTCTGTGGTTCAAGGTTCAACCATGGTTCAACTGGTGGGCTTGAGTCTCTTGGTTAGCATGAGTTCTCCCACTCTCCCAAAAACTAAATTGTTTCTTATGCTGGTTCAATGAATACTGCCCGTGTTTGGTAACTTAATCTTTGCAATGCATCCGCATGTTTGCGGCATGCCCTTGCAAACCATCATTAGCCATGTTTGGGGTCATGCCGGACAGTGATACAGCTGAGGGACATCAGAGGTATAAGTTATGTCCCTTTCATGCTGTTATTCACCGAAATACATATACTTTGGGGCATGGCTTGGGGCGGGCGTGTCGGGCGGGTGCAGGGCCGGAATGTCTTGTGCACGTGACTGAAGTGAGGCCGAATGGTTTGTGTAAATATCTGACGGCGATTTGATGAATTCATCTTGTTTCAACTAGGATTTGAAAGAGTGAAGATAGGCCTACATTTTGGATGTCTTTGCACACCGAGAAACCTCAGAATAATTGTGCCTTGATTAAATACATGTATATCTGGCCAAAATGGCTTGGCTTGGGTGTGTACAAAGTGGCAGGAATCTACGTGGAATGTCTTTGCACATGGACTTCAGAGAACATTCATAATTTCTGTGGGGACATTCTTAAGCGATTCAGAGTTGAAACAGTTACAAATGACCTCGGGGAGCTGGGGATGCATATAGGCGTGTACTGCCACCGAGCAGAATGGTTTGTGTCCAGTGCGCACACAATTCAATAGGAAATGTCCCAAATATCCCTTCATAAAATGCATGAATGAATTATGTATCAATTGGATCCAGTGGAAATGCCAGAAAATCTGAGTTGACCTAACACTGAACATTTGGGCATGGCCTAGTATAGTCAACTGCAATTTCCCTCACTCAACAGGGAGTTCTTCTGAATTGACATGGATATTTTGATGAGTCTAGGAGTGTTCACAGGGGGTTTTGACCTTCACGTTGCTGGTGACCTCCGAGAAGATTTTGAACGTCCAACCACACTTTCACGTTGATGAAATGACTTGGAAGTGGTTACGGCATGGGCGTGGACGTATCCGTAGGCATAGCGGGGCGAGGTGTGGCGTGGTATGGTGTGGCGTGGGCAGCGTGGCATGGGCGGCATGGGTGGCATGGGCGGTGGTGTGGCTTGAAGAAATGTGGATCTAACTTAAGTACAAATCCGTAGTGATGATGAGGTATGATCTCTACTTCATTGTCGACTTTTCCACACCCATGGGATTCAATGGTAGACTAAGTGGAATGGACCCAAAGATGTGTGGATGCCGAATCCAACCACAGCAGGATGAGGAGAGTTGAATAAGTTGTCGATGTTGATCACAGCCATCACAGCCCTCAATCATGGTGGCAAGGACGCTCGGGATGTTCTGAACCTGGGAGAGGAGGAAGGCCACAATGGCAACACATCAATAGGGAGTAATCAACAAAATACCTACGGTGAGGATGTGTGGTGTAACCGAGCACAAGCCAAGCCATTTCGCAAGCCATGCCGTCCACGCCTGCCCCACCAAATTTAAACACTAAGCAGGACAAGCCATTCGGCCAAGCCACTCGGTAAACTCTGATTTTATCCTAGATCTGTTGTTCCATTCGCTGACTAGCTTTCCCTGCAGGAAAGACTTGGGACTCAAAAGTGTCCAGCCACCCGATTTTCTCCGGGGGGCACAGCCACCCTTCTGCAGGCCAAAGGCTGCCGAAGATAGATAGGGCAGGCTCATTGATATAGAAATCCTGACCATGTATTCTGATCATGGGGGTTGTGAGGTCCGAGTCGAGCTCATCGAGCCAACGGCCAGCTTGCCACGCTTGCGATAATGAAGGTTTCGTGTCTTCTGGTAGAAAATGGAGATGTTCTCGCACGGTCGGATTTGACATTTCCTGCATGCTGTTAGTGGACCCGGAGGGCCGCAGAAAGCTAGACAATACCTGGGCAATTATTGCGGCTAAATCATTCACCTAGTAAACATGCCCTAATTTTCCCGAATACCGAATGCTTTGGACCCCACACATTTTTTGAAGGTACTTGTCGATGTCATCCATAACACGGTCTGATGGCAAATCACTCAGTCCGAGCGCTAGCATTGCCCAATGGATTGCTGCATTCTGCTTTTTAGAAAATGCACAGCGCGGGACATGACGGAGTATGTCAAGCACACATGTCTATCAATCCGTTAGAATACAGAATGGTGTTGCATGCGGGTTACCTCTTTATCTGGCCAAGGGAACCATTCTGAGCCAACGGCATTGGGGTCAACCTTGCGGCTCTTCCGAGCGGCAACATGAGGGTCATCTTTGATTATTTGAGTTACAATGAATGCATCATTAATGATTCTTACCGTCTTCTGTATCAGAGGACTCAGAGGAATTAACCTCACTATGCTCCTCCGAATCGTCGTCCGAATCATGGTCAATATCGCCGTCATCTTTCAGATACTCTTGCAAATTTTCCGCCAGGAGGGCTGTCGTACGAACATCGAGGGATTCTTGAAAGTGCATATCGAAATCCATCATATCCGAATCCCAATTAACAACACCTGTATTTTCGTCAACATAACGGTGCTGCAGCTCACGCGGATCAGGATTTTGTTGGATATCAGCAAGCATCCGGGTGAGGGAGCCACGGACACGTTCTGCTGGTACGCGGGCTTGGAACGTCTGAAAGTTGGGCACTGATTCGGGTGCTGGACCAGATCCAGAAGCACTGCCTCCAGATGCATCATGTCGCTCCAAATTTCGTTTATGTTTCACGCCGCTCTCGTGGTGAGAAACACGTCGCGCTTCAACTGGTTCATGCCCAAGACAGACCATGCAGCAGAACTGTCCGGGGGACACCGATTCCCAGACTTTATTGCGTTTTAGTTTCCACTGTTCATTCCGAAGAAGTTATATAGTTACATACCATCGGGGCGTGGAGAAGTAAAATTGCCAGTTGCTTTAGAAAATTGCGATCGCCCAGCAGGGTTTTCAGCTGGTCCCGAAGGTTGGCGGGCTGAAAATCAGAGTCAGTATCACGAATTTAAGTATAGTAAAATGCAATAGATCAAACCAGTGTTTGATGATGATCCTCCAAGAACAGATGTCCGCAAGTGCAAAACTGAGAGATCACGTATGCCGACATCTTGCAGTGTATCAGAGAGCACAAGCGAAGCGAATTTAAAGCTAGGGAAAATGATATGATGCTTGACTCGTGAGACATCAGGGATCATATGGCGACGTCGCATTTGCCG
Source organism: Mycena sp. CBHHK59/15 (assembly GCA_029204085.1). Taxonomy (NCBI): domain Eukaryota; kingdom Fungi; phylum Basidiomycota; class Agaricomycetes; order Agaricales; family Mycenaceae; genus Mycena; species Mycena sp. CBHHK59/15. The sequence continues at coordinate 144,783 of JARGXW010000312.1, forward strand.
GATAATGTTTCCCACCGAGCTCCCAGATGCCATTTCTTCCCAAATTATGATCAGTATGTTGAGGTGCAGTACAAGGAGTATATACCAAGCTGGACGGGTTTCGGGAAGGGTCCCAGGACCGTGATTCGGAACTTATTAGACTCTTGCACACGAGAGGAATGTGAACGGGATAAGTTCACAGACGACTTCATTTGGGAGTCACGCGAGACTATATAGCATTCGAATCAGATCTACTTGCTCTACGAACCTGTAGCAAAAATATACCAAGGAGAGCAAAAACCATAACCATGAAATCCAAAGGAAAGGTGGCAGCAATAAACCATGCCAGAGACCCTTTATCTGCCAGGAGATGTCCCCAAATGACTGAGTTAAAGCACAGGAAGGCTGCTATGGAGAGCAACCAGATCTTGCAGACGGAGGTTACGCGCATGAATGCAAATGTTTTACCGAGGAGTATATGGCGCCTCCAACGGTGAAGACGCTGCTTGCGTACGGCAACTTGTCGGGAGATAGGGTTTCGGAGGTTGGATCGAAGCATACTGTTTTCAGGCTGTCCCACTGGCCGAGGATTATTCGCCCCCATATCTGTGTCGACGCGGGCAATGTCGTCGCAGATGGGAGATGGCTCTGATTAGATAGCGGAAGTGACTTCCTGAGACAGAAGCTACACGACTTCCCCTCTGGGACACCGGCTGTATTTTGGTGCCGGACCGATGTCTTACGACTTTCCTCATCTTAAGAATTCATACAGATCCTCGTAAGATTGTTGCACAAGTCGGTGTAGTAAGACTTTGATAAAAGGATCAGGTGAATATCTTAAGAGTCGTTCTTACAACAAAACTAAGATACACAATCTCAGCCTTTTGTCAGATTTCCGTTTGGCCGTGTAGACGAGTACATACAACTTTAGTAGGATAGGCATTCAATGGACGCCTATCGCGCAGTTGAATGCCTATCGCGCAATTAAATGCCTATCCTGGATGCTTAAACACCTATCGCATGCTTGACTGCCTAACAAGTCACATCAGTGACATGAAAAGTGACGCATATTGTCAGTGACCATGGTCACAACGACCGTAGTACAGACACTTCAACAAACGAAGCTCATACTTCGCTTGTTGAAGGCGTGCCCCCACCATCTAAGTAGACTTCAACTTGCATTCTACCATAGTATGTTTTGAATCAACAAATATGCTGGGATCAAGGAAATCCAAGGTGTAGGGTGCCCTTGAAATACTGTACTATTTCGACCGAATGTTCATGCCATGTCACCCGTCACCCAAGATGTTCATTTTTTCAGGTGTTCATTCCAACAAATCACTCGAAAATTTACCATAAATGGTAGTCCAGCAAATGCTGGACCGGATTTTTTTTTGTATTTTTGAGCCGATTTGAGCCTCAAAATCTTACCATCACCGTCACCTACATCCAAAATGTTCAGTTCAGGACCCTCCATCACCTGTCACCTGAACATTTGGTCAAAATAGTACAATAGAATGTCAAGTAAGTTTATGAGGCAAGATTCTTCCCCACGCCCTTGAAGATGTGCGCCGAGTGCCACAGATAAATGGTGTGTGCCGCACTCTTTACAAGTCCTAAAATGTGATTTTAGACTCATTATTTTAACATCGAGTTTCCCGCATACCGGGATGTTTTTTGCACTATGACATAGAGGAACCATGGTGGATTCATTTCCGTAAATGTAAATTTTCGTCAGACTTTGCTGCTTTTAAAGGCAGTTTAGTCAACATTTCTGACGTGTTTTCACTCACTTTATCACGTTCAACTTCGTTTTTGCGCATCAACTCGCTTAAGCTTTGTATGATATCGTCCTGTAAGCAGAACTGGTGAAGGTGGCTGAGAACAGGGTTGAGGACCTGTAAGCAAGAGATAATGGCACCAGGAAGTAGCCCCTGACGCGGCTAGGACATGGCCGCACAAGAGTATGAGCTGAGCAAAGAAAGAGATAACCATTGGCAGCATTGTGTGCTCCGAGATCATCGATCATCTATCTCTGTTAATGTTGAGAATTGTCCTCAGCACCGTTGAACAAGTGAGGCTCGAAATACCACCTAACATTCCTCTGCTCTTTGGACAACAATTATCCATTCGTGAGCATGCATTCAGCGGCGTCGCAGATGTCATCGAAGATGGGCATCACACGGATTGTAGACTTCCGGATCAATCACATCTGATATCGCGATGGAAAATTGTTATGGCAACTGTGATGGTCCGGATCCGCTGTCTTTTGCCGTGTCTTTTGTCCACTACCACGTCTGCCACTGGACTCCTCTCTTGAAGTTCTCCCTCTGGACTCTTGACTCTTCTCTTGAAGTTCTGCCTCAGACCTGCACTGAAGCTCGTCGTCTGCTAGAGCACTATGGCTCGCATCATCTTCCACTGGGCTGCCACGTCTATCCTCGTTATCTGCATTGTTCTGCTGCCAGCACTTTCTGCTGTCTTGATTCGCTCTGGTGGTGCATCTGCCTGTGTAACCTCGTAGCTGTGTGCCTGATATGATTGAAGCTACTGCCTGGGGCAAAGTCCCTTGGCTGTCTATTCTATGCCACCTCATCTGCATTAGCTGTCACTGTCTGAATTCAATCCATTGGTCGCTTGCGGCTGCCCTTTCAGGGCATTTATTTCGGTTGCTGTCCTACGCAATCGCCCTCTTAGGGCATGTACTAGATATTGGCAGACGACAGCTGGATTTAATCCAGTGGTCGTTTGTACGAATATCTGCCCTTTGGGGGCATTTACCTTCCTCTCAGAGGGCGGCCCTAGTTGCCATGATAATCCAATGCTGTTGGTTGTGTTGCAGGCTCGCTGTTTACTCTGCAGCGGTCTTCAACTCTTCCTTCTGGTATATGCAAAGCTTATTGTGGGCACGTCCCAACAAATTATACTATGAAACTATGTTTACTTCCCCCATCCGTACCAATGATGTGCGACTTGGGGGTGGGATTCGAAACACCATTTCCGGTCGCCTCTTGGCGCCTTACATGCTCAATCACAATAATATCGAATCTTGGGCACCTCAAATATTCTTTTGAATTTCAATGTAAAACGACTGAAAGTCTAGATGTATTGAAGTGCAATCCTAGCTGCTTGGCATCCGCAATTCCTGTCAAATTAATTGCGTGCCTGCTTACAAAAAGCGAGCTCATTCAACTATCCAAGTTACATACAGTTCGTCTTGGCGCTAAAACTAAGGCTGATCAGTGCCAGGAAATTTACAAAGACCATGAATGTTCTGAATGTACCAACATTGTGTCCATTCTCACTACGGTATCTGTACCCACTGGTTGAACATTTCAAGTTTTTTGGTGAAAAAACTAGTGAAAAATGTTTTGAATTTTACAGCAATTTTTCAGTGAAAAACCAAGTGAAAAACTTGTAACTTCTTCATGAATTTTTTGAACTTCAAAACTTTTTCAGCACTTTTTCAGAAATTTTTCACAAGGTTCAAAAAGGTCACCAAAATGTTTCAAGTTTTTCACCTACTTTTTTGGTGAAAAATTACTGTAAAATTCAAAACATTTTTCACCAAAATTGTCAGTGCAAAACTTGAAATGTTCAACCAGTGACCTTCAATCCCTGTGCGACGCCAAAACAAAACTGTGTTCATTGCTCCCAAGGTTGACCCTAAATTAATCAGGAAGAAAATGCTCAGCATACACACAGCTGCAAAGGTCAGATCAGACATCCTACAGGAGCGTGAGGCCGTACACAAACTCAGATTATTACAGAAGAAACTCACCGGATGCCTAAAGGACACTGTTTTCCACCCTGGCCATTGACAGAGGCTCAAACATACCGTATTATTTCCAAGCACTGTAAGACTATGCATCCCAGCTCCTTTGTAGAGTCAGGCTGCGCAGTATGTGGATGCCTGGTGGCCCGAAAGTTGTTGACCTCCTTGAGCAAGTTTGAAGGAAGTCTGGCTTTGTTGATTCGTCCTGGTGTAACAAGAAAAGAGAGATTCAGTTCAAGTGATCCGATTGAGGAGTTGGAGGGCCAAGTACTTGCCAAGGGATGTACCAGTATTTGTGTCGATTGCGAGATGTATCTGAACAACGGTGTAATTCCGAGGACATCGTTGGTGCATCACAACTGGATAGGAGCCATTCCAGAGCAATTACGGCATCTCACATATGCTGAAGGTATCATGATTGCCCGTGTTTGCCATAATTGGTGTGTAGTTCGAGTAAATTTGGGTCATCATGAATAAACTTCCACCAGCCCGAGACGAAATGAACCAGATCTTAGCTTTTATATATCTCGGATCTGCCACTCCAACACAGGAGGATTTTGAAAGAACTCCCATGTTGGTTAGAAAGGAAAATGTTGTTTGAGCCCTTGAATGGTTAAAGCTGAACCATGAAGGCTACACCGACCTGGAGATATCTCAGGAGAATTTGGCTTCATATGCCGAAAGGGATGTACCTGTTGTTGTAGATTGGAGAAAAACAAATCAAGAGGTCCATGATTCTGTGCCAGCCAGGACGACAGCTGTAAATGAGATGCCGCATGAATATAGAACTAGAACCAGCAGATGCAGTTTTGCTGTGCATGGTTTGACTGGAACAGCATATGCCATGGCTACGATGAAAACTATCAAGGCCGTTGCTCTCCAACATTTAAATCGACCAGTGGCTGTGGCACATAATGCACATAACACCCGCAAAGAACAGGTTGACAAACAATGATCAACAAACCATATGAAAAGGTGCCATTTCTTGCACTGGGCACACATTTGCCTATTTTGGCCCAGTCTAGCATCCTAAATTGGGGGTCCCTAATTTTCTCAATAATTGTCAGCCAAGAATCGGTCAGTAAGAACCCGTGGGAAGCACCTTCCATGTTCTGTGTGTCACACTTGTTACAATCTCGTGATTTCAGTCACTGTTGTTAATTGTTCCCCTCTTGTCACCCACATGCCAGAGCTCCAAGTCATCCCTGGGTTTGTGGATGCTGTTGACCGGTACAAGGCTGACTATTACAAGAGGACAGGTCGAATCCAGTAAATCTACCGGGATACCGTCTTGAACCTTGTCCGGTAATGTTGCACCAATGGGGAATGGCCCACAAAAAATGCACACAAGCAAAGAGAATACAACACTCGCTGAATTGTATCAGTCTCAGACTTCAGATCCATAGCCAGCTAGCGGTGTGATTTAGATGGATGCGACTGCACAAGCAGGACAGACAGCTGTTATGGTTGCCAACCAGGGAGGGCAAGCACCGCAGGTATGATGGACTAAGGATGGATGTACGCCCCACAGATAGTAATCCAAGTGGTGACAGATGCAGTTGCATGTCAGAGTTGGGTAAAGCACTTCAGATACGAGCAAGTAATGACCATACATAGCTGCAGGCAGTGACAGAGAGAGGGGATGACCAATCAGAGGTAGCCAACACGAGTTAGGAGTCCATATTACAATAAAGTATGGCCTAAGTATCAAAGCAACACCTGAGTGAAGATCCAAAGGATGTGTGATTAACAAATGTGTAGGGATCCAGGCCATAGCGGGGATTTGATATATCACGGAGTTCTAATGAGAGATCTGCCATGTTATATCAGGAGCTCTAATTAGAGATGCGCCATGATATATCACATTAGAAGTACTTCTGTTTCGAGTAATTTCCAGTGAAAAAGGAATGCCAGGAGACCGGGTTGAACCACAGATCTCTGGCTTACATCATATTCCAAACAATACAACAGTCTTACCACTGAACTAACAGAGCATGAGTTTGGAATGATTTCACCTCACCACATGACTGCCCTGCAACAACATCTATAATATACCTTCCTAACCCTCACTGCTAACCCGAACCCTAACGGAACCCTAACCGCCCGAACCGTAACCCAGACCCTAACCGCCCGAACCTAACCATGAAACACAATGTGGAGACCCGGGCTAGGGCAAGCAAGCTTGCCCTAGCCCTTGTAAGGTGGGTGTTTACGCTTATTATGCGCCGGAAAATACATGGCTTATCCAACATCCATGAACAGCCTATTATGGCACCTTGGTCTACTTGGTATATTATGGGTTGGCATGATTTGTCATGTGACAGTGGTTTTGGGTTCGAACCCTTCGGGTGGTTTTGTTTTGCCTTATTTCCTAATTAGGTGCATCTCTAATTAGAGCTCCTGATATAACATGGCAGAGCTCTCATTAGAGTACGTGATATATCACTCCCCCAGGCAGTGGTGTTTGTGAAGCAATAGGCATTCACCCCCATAATAGGCATTTTTTTATAGTGATAGGCATTAGCCCCATCAATAGGCATCATCCAATGCCTATCATACTAAAGTTGTCGTGCCTCGTGTAGACTAATTATAACCCGCACCCCCGGCCCGTATCCCCGGCTCACTTCCGTTGAACCCGCTCCTACCTGCACGCCGGTGTCTGCTCCCGCCGCTTCCGCCCGCCCTACGCGCCCCTACCCGCTGCAGCCTCCTGCCCGGGCTCACGCGACGCGTTTGTTTGCGCACGTGTGGCGCCGCCATCCGCGCGGTGCCGACGCCACGTCACACGACGACCACGACCTTCTCCCAAGCTACTCACTCGGCCTGCACACCGTTGACGGCGTGCACGCCTTCGCCCCTCTCTACCCTCTGTCGCCGCCCTTCCGCCGCGGCGCCATCGCTATTCGGCCGCCCGTCGCACGCGTCGCCGTCGCAGTTCTCCCCAATGCCGCCGTACCCGTGCCACCATCCCCATGACGCTCTCCCTCGGCTGCAACACCCTCAACGCTAGCTTCCCCTCGTCTCCTCCACCAAGGTCTGTCGCTATTCCTCTTCTGCCAAACCTTTCTGTCGAAAATATCTCCGCTGATTCTTTCTCCCAAAAAATCAGGCAAACACCGTATCTGGTATTTGGGCCGCAAGCGCCACACAGCAATGTTAATGGTGTCGTTTCGCATGTGTACGACCCTCGTCTGCCCCACCCCAGGTCCCCATTTTGTTTTTTCTCAAAGAATAGTCCCCGCTCACATTTCCTTTTTTAAAAATCAGGTAACCATCGTGTTCTCGATTCCAACTCAACGCACAACGTGACAACGCCTCCCAATGGCGTCTTATGGCATGGGTACACTGGATGCAGCGTGTACGACGAAATCTCGCCGGTTTCTGCCATCCCGGTGAGTAAATTTTATCTACGCATTCTGCCCTTATCCCTTCCCGCTTATTTCAGGTCCTAATCATCATTTCTACCTCCACAGAGCCTCCCCGCTACTCCCAGTCGTATACGCGATGCGCTCCCGCGCCGTACGCGTCGCCTGTGCCGGTCGATTCTCCGTATGGCCGCTTCCGCACAGTACGCGGCAAGTCGAGTTGCACGGAGGTCCTATCACCGTGCCACTTCGCTCGACGCCGCGACGAATCCTGGCTGTTCTACCGCCCTCGTCTCCCAGCCCGCGCAAGGCTGCCATGCCCCTCACCGACGGTGTCTTCGAGGTCGCTCGCCGTGGTCATAGCGGTGCGTACTCTTACATCTCCGTTCCTTTCTTTTCTCATCCTTCCCCAGATTTCCTCTTGTACTGTCACATCCCCATCGACGCGCGTCGCCCGCCTCCGCCTCCGCCTCCCTCAGCATTCCCGCCGACGATCGGACGCTCCCGCAACGCGCAGATCGCAGGCTGCCCTCGAACGCCCCTCCACCGCTTCCGCGACGACACTGGGGAACCCTGCCTAGCTGCGCACGCCCCCGTCATTCCACCCATCGAAGTTTTGCCCCGGGTAACGCCCACCCTCGATCCTCGTCCAAACGCGACGCGCGGCAAGTCGACTTGCACGCGCGTCGATTCGCCGTACCTCCTCGCGCGATGCTTCGACGAGGCCCGGCCGTCCCACCGCTCTCATCTCCGAGCCCTCGCAACCCCGTCGTGGGACTCCTACGGTGCGTACTCTTATGTCTTACTCTTTTTCTTTCCTCCTTTTCTCATCCTTCTCCCAGCTCCCCTTTGGACTGTCCCATCGCCATTCACGCGGTCAGCTCCGATCCGTCCACGCCTCCCTACACCTTCTCGCCAACGGCGGCACGCTCCCGTGGCGCGGAGATCGCAAGCTGGTCCCAAAAGCGCCTCCGCCGCTTCCGCGCTGACACTCGCGCACCGCGCCTAGCGGCGTACGCCCCACGCCATCCCAGCCATCGGTGTTTTGCCGGGTCTGCGTCCAGCTCAATCGTACACGCCGGCGGCACGCACTAACCCTAGTCGATCCCGCCCGCATCTTCCCTGGTCTCGACGCCCGCCTCGCCTGCACGCAGCCGCATCACGCGAACTTCCAAAACCTTTTCGCACCCTCGACATCCTCGCACTCAATGTCCACATTGCCCGCAGCCGGCTCCTGTGAACGCGCCCTGCCTATCGCCCTTCCGCTCAGCTCCCTGCCCTCGCCCCTCCCTCGACTAGCCTCACTCGGAGTAAGCGGCGGCGCGACCATGCGTGCGTCCCTCCCTTTCCTCGATGCAGCGAACCCCACAAGGGACTGCCCGAGGACAGACGCAGGCGCGAGTCCGTCGCGGGACAACCTCAACGCCACCATGGAGCGATATTTGCGTCGCGGGCGATGCGGACGTCGCTCATTGGAAGTACGAACTGCGACGAGCGGTGGTGGTGGGGTCGGGGAAAAAGGAGTGGGGAGGACTAAACATGCCCGCCGTCGCGGACGCCCGGTCGCGTCCCCCTCTGCCGTGCACTTTCCCCCTCTCCTCGCCGTCCACGACCGCTGTGTGCTCCTGCCTCGATGCCCAATTCGACCCCTTTCTGACAGCCCGCTGCTACTTTACCTACTCCCTTGCCGCCTTGCTATGTAATAATGGCCTATCCGCGCAACATTGTTACTATGAGGGTTTTCTCAACTGTACGGTCGCTTGATAGCATGTATCTCCTATCTCCTTGGTACGTGTATCAGAGTACAACATACCCGCGGTGACCCCGCGGACATGCTCTGAATACTACAGCCAGTAGTTCGGAGCTCACTCTGGCTTTCCTTTATATCACCAAACAGAAGTCCCAGGTACTAGTACACAGTTCCCTGAGACACAATAATGTATGTTCTTATTGTATGAACCTCCCGCGGTGCTCTATAAATAATAGCTGTGGTGCGCAGAGAATGGTCCTTGACGAGGGGCACACATGCATTGAGGAACGCCAGCGCCTGCTGCGTGGCGTATCTGGGGTGCGCGGGGGCCGGGTGTAGCACCGCTTCCGGGAGTGAGGTCGTAAGCACTGGGCGTCAAGCAGGCGGGTAGTGGCTTCGCAGGCGCTGTGCGCATCGCGTTCGGTATCGTGCAGCTGCAGAAGGCCGGCGCGGCCAGAGGGCAGTGCAGATGGTCGCGGTGCATGTCGTACACGACACTCCGCCGATACAGGGCGGAGCAATTGGCGCCACGGAAGGTGTGCAAGCGCAGGAGGTTGGAGCGGAGAAAGGCGCCTTCCCCCCAAAAAGGAAATCGGATGGCTGTGCTCCTACCAAGCGCCGAAAATACAAAGAACGCGATAGCAGGGAGAGCTCGCAGGGACGGTGGACGGAGTATATACAAGAAGGATGGGAGTGGGACTCGGCTACTGAGTCCCACTCCCATCATCGGTGCCCAAGTCCCATTGATGATGGGCTAAAGGATGGGACTCGCGCTCGAGCATGGGACTCGGCTAACGCGGCCACATCAGAGGAGATCAATCAGATCAGTGGAATCAGGCGGTGACTGTGACGAGGGTCGGGGGGCGGGTTTGTGTCGGGATCCAGCACGGTACTCGGCACACGGTAATAATCATGTGATGTGACTTGACGCGGCCCACCAATCACACGATCAAGTTGATCAACAGACTACAACATGCGAGGTACGAGCATAAAGGCGAAGGCTGACTGCTCTACCCCTGGTCTAAAAAATATCGGCTGGCCTGGAATTTGTCTGAAATTTATGAATACCTGTCTTGAGAATGAGTGAATGACATCTGTCATCGTTTAACTTCGGCTCATTTCCGAGTCGTTCCATAAGTCGGTCGGCACTCGGGAGTGCGGGACGCGAAGCGGATGAGCCAATGGCGCGTCCAGCCCGCCTAGAGAGGTGGGTATGGGCAGCCCCGATTCGGCGATCATTAGCTGACTAAGCACATCAAGGCCGAAATCCTTCCACTTTCTTCAACGCCGACGCCTGAGACTGTTTCTAGGGCACGAAGAGGTTGATTATACTAGTAGTGAGTATTGTACACCAATAGACGAATTTACAAATGTGAAAATACATGATTATAAACAAATTATTTAAATTTAGGGTGATGGTGAGCATACGCTATGCATCGCCCTCATACCATTCCTCCTCGGAGTCATACAATTCATCTTCACCATCATCCTCGTCGTCGCCGAGAGCCTTCGAGATGGCCGCGGCCTCATCCTCTGGCTCGCTCTCGTCATCATCATCAATCACGTCAACCTCTGGACCCCGAACTGCACCAGAATCCACATACTCACGGACACCTTTCAACCAAAGAGCCAATCGCTCGGGCCTTTCCTTGCCGCGTTGGTTTATTCGTCTTGGGAATGCAGATGACGCCATGTTCAAACAACCACTGCAGTTGATGCGCTCGAGCGTCATGTAGCCCTCTGTGCGCAGTGCGATGAAGGCAAGATGTACTGACTCGGTGACGGTGAGGACTGGAATGACGCGCGCTTGCTTTTCTCTGCGCTGCCGCTTCTTCTGCTCAAGATTCTCGGCTCTTTCCGCACGCTTGTTGGCTGCATTCTTGCACACTTGAACAATCTCCCGACGTTGTTGAACATTGGCGCCGGATTCATCCTGCAACCGCGCCATGCGACGGAAGAACTTCCGCATTGCAGGAGAGCATCGCTTGATATAGGTGGACGTGTGGTTGCGCGCATACATTTCGCGGCTGTTGTGAACGACAAGGGAGAGGTTGGGGCTCTTGCGGCTTGCCTGCCTGAATATTCCCAACTCTGACTCGCAGAAGTCGTTTGTCTTATCCATCCACGCACGCAGTCGCTGTGACTCAGTCGCCGCCTTATGCGAACTCTGCGCTGAATCGAACCCAGGTTTCGCGCGCAGCTTTCAACATCGCAACCATGAGCCCGCGGAGGTGAGGAAGGGTTGAGAGGCGTTGTTGAATGGCCAATACTGCCGCTGGATGCGACCAGGGAAGGCCGTCAAAGGAGCCGGTGATAGGGTCTTGTTTATAATTCTCAGGGGGGTTATAAACCGTTTTTTGAATTTGGTTTGTAAACAGGCTGTTTATAAACGTGTTTATAAACCGGTTCTCGGATATAGCCTAAAATACGAGTTTTTTGTTGCGAACGACCACAAAAGCTTACCGGGGCTCCGGAAGATTCAATTGCATTGATAGCCCCCTGTGTGAGATCACAAAGTGAGCAGCAAATTCGAGCCCGCATTTCCAGTGATATGATCGCGAAGCACGGTAACAACTTCTTCCAAACCAGGCCTACGGGACTTGAATGTCGGGATAATTTTCACGCCCGTAGGTGTTTGACGGGTGCCGAAGGATACCTCCAGGGCATGACTGACAACAGGCTTGGTGCAGCCGATGTCAAGCACCTTCTTTGGATTCGGCACGTATCCGAGAAAGTTGTGGGCATCTCCGGCCGGAATGCTCTCGGGCAAGGCCTTGAACAAGCGGTGCAAGCATTTGAGTTCCTCGTCGTAGTAGGTGACCCCAGTGCCAGACATAACACCTCAGAGCTGGCGTCGCTGAAGGAAAATTCTGGCGAGCCATCAAAGATTGGCGGCTCCGGATCAAGCTTTAGTAATTAAAAACGGGCCATTTTGCCCGATCCATTGAAAAACCGGTTTATAAACCGCTGTTTATAAACAAGCGTAATAAACAAGACCCTAGCCGGTGAGGTGAGAGAGGCCCCCGGAAACTACCATGTAACCCTGTCCGGGATAGAGTAAAACTGTAGCCCAAAATGACCCCCAACCTAGTCCGCGATATAGAGTAAAAGAGCCTGAAAACCAGGGAACCTTGTCCGCCATAGAGTAAATTGTGCAGAGCGCAGAACTTTTTTTGGTGTGTATGTGGCTGGAGCGATGGAATGGTGTAGATTTGGCACAAACATCTGTGTTAAACGCCGCTGATCAGAGATTTGAATTGATTTAACACGCCAGAACAGACCAATTCCCAGTCGATCAGCCCAAAAATTTGAGCTGTGAGAAAAATCACAATTTTACCTCCTAAAACCTTGTCCGAGATAGAGTAAAAGATGGTCCAGAAGGCCAAATTTCATAAGGTAAAACTGCCCAGATTTTGGGCTCAACCCGGACAGGGTTACATGGTAGTTTCCGGGGGCCTGGTGAGAGACGGTGTCTGTCACATCAACATCACAGCACTGCCACATGTGACATGTGCCCACGTCATCTCCAACAAAGCACCATGTCCACACCTCCATCTGCACCAGCACCTATCCCAGATTCCACTCCGCGAAGCAGGGGTTCGGGAAGCCACCAAAATTTCGCCTCCGAGCACACTCAAAAGGACTACGCACCGTACCTCCAGGAGGATCTTACTCATGAAAGGACGATCACCGTGGCGCAGTTTTTTGAATGGATTTTACGCATTACCAACGCCCAGGGCACCAGCAGAGCGCAGAACGACCCCAAATTCCAGGAATATATGAGCAAGTACAACCGGTGGACAGCGTACAAGCACGAAACCGAACTGTATCAGCCGTTCGTCGAGCTGGCTAATTACTGTATCGGGAAACAAGCTAACATTCAATTCTGTCGCGATGTCCCTACCATTGTCCTCGGGTCTGATGCGGAGCGGAAGCCCGACGTGGTCAGTATTTGGAAAGCCGCGTTAACCCTCGGTGCTCGCACCGACGCCGACAACCTTTCCGACGGCGGGCCAGGCAGGCTCAATGCATTTCATTGGATGGAGCTTATCGCATTCTGGGAGTTCAAGTTCGTCCCTGGTGGCGTTGACCCTGGTACATACGTGCAGATATGCTTGTGACCCTGCCGTTCTGACGCACTTATGAACAGGTACTCGGGCGTCCTCTAGATCGACTCAGATAGCCTCTCCTCCAACCGCTCCGAAGAAAGCGGTGAAAAAGCCCCCCCCTCCCCCCAGCAGTCGGGAACTGAGACCGAGAGCAGATGCACCAGCTGGTCCGCCGACGACGACGAGGTCCATCGAAAAGCGCGTCTCGAACCCGGCAAAGGTGAATCCAGAGAAGGAGGAGGATTCACGGACTCAGTGCGCCAGCTATGCGCTTGAATTGTTGACGTACGGTGGCCTTCGCAGCCACGTTATAGGCGCACTCATCACGAACGACCTCATCGAGTTGCTGTACTACGACCGCTCCATCATCGTTAAATCGGAATCCTTCAACCTCGCCCAGGACACCGCGCGGTTCATCACTATGCTCAAAGGTGTCGTAGATCTCACGGAGAATCAATGGGGATATCATCCTCTTTTGAACGCACCGCATCCCACTGAGCTCTACCCCAGCCAAGGGGTGCTAACTCACCCTTTCGGTGGTTTCGACATCAAGTTAAACGATGGACGATCGTTGACCATGGGGGAAACGATCTTCCAGTCCCACGGGATCATCGGGCGCGGCACGTGCGTTTCCCGGGCAAAGATGGAGGTGGAGGGCAAGGAGCAGGAGGTGATCGTGAAATGGAGTTGGCCGGCGAAAACCAGAACGCCCGAGGCCGATCTCGTCAAAATAGCCACCGATTTGGCGACCGCATCTGGCGATTCCTGGGTCCTCAACCACCTCCCGAAGATTCTGCACGCCGAGCAGAAAGAATTCGACGCGGATTCTCCTCAGCGGCGTTTGTCTGAGCACTTTGGGGAGGACTACGAACTCCGGGCTCTCCGCATTGTAGTTCAAGAGAGACTTCGTCCGATCACAGAGCTGATGACTGCGGCCGAATTGGGTGAAGCGTTCCACGGTATCTTCAAATGTACGCCTACCCTTTTGGATTAGTGACCTCGTTTTCCTAAGTCTTATCTCAACAGGCTACCGATGGTTATTCGAGAAAGCTAATATCATGCATCGCGACATCAGCCGCAATAATTTGATGTATCGCAGGATAGACGGGAAGATTTACGGCGTCTTGAACGATTTCGACTTGTCGGTTGTGATGGGCAAGGAACCTCGCTCGACATCCAAACAGCGCACCGGAACCGAGCCGTACATGGCGATGGACCTCCTTGAGACCGATCCTCCTCCGCCTCATTTTTTCGATTCGATCTCGAATCGCTCTTGTACGTCTTGGCCTACGTCGTGTGTCAGTATCACGAAGGGAAGAAGATCGACAATCCCCCTTTCGACGCATGGGACCATCTCCCCACGACAGCTCTCCTCCCAAAGAAGAGGCAATTCCTCGCGGATGCCATGACGGTACCACCAACATCCAACTTTCTCGCCCTCCGCAGGTTGACCCTGCTCCTACACGAAATGTTCAGCAAGGCCTATAATGCACGGACGGAGGCCCAAACGCTTGTGATGCTTGGTTCAGCCTCTACTACCTTCGAAGATGATACGCTTGGGGACCATATTACTTTCGATAAATTCGAGAAGATACTGGTGAACAACCTACCGTCCTTGGCTTAAATTCGTGCAGTGATGTTGTACTAGTTTGTGTATTTAATTGCTGAGATTCCGACCTTCCATGACTCATCGCGGCGTCTGTTCTGAATTTCCAACGAGCGCGGCGAGTGACGCAGTTTTTCGAATGGATTTTACGCATTACCAACGCCCAGGACACCAGCAATATGGAGAAGGACTCCAAATTTCAGAACTATATGACCAAGTACAACCGGTGGGACGCGTACATGCACGAAACCGAACTGTATCACCCGTTCGTCGAGCTGGCTAATCACTCGATTCTGTCGCGATGACCCGACCATTGTCCACGGGTCTGATGCGGAGCGGAAGCCCGACGTGGTCAGTATTTGGAAAGCCGGTTAGACCTCGGTGACCGCATCAACGTCGACAACCTTTCCCAAAGCGGGCCAGGCAAGGACGCTGCCTTTCATCGGATGGAGCTTATCACATTCTGGGAATTCAAGTTCGTCGGTGGTGGCGTTCAGCCTGGTACGCGCAGATATGCTTCCAACCCTGCCGTTCTAATGTAGTTATGAACAGTCACTCCGGCGTCTTCCAGCTCGACTCAGGTGGCCTCTCCTCCAGCGGCAGCTCCACCTCCAAGGAAGGCGGGAGAAAGCCCCTCCTCCCACCAACAGTCGGGAACTGAGAGAGAGAGCGGATAAACCCGCTGGCCCGTCGACGACGACGAGGTCTAGCCAAAACCGCGCCTCAACCTCGGCGAAGGTGAATCCACAGAAGGAGGAAGATCCACGGCTGCAATGCGCCAGCTATGCGCTCGAATTGTTGACGTACGGTTGCCTTCGCAGCCACGTTATCGGCGCACTCATTACGAACAACCTCATCGAGCTGCAATACTACGACCGCTCCATCATCGTTAAATCGCAACCCTTCGACTTCGCACAGGAAACCGCCCGGTTCATCACTATGCTCAAAGGCGTCGCAGATGTCACAGAGAATCAATGGGGATATCATTCTCTTTTGGACGCACCGCATCCTACCACGCCCTACCCCAAGGGCGTGCTAACTCACCCTTTCGACTGTTCCGACATCAAGTTACACAATGGACGATCGTTGACCTTGGGGGAAACGATCTTCCAATCCCTCGGGATCATCGGGCGCGGTACATGCGTTTCCCGGGCAGAAATTGATTGCGCGGACGACAAGCATGGCGGGGGGGAGCGTGGCAGAAACGATTACAAAAGGAATGTCCCGCGGGATAAGGTAACGGAGGCGGCCAACCTCCTTATATTCCGGCCAGAACCCTGCCCACCTGCTCACGCAGTGGCCCTCGTCCCATGCAATACTGATGAGGCGATGCGTGAATTCCGGTTTCTTCCACAGTTTCTCAAAGCCCCTGTCCTGTTTCATCAACATCTCCACATTGGTCACGATTATGATAGCGGACCGAACTTCGTGACAAGTTTGAGTCCCGATTTGGAAATCCTTACTAGTCACTCACTTTTTACTGTACTATGATGTGGAGTGTGTAAATAGCACTATAAGAAGCAGGTCTAAGCATCCCCCGGACCAAAACTTTGAAAATCAAAAAAATTGTTTTTCCTCACACAAATTTCGCGCTTTTGGTCTCGGGCCGGTGGTACCCGGTGGCAGTGCAGCGCCACTAGTCGCATCAATTGCTCGCTCGTCCCACCACGCTAGGCCAAACCCGCCAAAGACACATCCCACCAGCAGAGAGGTGCCGGTGGGATGTTTGCTTCCAATCAGCCACTTCCCGACACCACGATAGGTACATCAAGTTTGGAAATTTGCGTCTGAAATTTCGCGCTTTTTAAACCCTAGGCTAGGGTTACCCTGTTTTTTCTGAAATGAAAATTTTACCTATAAACCTACCCTATGTTTCTTCCAAATCTCAAATCTTGAAGAGTTTTGGTCAAAATTGCGACTTGACATAAAGTTTTGTCCACTATCATACTCGGTATTTTCCTTCCTCGATATCCTATGTAGCACCCTGATTAGTTTAACGCGATGGGATTGATGCTGCGGCATACACGCACCCGGAAGTTGTCTGCATTAGCATTATCTGCCGTGATATTGATGCCCTTCACACCCATAGCTGCCAACTGCTCGAGATTTTGTTCCCCGAGAATATTTAATGGGCTAATGACCAACTGGATGCCCACAGGCCATAATAGCAGGGGCAACCAGAAGGTGAGTGTCTTCCCAGATCCCGTAGCCACTATGCACACGACATCACCGTCGTGCTTGAGGATGGCTTTGACAACTCGGATCTGCCATAGGCATGGCTGATATCCAACGTGTTTGATGGCCTTCGCGCATATTTCTGCGAAGGTATACTGTGGAGGGCCAGAGGAAGATGCTGAGACATTTTTAGAGAAGACAGGAGGCATCAGCGGCAAAACGACGCGAAACTGAGATGTGTTTAGGTGAGAGAGGGCGTCACACAAATGCGGACGGTGCCAGTTACTGAGGCTCCCTAAAACCCGACACCGCGACACCGCGACTAGCCTTCATGAAGTCCGACACATCCCAGAAAAGCCAACACATAGGCCTAATTCTCTTCAGCTCCGACACATTGCCAAGTATGTATACCCTTCATGTTGAACTGATGCAATTGATGATGTCGCATCACCGAGTACGCCGAGCGTGGTTCGGGAGGCAAGCCCCGCTAACCCGCTAACCGACAACTCCCGAGCCATTGTTTCAACTATGGGAAGATACATTTGGAGCACATAAGTACTGCAGATAGCCGGAATGTACCATAATATATCAGTACAACTCCTCGGATCTCACTCACTCCCTTCGCTCTTG
>JARGXW010000313.1:0-161803 GCA_029204085.1 Mycena sp. CBHHK59/15
GAGTCTCATGCCGAACTCTCGGCCCAGTACAAATATATTTGTGGCGACACAGAAGCCCTGCATATCCTATGTGCGTGAATCTAGACTGAAGTGAAAGGTTACGACGATGGATGATACAAGCATCCGAGCGCAGAGCACGTTCGTCGTCGGATCGGCCAAGCATTCGGGGAGTCACGATAGAATTTGCATGGTGCAACACACAATATAGCGTATCGAGGACCGCTCAATCTCCTCGTCGTCAATGAGCAGATTTCAGATTAACCGGCGAACACCAATATTCTAGTTTGAACGAGTGGGACGGTACGGTGAAGCCGTAATTAAATATTGACGGAAGTTACGAATCGCGGCTGAGAATGCTGGGAATGGCGGATGAGATGGCATACGCAGCGCAAGATGCAGAAAACGTAGACTCAATAGACAGCCCAAGGGAGGCGTCGAAGATCGGACCCCGGTCATTGCTGCGGGTACTGACTTCCATCAGCCTTTTCTGGGAAAAAAACGGAAGATGGGGAAGGCAGAGGCTGCAACGACTGGCGCGGCTAGTGATGTTCTGGCCTTGGCTTGGCCTGAAATCCACGGCGTCGGCCTGAAAGCCGGAAAGCCATGGCTTTTTGGGGGCTTTAGTGCTAATTTTTGGCTTTGGCCTGGCAAATCTCAGGCCAGGCCAAAGCCAGCCCGGCCAAAGCCGAGCCAAAAAGCCATGGCCTTTTGGTCTGAGGCCAATGCCTAGGTGCGGCGTGAGTGAAACACCCGTCCCTCAGGGACAGATTCCACGCTCTAGAAAGACATAGAGGCGTCCTATTCTGATTGGACGATCTGGCGGCTTCTGGTGAGGGACATAATGAGGCGTGATGGCCCGGCCCGCACACAGGAACTGGTGGCTGCCGGCTGCCATGCTGTTCGTTTCCGAGGCCAATGGGAAGTATGCCCAAGGCCTGGCTTCAAGCCCTAGGCCCGCCAGGCCAGGCCCTGCGAAGCCCAAGCCGGGCCGGGCCCTACAGCAGGCTTGAGCCGGCCCAAGGCTTGGGCTTCAAAATCTGAAGCCCAGGCCGGGCCCAGTAGGCCCGGGCCTGGCTGCCTACCCAAACATCTTCAAAGTCCGGTTTGCTGCGATGGAATGGCTGCTGGAGGACTTTTTCTGCTACATTTCCGCTTGCAGAGATCGTTCCGCTAAGGTTTAACGCGACCCCCGGATCAGTTCGGCACGCGGCACAAACATGCGCACATACCTGCTCGTGGCCCAAACAAGCAGTCGGCCGCCAGGAACCTCGACACAGGAGGTAAATCCCGACTTCAAGAGGTGTTAGGATGCTAAACAACACTCATATTGGGTCTAATTCCATTGGCGGCGCCGAAAAAAAACACACAAGCAGGACCTGTAAATTTTCCGTGGAAGCCCCGGCCTAGGCCTGAGGCCAGGGCTTGAAGCCCTCCTACAGGGCTTGGGCTTTGAAAATAGTAAGCCCAAGCCCTGTCAGGCCGGGCCCAAGCCGGGGGCTTCAGGCCAGGCCGGGCCCTGGGCAACACTAATGGGAAGGCAAACACGATTGTCTACGACAGAGTTCGTCGATAGGTACAGCAACGATGGTCTATTGGCTCCCGAGACAACTTGAAGCGCTGTGGGCCAACTCGGAGGGAAGGCGGACGGTCGATCAGCGGACAAGGGCCAAATTAGTGATCCCAGACGTGGCCCGATGATGCCAATGATCTTGCCGAATCTGATGGCCGACTCGCCAAGCCAGATATGGTGTTACCCGCTGTGATCGGGCCTGGATCAGACTCTGGGAGGTCGTCGCCAGATTATGGGCTTATGTGCTATGTCTGGACCAGATCTTGAAAAACATGAAAATGACTTGGGATTGGGCCTCTTCGAGGCAGGTGCTGAACCTTTAGGTTGAGGTTTCAGCAGAGATGTGAAAAAATTGAAGAGCTTAAGATAGTTTCATTCGATAGGGCCGTTTACTAGATTATGATGTGCAATTTCGGGCCGGGTCTGGGCCGGTTTACTCCGGCCAAACTGCTATGGAGCGTCGGGATGAATAAATTCACAAAAGATGGGGGGTTTCACTTGGGCCACTGTAGATTGTGATACCCACTAGATAACTGTCTAAACTGTTGCACCAATCGGTTTTCTAGAGCTCTCGGCCATGGGCCGGGACACAGTTGAATTCACTAAAATTAAGGCTAATAATATTAGCCTTGAAGTCGAATATTATCTATCGTTGTTTCCTAATTAATAATGGCAGAAAACAGGTCTTCTAAGCGAGAATCAAAAATAAGAGCAAAATTCAGGCCGGCAGGCTCTGCAGCTTTGGGTTGCCCTTGCGGGCCGTGCCGGTGCGACCAAGTGACATTTTGTGACAGAGAGTGACGGCCTCTTCTCTGCTGACGGCCACGATATAGGTACTTGCCTCTACCAGCTCTCCTCTCATCGTTCGAGGATTGTAATTCAAGAAATATAACTCCCTATGCTACTACTACATGGCCTGGACTAAACACTGGGAATGGTGGAGCGGAGGCAGCTGGGCTGGGCGGTGCTTTTTGGTGTTCACTAATCGTAATTCGGTGAGTACATTCCGTGTGATCCTATGGCTCTGGGGTGGGGTAATTATGAATGCTGGAAAGATGGGTTGGGATCCAATGTGAGATGGGGATGTCTGCTTGCATGCAGACTGGGAGACCAGGATGCATTGCGAATGTGTGGGGATTCATAAGTAGGCAGCACAAAGTGAGCGTCTGTTACTGTGGCACTCGATGCATAAACTGACAGTTGATTAGTTTGTATATTTAAACAGTGTGAATAAACTCGTACCCCTCAGTCATGCCATTTCGATGTCAAAATCGAACCCTTCGAGTAGCCTGGTGTCTGGCTGTGTCAAGAGTTCGACCCGTCCTTCTGGAACCACACTGTAGAACCACGATAACTGCTCGCGCGAATACACTTTGGTTTTCTCGGCCTTGATCTCGGTACGTTTCAGTTCTTCTCGCAATTCTTGCGAGATATGGTTCTGTATGCGGTCCAGCCTAAAAGGGCGAAGAATACAGAGTCTGTGGAGCGATCGTACACGCGACAGCATGACATATGCACTCTGAATCGTCGGACAGCTCGCCAGATCGATGCAGCATACATCGAGCGAGCGGCCCTGGGCGTTGTGTGAGGTGAAGGCAAAGGCAGGAATGAGTGGGAGCTGTGAACGGGTTGCGCTATAGGTCTTCTCCGAGTTCGGGAGGCGAAAGTGAATTGTGGTGGTAATGGGTTTGAGTACGACTCGGTGCGGATATGGTGCGTCCGGATCACTGTTTGTTTTGTACGCTCTGAAGTCGACTTCCGCTGATATCGGGTAGCGTCGCCCATTGGTCTCCTCGTACACAATTGAGACAAGTGTATCAGGACTGCCATTGGAGATCCCCAGCTCGGTTGCCAGATTTTCGGTGCAAAATATGGCCATTCCTGGCACGTAAGGGACCTCAGGTTCAGTGAGCAATGAAGGCCATAAAAAATGATGAAAGCAGCTAATACCTTGCCGCCAAGGTCGTTGGCTTCTTTGACAGGTACTGACCAGGCAGCCTCAGCTGCCAGGCCAGTAAGCTGCTGGCGCTTCCGGCCACGACCTCTCGTGTCGCGCGAGTGGTAGACATGGCAGTCTTGGCCTGTCGCTGTAGCGAAGGCCTCAGCCATGTTGCTATTGTGACGATCTCGTGCAGCATTTGTATACACAATTAGAGGACATGCATGTGCTGGGTCTTCAATCCATCTGTTTATGTCGGTGAGATTTTTCGTTGATTCACTGCACTCTGCATTCGATAACACATATTTATCTAGGATTGCTTTATCGTCCTCGGTGCATGTACCTTTCCGTAACCGTTTGAGAATGCTGATCAATAATGGATCACCCTTTTGGCGCATTATCTCTTCCAATACAACGACGTGCTCAACTTGATGCCAAATTTGTACCCCCTTGACTTCCTGACGAACTTTCTCATGTAGGTCATTCAAATTATCATTCACATGACATTGAACCAGTTCACGGGCAAATAATGAATTCCCTCCAGGTGGCGGTAGTTGACAAGGATCACCGCAGGTTGCCCAATTCAATCCGCCACATATAGAATCAGTGATACCCTTCCCCATGCATAGATATTCAGAAAGCCGAGCAAGGTCTTGCGCACTCAAGAAGTAGACTTCATCCAAAATCAAAGTTTCCAATGGTGAGATTCTCTCTTCGAGATTTGTGCGTAACGTGGGCGTGGACTTCATTTTGGCAGGTGAAATTCGTAAGCTTGCTTCCGAATGAATCGTGCAACCACCGATATCACTACCAACAACTCCGGTTGGAGCAGTCAAACGAAGCCGTTCAGGATGACCGGTAATTTCATAGAATTCTTTCCATGCCCCAAACATCACTGACTTCCCTGTGCCACCAGGCCCAGTACAAAGAAGGGAGATAGGTGAATCCTTGCGGCCACTCTCCAATCTTATCGGCTAAGAGTAGGAATGCCCGAGTTTGTTCGTCATTTAGTGTGTGCTTGATGATCAGCGCAAGACATAGTTTCTGGTATGGCTGTAGGAAGTTCCAGCGTGAGTCCGAATCAGAGTCAGAGTCGCCTATATGTTGTTTCTCATATAATTTACGTGCTCTCCGCTTCTTCTGCCAATGTTGTGCAAAGAGCATGCGGTATCCTCGAAGATGTTCGATCAAAGTGCTCATTTTGCTCTCCTATTTTCTCTGCAGCTTTCAGGCGACGTTTGATAAGCAAATCCTTTTCCTTCAAGAGATCTTTAGCTGCGACACTTGCTATGAAAATGTCCTCTTCATCTCCTAGCCGCGATCTTTGTCCAAACTTGGCACATGTCTCAGTGCTTGGCGGATTTACCACTGAATAAAAACCAACACTACTAGCCTGCAAAGTGATTTGCTGTGCATCCCGGGTCGCTCTGGTATCTCTAGTAAATGCTGCCTTGTCTGTTTCCGATTCGTCTGGATCAACGGTGGTTTGCATTGCATTTTCCCACACAGGATCGTATTCCATATTGCCCTCCTCATCTCCCACAATTCCTGTATCCTTTGCCATTCTCGTCAATGCAGCGAGCCGCTTACTACGTTTTGCTGCAAAGTCAAATTTGGCATCTCGGGTCTGATACAAGAGCTGCATGTTAAGCACAATTCTTGCATGTTCGGGTGACATGGACAGTTTGAAATCGTTGAACGCATCTAGGCAAGCTACATCTGGAGACTTGAGAGGAGAAGACTTTGTGTCTGACCATGGCTTGAATAATGTGAGGATTACTACAGCGTACTTGGTCCGGTCGTTGTCAGAGTCACTCCGAGGGACACGGTAACCCATTAAAACAGGAATCACAGGTGTGTCTAATTTTTTTAGGCAGTGCGTGGTGTACTGGGGATGTCCTTGCTTAAACTGTAGGTATGTCTTTCGCTGAGTTTTTGACTTGGGCTTCTTCTCTTTGACATAATTTCTTAGAATATCCCAGACACACATTGAATCAAGCTCGGACGGTCGGTAGAATATGTCACTGAATAAGTTTGAATATCTCTTCTCTCGGGCATCGTCCTCAGTTCCAAGAGCTTCATTGAGGTTCTCCACTGTGAGTAACATCATTCCATCGTCCTCATCATCCGGGATGATCATGTGTTGGGCTTCATCTGAATCTAGTGTTCCATGTTCAAGCTCTTCTCTTGTTTCGGGTAATGTCTCAGAATGATCCTCAAGGTTAGCGGTGAAAACATCCCGTGCGATATCTCGGAGCATAGAAGACCACCAGTGCTCCTGATATTCATCTGACGTGTAATTGTTCTTCCGACCGAGTAGAAGGCTGGCCGTTTGTTGGCCTGTCAACTCTGTTTGCCAACCAAGGTATTTGTTGTTTTAACCATCATTAATCGAGTCATTTCAGACTTGTCAATCTGACCATCCACATCCTGAGGAGGCTTATTTTGCAGAGCTTTGATCGAAGCACAGAGAGCGGAAAATACAATTGCAGTGTCCAACTGCAGCTTGATGGTATAATTGCCCATATATTCAACCATGGCCATTGCAACGGAGCCGGATGCGGTTTGTTTGAGGTCAGTATTACATCCAAGACA
Source organism: Mycena sp. CBHHK59/15 (assembly GCA_029204085.1). Taxonomy (NCBI): domain Eukaryota; kingdom Fungi; phylum Basidiomycota; class Agaricomycetes; order Agaricales; family Mycenaceae; genus Mycena; species Mycena sp. CBHHK59/15. The sequence continues at coordinate 6,105 of JARGXW010000313.1, forward strand.
AAGGGTAGCTGTGGGATTGTGGCCATTTAGATGTCCGTTTTCACATCGTATTACAAGATCATCATCGTCATCGCAATGTGTCTCTGCAACAAGGGGACGAGGGAGTTCAAACCTGCAATCGTTATCCGGATCAATGAGAGAGTGTATGCGACGTGGGATATGTTTGAAGCATGTAGCATTATGTCCATGCACTAGTCCGGTATTTTCACACAGATCTCGGTGTTGTTGGTCCCTTTTCTGTGCATAGTCAGGGGAATCAGGATCTAATGGGCGACTGAGAACAGGGAGTTGCTTTGGGGTGCCTTCAGTTGCAATGTACGGGACTGTATTGGTTGGAAAGCTTTGGCAAATAATATCATCGTACCATGCAGTGAGTTTCTGCTTGAATTCGGTGTCTGAATTCATTCGTTCTTTCATATCTAAAGGTGAAGCAGGGGCACCATCACTCCAGATCAATAAATGGAGGTGCAGTGTACCACGGATCTGTGCTTCAACAGCTGCGTACCACCCTTTGACCTTCCAAGAATCCCAATATTTGAAGCCCGCTTTGTACCCAGAATTATTTCGAAAAACTTTGTTACCATTAGGTGGAAGAACTCAGCACCAGCTACCGGATTTTCAGCTAATGTTTTGGCGCGGATACTTGGTTCCTTTGTACCATCCAGTGCATGGAAATCTTGTCCAGGTCAATGTCCCGTCCAGCTAAGACTTGCGCAATTGGATTATGAGAGTCTGCAGGGTTAACTGTAGCAAAAAAATGGGGTAGACCATCACATGTAATTTTACTGTGCATTGCTGCTATGCTGTCACATCGCCTACTGAACCAGGGATGTGATCTGAGACATAACTGATGTATCTCATTACCTTGGCTGCGGCTTTTTCCCCTTCACTTTCAGGCTTTGCAAACGGATTTTTCTCGAGCTTAGCCTGGTAGGTATCCATGCATTCAGCGTCAATTTTTTGCATTAAATCTTGTACCACTGGAAACCATGATCGATTGGTTGCGAGGCGAGCTTTGAATGATGACTGGCGCCGCTGAATAATGTTGCTCATGACAAAAATGAAGGACTTGTGAACCTGAAATCGTGGATCTCTCAAACTCAACAAGTGTTGTACATGTGGTGAGGTATCAACTTGATGAAAGGGAATATCAGGTGAAATTCTGACATGGTTGTTGTCTACCATTCCGACACCGTATGGAAAGAGAGTGGGCCAGAGCCAACCAAATACCCGAGGATTTTTCGATGTTGATAATGGTGTATTCCCAGATGGAAATTTTACAAACCCAGTCTCTTGTTTCTTCAACTTTCGGAGAGCATCAAGCTTTCTCTGCTGGTAAGTCGACGCAAGATTATCAACATCTACGAGTGAGGAAGACGTAAGTTCAAAATTATCAGTTCCCTCAAATAACATAGCATTTGCCTGATCTGAATACGATGTATACGATGACCCTTGATTATTTGCAGAGTTTGTACGTAGAAATTCTGTGACCGCAAGCGGGCAATCATGCACTGGGTATTCCTCGGAATTATCAAGTACACAGCTATGGGCAAGAAATTCGGTGTGTAAGGCTTCTACACTTTTTGTCTTTCCACCTGAATCTCTCGCAGACATTTGCACATGATGAGCAGTCATCTTCCTCAATACAGCCCAAGGGACTCGCCGATTGTAAACAAGAAAATGTACGATACTATTTTTTTCATTCACAGTAAGGGAGACAAATGGGTCATCACAACACAACGCAGGTGGTGGGGGTAGAGGTTCATCGTGAGCATCAACAGGCATTAAATCATCCCTATTATTTGGAACACCCCGTATGGGTGCGGCACCTCTCGTATGAGATGTCTGGACACCCCGCGCACGGGGCGTCCGGGCTGCAAGCGTATAAGCAGCTACAACATCGAAACCTCGTGTACGGGGCCTCGATGAGGGGGTAGATACCGCACCAGGTCTGCCCAAGGACACTGATGGGGATGAGGCAGCGTCCACGCTGGTGCGTCCTCGGAACACCGGCACAACAGCATGCATGGCTGGGAGTAAATTATTTAGTCCAGAATACTACCAGAAAGAGGTTATAACACACTAGCGGATGATGGTAATCCAGATTCCATGGTCGGAATGGGAGGGGATCGAACATCAAGCGAGACACCAGAACCCAGATGCACTACGAGTTCAGGGGCAGATGACCGAACAAAGTTGAACCAGTCCAAGCCGAGTACCAGGTCAGAAGCTAGGGAAGCCGTTCAAGACTATCGACATGACGCCGACATCGCACGGAAGCGTCAGGAGCCCAGAGATTCGAGAGTTGTGTGTACGGAGCCCAGAGTCAACCACCCAGTCTAGAGAAACACGACAGGTTGCTGCATGGCCGTCAAACCCAGCAGATACAGGTGCATTGCAGAAGCTAGCAAGAGAGGACATGGGGGAGGAAAGGAGAGAGGTGTGCGCTGGCAAGATCAAAGTGTGGTAATTGATTTCGGGGATCAGCGCCCGGATGCTGGCCCGAACATAAAGCAGAAATGACTAATGACAGAAAATCGCACTCAGAGAATATCCTTGGTTCTACTTGATGAAGCAGCCTCGAACCTGAGCTTTCCAGCCGGAAGAAGTTGCAAAATGTATCCTTGCATTCTGATTTATTTCTATGTCTTCCCCCCTTTTATTACGATTCATTTTCCCAGTGACAAATATTGCATGACTAAATCTTTGTTTGTACATGTAGTGAAAGCTCCCGAAATCCAAGTTCCCCTGGGTAGCCAAACCTAAAGGTTCAGCAAAAAAAAGAGTTTTCAAGTTGGGGGTTTGAACCCACGCAAGAGGAATTAAATAACAACAAACAGCATAGAGTAACCACTCCGTCAGAGAGCACTTGGATAAATAGAACTATGTGTACCCACCTAATAAATGAGAACATGTTGAGGAGTACTGTGGGCAGCTGTGACAATATTTAGAGAGTGACACAGGCAAATTTGGGGGCCATTCCAAAAAGAAGTGAATAAATGTGTACCTGACTGTTGACAGCTCGTGAAAATGATTGAACGAGTTTGAAGGGAAGAAAACTTGCTTCACCTTTATTTAATTGAGGTTCACATGATTGGGTGGTAACTTTCTGAGGCATCCAGGAGATTTCTGCTGCCCCAAAAGTCCAATTTACACTGCTGGCAACTGGTGGGGTCTCTTTCATGCACATTTAATCATGCAGTGTGGATGCTTGAGGGATAGAAGTACTCCAGGATCTGCCAGAATTTGACAAGGTACTTGAGAAGAATTGGGAAAACAAATCGGAATGGTGCTTTGCACCACTTGACTTGTTTCTGTGTATTCGTGAGAAAACATATGGCAATTGCATTTCAAGACATAGATACAAGAAAAGTGTACATCCTGCAAAATATAGCACTTGAGAACGAGTGGCAAAACCAGGGGCAGAAATGTGGGGTGCAAAACAGGCTCACAGTCTCGTTCTGTAACTGCATAGCATCGCAGAAATAAATACCACTGTGGGACCCACCTGAGCTCAACGGCCGTTGTTGAAATAGCTCTGAAGCATGGCATTGACCAGCTTCCATTCAGAAAGGACGACACGAAACACATCAAATTCAATGACAGTGACACACGTGTGGGAGATCAGCTGTCATATGGATTAGGGAATTACACGTGGACATAGCTATGTCCACGAGGACATACATATGCCCAAATCGGGTGGTCCAGACACCGTTCATGAGCCAGATTATGAGGCATCGCCAGCTGACTGCCAGCAGATTGAGTGCTGGTAGATGCTGCTCCCTCCAGATGAGCTTTGCCTCAGGCTGCCAAATACATGAAATTAGAAACATAGTATTTTGTTTCCAAAATATATCAGCAGTTGTAGCTGCGATCAGTCCAGCAGACTCCACCAGAATCATCTTATTATAACAGTCAAACTATCTCTAAGCACGTGCTTATAGCTTTAAGATACAGTTTCAGTCAGTTGATGGGGAAGATTAATACTCTGGATCCAAAATTCTTGCCGGAAGTATCTACAGCTTTTGCTATGTAGCACAGAAATGTCGACTTGAGAACGTTGTAGTGGCCCGTGTCACGAACTAAGTCCATTTCAAAGCCAGCCATCAGCACATGCGTCAGCCATGCATGTGTGGGTCCATGCACATGTTGATGATTTGATGCAAGATGATGGTCACTAATCCGCATCTCACCATGACGAGTCCCCAGTTCCCTACTGTTTTCTCATGCCCCACTGTCTGCCTGCCATTTGTTATTATATCTGCCATTGCCACCCCATACCACACCTCATCTCACTCATCTCATCTCATTTGTCTATCACCCTATCTATGACTTGCACACCATATACTTGCGTACAATCATACATACACACACCCAGGTACCGTAGCTGCCCCGCCCATATCCATTTTATGCCCATCCACTGATTCTCGTCTCCCATGACTTACTCACTGTTGTTTCCACACCCACCACGGTTTGTAGTTTCTGTCCCACACATTTCCGTGGTCCAGCACATATCCTGCATCCAGTCACTGACTCCTGCTGGGATGTGATTTTCAGGTGACCTTTTGGTTGTGGTGGTCTTGTCATGGCCATACCAACTGGAGTCGGTCTGGGCACAGTGAAAGTGCTGCTTTGATGCCGCACATGCCCCAACTGCCGCCAGCAAATGTTGGATTGCCGCCAACATGTCACAACTTTTGTCATGCTGCCGCCTTGACTTGCTGCAAGCCTCCACTCCAAATTATTAAAATCAATACCAGATAGTCAATAGAACTCTTTTGGTCCCCAAGCCAACTTACAGAGACATTATTGATGATCATTTAGGCAAGACTGATTTTCAAATTAACAACAATTCAACAATAACATTTATTTAGAGGTCAATTGGGCATACAGAGCAGTTAAGCCAGAGTGAATAACTCAAATATGTTCAATGATACCCCTATACATGTCCTCTGTGCAAATATATGATTCAAGTGATCACTGCAACACTTAACATCCAACCAGGTTTATCCCCTCATGGCTTATTCCTAAGATAACTCACCAACCGGCAGAGATCATTGCCTATCATTGTCTTGAAGGCATCTCTAATGACCTCCCACATATTATGGGCAACTCACTTGCATATCTTAGAAAATGTTGACTAAAACATTGCCACGGTGTGGCTGTGTGGCTGCTTTGCCGTACCCTCTGAGTCAAATTACATTGTGAAGAAAATGCAGTTTGGAAACATGGTTGTGGATCCCTACTATAATGCAATTGAAATTTTGGAATTATTCCAGGTGAGGTTGGAGCGACAGAATTATTTTTTCTGCAGTGTGGAAAGTGTTCAACTTTTGAAACTTGAACCAAGCTGAACTTGCCTGGGTTTCAACAGATATTGTTTGATATTGACGCATTGAGGCTGCAGGAGATCAATTGTGATTGAGGATCAGATACTATGGCAACAGGGAGGATGGTTGCAAAAGGATATTATTGGCATGTTCAATGCTCTGAGTTGCAGTCTGCCACTCAGCTAAGCAGCTCAAACATTGCCGCTGAGGACTCAACAACTGCTGCCCACATGTCACACTGCCGCCATGTCACGTTGCAGGCCTGCCACCACATAATGCAGGACTGCCGCCAACTGCTGCCAGTCAAGGCAAGTTTGCCACCAACATGCATCAAACCGCCGCCAACAAATTGGCTAGATTGCCACCACAGAGTGTTTATATGTATTTGGTTGCCGCCAACTGCCACCACATCAATGACCATTTGACATCTTCCACGGGTCTACCATCGATCAAGACCCCCAATGTTTGAGAGGGGAGGCAGATACTCCACCACACAACAATTTGGTGCTCATCATGACTTTTGACCCTGTTCAAATTTGGGCTGCCACCAACATACGCTAAGGTTGCTGCCAACTGCTGGCAGTGGCATTGTGGCGGCACTTTCTCTTTGCCCAGTTGGTCCTTGGATCTTCAGCCAAGTTGTCTCCGAGCAAGATGTAATTTTTATCCACATCAGAGAGCACCACAGTGTGACAAGAGAATATACATCAAGTGTTTTATTGAGGAGGCTCCACAACGATGCATTTTTGGAGTATGGTATAAGTATACCCACTACAGAAGATTCAATAGATACATGCTACTGAGCCAATACCGCGAAGAGGAAATGTGTGTCTCCTTTTTTTTGTAAGTGATTCTGGACTCCAGCTGTTGCTAACAGTCTGTTGCTTCTTTGTTCTTTACATGTTGTTCATTCACGTCTGCGCTCAGCACTCAGCAACGACAACATGCAATGCAGCACCGCGAACTTGGAAGCACTTTGGCTGCACTTTGGAGTGCTCAATTGGGTGAGCCCATGTCTTTGTGCTGTCGCCTTGGACCGCTGTGCTAGCATGTCCCATTGACAGGTCGCTGCCCTGGGGGGCCCGCCACCAAGTGGATTCGCTCCTGCATGATATCACAGACCACCAACAGAACACCTCAGATGACCCAGCGTGAGAACATTCGATCGTGAGGTGGGATACATTGGATATGAAGGAAATCCGGCAGTGCTGTTGAATTGAGGATGGGGAGCATTTGGGACAAGCGACATCTTAGACACATCGCTTCTGCCACAAGGGAGGGAGGAGAGCTGCCAAAAACAGCACCTGAAATATCTGTATCTGGAGTTTCCACTCGCCAGAGGAAGCTGCACCAGTCGAAGCTGAGTTGCAAAGATGCAGGAATGAAGGGCCCTTTCTATTAAGCTCATCTCCAACAGACACTCCACGATAGCTCAAGGGCCCTGTTTCATGCCCTGAGCAACCTGAGTGCTGTCTTGGAATAGTAAAATCACAATATATCGATCCATGAATCCGAGGGTGAGAAGAAAAGGTCCTTGAGGCTTGCAGTACCCTGACAGTGCATTCCTGCGGAGTTTGAGTATAACAGCTGATTGACGGAAGCGATTCAGTGCATACACCATGAAGAAAAATGGCATGTCCAAATTCTGGAGCGCTAACAGCCGAATGAGAATGCATGCCAGATGTTGCATGCCAGATGTTGCATGCCAAAACAATTGGTGTAGCGGGATTGGATAAGAAGAAAATATGGCAATGCAGTCAGTGTTGAATTGGGAATCGAGCATTTGGGACGAGCCACATCTTCAGCGCTTCCCTTCTGATGCATGAATTCCAATGGGGTGAGAACAAGAGCTTGCCCAAAGAGCTGCATCAAATGTCCTTGTCCTGAATTTCAACTTGTGTGTTTTGCCGCTAGAGACAGCTAAGCTAGTGAAAGGAGGGATTGCACCAGATTTGAGAATGGCTTGGACCATTGGCATGGACCCATGCAAGGGTGACAAGCACCTCAAAATATACTCCAGATATCTCAAGGCCCATGCAACAAGCCAGCCAAGTGCCATCATAGAATATGTCAGTGGAGCCATGAATTCCGAGCAGGAAGAGAAAAGGCCTCTGGGCTGATGGTCGGCCTATGCACAGCGAGAGACATAACTGAGACAGTATACAGTTGCCCAGGTGTCCCAGGCTTCATCAAGTGCCGCTAAAACCATTGAAATGGCCTGCAATGAATATGCTGGTTGCTTGGGGGGTGAAAAAAAAGAAGGAAGCACTGCAACTGATGAGACCCTGTGTGACTGTGCTTTGGGCGCTTATCTTGGCGCTTATTGCAACCACATTTATGGCCACGGCACAGTAGCTAAGGCTCCAACCTTTCCATTTGTAAAAGAAAATTCAAACAGTAAAAACTTCCGTTTAGTTTGTGGGTTTTGGCAAACTGTTTGTAAACAGTTTTAAAACAGTACAAAGGGTTTTAAATAAGCACTCACCTGGGATGAGAGCCAGCATGCTTGATAATAGGTTTCAAGGGACTAAATAATTAACTTGGGCATATTCGGAGGATCCAGAGTGAGAATGGCTCAGACCTGAAGGCTCCGATGGACGTCACCAGCTCCTAATCCCAATTTGGACCGAACCACACGTGACTGATCGCTTCCGGCAGTTCCCGCGTGCCACGGTTTTGGTTTTCCAACACCAGCTTTTCTCGTTCAGGTTTGTCTAAACTACATAGAAAACATAGGAGACATGCATATTCATCCATCTGAGGCAAAAATATGTCAATTCCAGCTAGGGAATCTCTTGCCTCTTGGGAATCATGATGTCAGAGATTTAACCCCTGAAGAATACCGTTTGAAAATGGGTTTAAACTATTTCCATACCGTTTCCGTTTGTTTTTGTCCGATTTCACAAACGGAAACGAAATGGCTGGAGCCTTAGCAGTAGCAAAACTGGAGCCTCCTGCATCACAAAATGTATGACTCTGCAGAGAAATTCATTCGACCCTTCCACCAACGGCTATGCACAGCCGACTTTGTCAACGGCCCACTACTTCGAGGTTCGATTATCGGCATGGGGTGCAGTCGGGTGCTCAAATAAATATTAAACTGAGAAATCGGTCTGATACGCATCGCGCAACTTGACGCGGTCAAAATCATCGCAAGTTCAGAAGTACTGGAACAATTTCCGTGTTTCCGCACAGATGTCGTTACAGTGTTACAGAGCCCTGGAACCCTGATACCCTACGATGAAGCAACACTAATAGTGGATCGTAATCTGGCCATCCGTAGCGCCGTTCACGCCGATGGAGGTCGTCAATCCATCCGCAATGTCGTCGACATGGCTCCAGAATACGCTCGGCGTCCCGCTCGTCAGCGCGAGGTTGATGCCCGAGAACACCGTAGATCCGGTCGGGTAGTCGCTCGCTGCGGTCACGCCGTATGCCTCCAACGTCTCCGTCGCCCATGTGAGCTGTTCTCTCCCGTCAACGGTGAGCGCGGTGCCGCCGATATTGGTAAACTGGGAGTTGTAGGTATATGTGGAGCCGCTTTGGCCGACGAGGGAGACTATCCCGTTGAGCGTTTGGCCAACGCTGACTTGCACCGGGGTCGTATAGAATATGTTGATCCGTATAGATACCATGTGGCGACGGTCCAGTATTCGCCTCCACCGGCTGCCGATGGCCCATACTGGCGAGATACGGTGAATAAAAAGCAACAGAAAAGCTACGGATCGACGTACCTGGAGCACCGGCTGCATGATCGCGTCACCAGTGGAGGGCTCAATGGAGTTGAACAGAAAGAGCGTCTGGCCGTTCCAAGTGGAGGGCACAGCCGGGACGACCCACGTCGTCGTGAACGACGAGATCGGGGAGGCGCCGGTGTTGAGCCAGTGCGCGTAGGTGACCCAGCCAGTTTGCACTGGCGATACTGCAGCCTTGACCCTCGTCGCCGCCTGCTTCACGTTGGACGCGACGTGGACGACGGTGCCATTGGCGCCAATCAAGTGGATGTCGTTCCCATCGTGGGCGATGCGTCCGCCCTCAGGTACTTGCTGTACGTTGGTGCCGACGCGGTAGCCACCGGGGGTGAGGATCGTCGGGGCGACCGGTGCGGCGCTCGTGAAGGGAGCGAGCAGTCCGACCAGGAGTGCAGCAGCGCTGAAAGATCTGATGGTTGAGGTGCGCATGGTGAAGATCGACAGCAAAAGGAACGGACGAAATGAAGCTCCAAATGCGAGGTAGGGTTTGAACTTGAAGGAACCGTGGGCTGTCTCTCTACTGTGTAGCACCAGCCTTTTATACCTCCCTGGGAAATCAGAGTGGTCGTTTCAGCGGAGTCGATTCAGGGTCGATTCTGGAATTGATTCTGATTCGATTCTTGATCGAGAATCGCCTCAGAATCGATATACCGACTCTGGAGTCGATTTTGACTATGTTTATTGATAAGGAGGAGGAGGCTGTGTTACTGCAGTGGTCCCTATAAGGCGTTACAGTAGGTTGCAGTTCTTCTGGCCTAGTTGTTCCGAGTATAGAATCGACACAGGATCGAGTTCAGAATCGGCACCGGAGTCCACATGCATGCACGGATTAAAGATGGTATAGTTGGTCCGCACCGCATATTCTCCATTGACTGACGGCGCTGCGAATCGCAAGGATCAAGCATATATATCACGGGGATGCAGGAGCTTCTCACCGGCGAGTCTATTCCACATTCTACATGCCGATCGTCCATTCAGTAGGCTTCTCCTATGAATCAGGCACTCGCGCCAGAATACAAGATGAGGGGACATTGCGCTGATCCTGAAATGAAACAGATAGTTAATGTTACCGGTAACCAAAACGTTTTGCCATTGAAATTGTGAAAGCCTGATGACACCGTAGAACGCGGTTGTTTGTAAGTTTACTTCGGATTCGACAGATCACACTTGCGAGCCTTAGGCGAGCCGGCTTGAGGTCTATACAGAGTTGCCAAGTCCGAAGTCACCGTCGCTGGGGTGCTTATTTCGTAGAGGAGCAGCAATTACCGCCCAGTAATTCGAGAACGCAATTCATTCTCAAGTATGACAAGTAGGAGGCGGCGGTCCGGTTCAGACAAGGGTTCAGAGGCCTAGGGGAAACCAGGAACGGTGCGGATCAAACCCTTGGAGCGGAGTTGATGTATGTTCTCACGCCTCTCTTCGTTTACCAAGTAGCATGTAGTCTCGGCTCCAGACGTTTGGGTGCGTGCGTGCGGTCCGCCGGAGATTGAAAAAATGATGGACGGAGTGGGCACCCAAACGTCTGGTGCACTTCGCTCACTGATCCCACCCATCGAGTCACACCCACTTTGTTCTCTTCACTATACCATATCCCTGGCCACAAAATCTGTTCTGATATCATTGAATTGATTTCAAACTGCAAAATTCTAGATTTTTTCTGGCTCTTTTGAAGCTGTTGTGGCTCGGACAGCGTAAGGGCATAATTTCTGCTCATTCAGCAGCAGTGGTCCAAATTCCTTCCACAAAAAACTTGAAGTACACCTCTGGGTTATATTGGATGAGAATCATAATATCCCAGCCAAACACTGGGCAGCCTGCCTTGCTCTGGGCATAGATTTGAGGATTTGTGACAAGGATAGTGTGACCCAATGGGGGGCATCACTGTACGAATTAGAGCGTATTCGCAACGCCCGCCAGATTTCTGCTATCCCCCATCATTTTTAGCCGATGATGAGTGACTGATGTGAGCGTGATGTCACCACTCGACACGCGTACACATTGACGCGTCGCTCCAGCTCCTTGCCCTATGCTATGGACAAGCACAGAAGATAGTAGCCATAGCATAAATAGCCAGGTATCCATATGAAGTGCAGTGCAAACCATCTCGACGCGTCGCGCTAATTGCGGTGTCTTGCCGGTTATCACAGTAGTCTTGCCGAGTCACGCATGCCATTTGGGGCTCATCAAATTTCTGAAAGATCTCATCAAATTTTGCCAAAATATGCTGTTGAGGCAGGTGCGAATACGCTCTATTGCGATCTCTGCTCTTCCTCCGATGTTTGTTTGGCTCGGAAAGATCCGAAGGTTCTATTATTAGAAACAACACAATCTTATCCCTCCAGAACGTCTGGTAACGAGACTAGTAGCATGCTGCTCTGCATCACCCCCCATCGCTTCCTGAACAACCCCAATAATGCGGTTTCGGAGCCCGGGGAAGATGGGCGGGCGCTCAGGTGGAATGCCAGGTTCATGGTAGTTTCGTCGATGTTCTACTCGCGCACAGAACAGACGCTTCGTGTCGGGTATTGGTGTACGCCTCCTCTCACTTGTCTTCTTTCCTTGCGTTTAACTAACTGTTCTCACTGAATCCAGACAGGTACACTGGCTCCTTCCTTGCTTTTCTTGCCCCCACTCACCCCGGCGTGTCCAGCGCAAATCATCTCGGGCTTCATCAGCACCCTGCACATCAAGACGAAGGCTTTCGAGTCGCGTGGCAGTGGCTCATGATCCTAACCGGCATCCTCACGCTCCTCACGTCGCTGGCCTTCCGGGAGATCAGAAATAATTTCCGGACGGCGATTTATTGACCTTCTCGTTCCTCAGGTTCTTCTTCCCGGACTCGCCGACGAACACGTAGTTCCTCACGCCGGAGGAGCGGGCGGTCGCGGTGCTCCGGATCAAGGTTGGCTTATTGCATTGCAGGTGCATGAAAACTGAGCGCCGGTACGCAGGAAAATCAAACCGGAGTGGATAATAAACATTTCAAGAAGGAGCAATGCGTGCATCTGTGAAATAGTTCCTCTGATCGAGTAATTAACTAATCATCCAGGATGATTGAAGCGCTGAAGGAGCCCAAGACGTGGCTCTTCGCGCTCTTCTCGGCGCTCGACAACGTCCCCAACAGGTCCGCCCCCCTATCCTCTCACTTCTGCGGCTTTTCTAACCGACACCCCCCTATCATCACAGCCTAACGTACATCCATCCCTATCATCCATTCCCCCGACCTGACCCGCACACCCTACACAGAAACCAACGCCAAATCATCGTCTCGTCCTTTGGCTTCTCCACGCTCCAGACGACGCTCCTCGGGTGCGTCGACGGCGTCGTGGAGATCACCACCATCTGGACAGGCGTCACCTCGCGGCGCGCTACGACAGCCGCGCGTACGTCGCGTTCGCGTACTTCATCCCGGACGTGCTCGGGACGATCCTGGTGAATACGCTCCCGTGGAGCGACAAGGTGGGGCTGCTGTTCAGCGTGTGGCTTACCGGTGCGTTTTGCTATGTCCGCGCCATGTACCTGATGTCGACGAGGCGGGTGGAAGGTGTGGGGACGACTGGGTTCGGCGCGTCGTGCCGTGGCGCGGGTGCAGAGTTGTTGCTCACCGAGGGGTGCTGTTAGTGCTCTCGCTCTCGGCGGTGACGGTGGGCTATACGAAGCGCGTCACCACGAACGCGATAATGCTCAGCGCATACGTCCGTCCTCTCTTATTTCCGTTCCTCCCTTTTCCACAACCCTCATCGCTCGCCATGCAGTGCATCGGCAACTCCGCGGGGCCCTTCATGTGGCACGTACCCACCGCTCACTCCTCATTCACACACGAGCTTCTTCTCACCGCACAACAGGCCAAATACGAGCCGCGCAACCGCGTCCCGTAGTTGGGGGGTTGGGGTGCGGAGAGCGATGAATTGATGATATGTGTTACGACCTTTGAGCGCGTCCGGACCTTAGATTCTTTCGCCCCATTCTGAACTATGACTGAGTCTCCTATTTGCATTGGGTGCGTGCCCAAACTCAGTCCCATGAAAAACTTCCAGGTATGCACCTACGAAACAATCGGAGAGGCGGGGCATGTTGACGCAGCCCCCCCGGAGCGCGAAGCTCAACTTGTAACTTTGCCTACGCCCTGCATTTGGCGGGCCATACTTTGCTGGACGTATGACCACGCATCGCCAAACCAACCCAATGGATTTGTCAAATGGCTGATGCGGTACGGCTGAAAATGATGGTACAAGTTAATGAGATAGGGGGTGCATTCCCATTTTTGGTACTGTCCTGGTTCACGACGAAAAGGGATCCGTATCGCATTCAAAGTGTCTATCTAGTCATCGGCGTATAGATGCCTCAAATGCCCTCAAGTTGACGAAAAGTCGCCACTAAGTAAACACGACCAAATTAACTTATGCCATCACCCAAGTTACTTAGCGAAGCTTAGCGGGTACTTTCGCTTAACTTGGCTTGCCAATTTAACTTGGCCTGCCATAAGTTAGGTTTGTAAGGGCAAGTTAATTTGCACAAGTAACTTTGTCAACCACCCCTGGCAGCCCCCCGCAATCGTCAAACACAAGCCTGAAAATCAGGCTGAAACTAAGCTTTGAAACAATAGCTTCAGCGCTGTGGAAACAATAAGATTCAGGCACATTTGCCTGAAATTAATAATTTCGTCCTTCCCGAAACACCGCAACACCGAAACCTTCCCCAAAGCTGTTGTTTTCACAACCAGGTTTGGCCCTTCTGGAGCTTTGATACCATGAGAACCCGAGGCTGCCACTCTTGTTCTAACTTCCCCCCATGTTGGAAGCTTTGGGCGCTGGCCTAAAGGCTCCTACCCTCTACACCAACCATTTCATGCGCCTCGAAAAAAGGCTGACAAATCTGGGCGGTGGAATTGGAAGTGCAAATATTGCGACGACGACGATAATAGCCCCGGGGCCTGCATTGAGGGCCGGGATAATTTTCTTCCTCAGCATCTTGCAGACAGTCGGAACTGCCCAAATGCTCCTGCAACGGCCCGAACTGAAGCTCTCCGCTTCATGTCTGACAAGAAGAAAACCTCGGATAAACCGGCTAAAGCTACGAGCAGCAGTTCTGACATCATAGTCATTGACGTTGATGCTGACTTGGAGGCTTCCTGCAGAAAGAGGAAGGCAATCCATGGACCTATGGCCAGCTTTCTCGACCAAGCAATGACTACAACGAAGCAAAATTCTGCAGTCAGAAAGTTGCTTCGGTGTGCAAAACAATCGTACTTTGTTGTCTTGAAACTAATCGCTTCCGAAGCATGGCAATTGTCTCAGCCTCCATTGTCCCTCACTCGGCAGATGTGGAGCGCCTCTTTTCAGAACTCGGGGGCATTCAAACACCTTGTCGCAATTTAATGGCGGTGGACACAATGGAAAAGACCAGTAAAATTCGAAGCTGCCTCAATTATGAGCTCTACGAGCGTGCAAGGGCAGAGCAGAAGTCGAAGCATCGGAAACATCGTCATATGCATACAATGGAAACGGCAGGGATTGACACAGATCTTGCAAAGGATCTTGAAAACCCAATCACTTGGATTCCCCCACTTGATGGCCATGACAATGACGCGGACGAAGATATTGTGGAGAAGGCAAGCAAAGATCAGGAGCAGCTACTCAACAATGAAGCACCAGTTGAACATCCGGAGTGCTCTGTTGTTGCGGGTCAGATCGTTGATTTTGCGGAACTTACACGTATTGAGCAGGCCGGAATAGAGGAGGATGATGTCGACATTGTGAGAGAAGTTGCGGGGGGCTGGAGTGTGGAGGATCTTATGAGTAGATAATTTTTTTAGCACCGGAATCTCAATTTATGCGGTGAATCGTCGAAAAAATGCATTAATCAATCTGCCAATTCTGCCGGATTCTGCCGCAATTCTGCCTGCCAATCTGCCAATCTGCCCAGCTTAATTGCCCCAAAACAATTCTGCCCCCTACACTACTTTTAGGCTATATGCCGCAACATTTAGAAGTTTCAAAAGGACAAAAAAAACTTGGGGCAAAATCGATGTCAGCGCAAAGTCCTCTACTGCACCTGATGGCCTAGTGGGTCATATGGGGTACCGGGTCAAACCACTTCTAACTTGTGTCCTACTTCGTTTATAGCAAATATGAGTTGTACAAACGATAGATATACTTATAATACACATCATATCACGAATCTAGACAGTCCGGGCCAGAAACACGCCTGATGTACAGTGTCTGAATTGCGAAGTCCAACAAAATTCCCTATTTTGGACAACTCCTCCAACCTTTTGTCTGCAACTTCAGACGTTGCGCTGCTGGGGCTCTAAAATTGGGCTAAATTATTTCTACCACTCGTATGTGTTCACTGAAAACCCCTGATCCCTGAATTTCATCCTAAAGACCGATGAGCGGACGCACTAGCGGCAAGTGTACTGATCACCGTACATTCTGATAGTTGCCCACGTATCTCTTTCAGAATGTGGCCCCTGGCCTATTCCTCTTGGAATAATCTTTTCAGGTACTACTAACGTACAAATATATTTTTTTAAATTTTTTACGGAGACATCCGAACTCAATATATGACTCCGACTCCATCCATTGTTTCTTCACTCCTTCCCCCATAACTGCTGGTCTACCACCTCTAAAACTTCATTTCATGTCGCACACTGGTGAACTAAACTTGCCCTACATCCACCCCATAGTACTGCCCAAAATTGCGCCCCAAGAACACACCCAAGCAGCGACAGAGAAGCCAACCGAGAGCGAGTACATGAAATGGGATTGGACTCCTGTGATGTGAGTTTTATCTTGTTCAGAGAGAAATATATTTGCTCACCAATGTGTCCAGGGAGGCATTTGCAGAGTACGAGAACAACATAGAGTGCCAACGTGACGAGATCATCGAGGATGCCAAGGCTGAGTCCGATGGAGACAGCATGCCCCCCCTTACGGATTCCTCGCAACTGGTGGAGAATGATGTGGATAGGGAGGATCTGAGATGGACTGAAGCTGAAAAAAAAGATCAATAGGGAAGCGGTGGCCCCCTGGGCGCTCAAATTACGCCTAAGAATGGGGTTTGAGGACGCATCTGACCCGGAGCAGCCCATATCACTAGTTCCAGCTCATTGCACCCATAGATTCTATGGATTGGAGAAAAGCACGTCGAAGTAGATAGATTGGTGTATGCCCACTAACTTTAGGTAGTGGGTCCTGAGATGCGATCACTTAATTTTTTGGCTGTAAATGCAGAGTTTGGTCTTGTTTGGGCATATGCGGAGGTCATAGGTTCGATCCTCACATGTCGCCCATTTCAAAAATCTTTTTTAAAAGGTCAGGTGTGATTGGTGGTTATTTCTTTGTTCGGCCTGCCAACCTGGGGAGGTATCTCAATTTGTGTTCTCATCTGCAATTGGGCAATATCCTCTCCACATTTTTATTACAATTCAGATCCGATGTACAGTATTGGCACCAGCAACTCACAGCGGTCTATCTCCTCTGTTATGATGTGAAAAGAAGTCCTTCCCTGCGGAGAAGGCTGCTCCATGTGCAATTTCAACCCTTACCATTATAATCCTGTCTCATACCTGTTCCAATTTTCAACAGTTGTAACATACAATTTCAACATGAATCAAATAAACTGTGGCAACATCTGGGGTCAGAGTCCTGAGATGACCAGGTCTCTGATTTGCATCTCTGGCCAATTTCTTGATTCTCTGAGTCTATTATATTTCTCTGCTGCGTGTAATGTACCCCGACTGCATCGGGGTTCCCAAGCCCAATGCGAGCTGGTCGACGTGTCGACCGAGCGAGAATTGGGCGCAATTTTTGTCTTTTCTTGCAAGTCAGAAAGTAACTTGAATCTGCAGTCTCAACATGAGCCCCTGACTCCCACCTAAGAATTGGCGAGGAATTACTGATCATTCAGTGCGGTTTGGCAAGTTTCAAAGTAGGTTTCAAAGTAATTACTGAACGTTGTTGGCACCATTTGAGCGACAGCTGACCTTCTCAAAATATCAGCAACTTTATAGCTTGCAACGATGTTCGGCAGGGGCATACTGTTTATTTCTTCAGCCTGATTTCCAGTGCTGAATGAAATAAGTATCCTTGCAAAATTGAACAACCAAAATTGCAGTAGTGGATGTGCCCTGAGGCAGTTAGTGGGCTCTGCCGCAAAGCGCACTACAAATGTTATTAAATATCCTCCAGATATGTTTTGGGGCACCAAACACATCAGACAAAGAATTAACGCGTAGAATTGGGCCAAGCAGTGATTTGATGCGGGAGCCAAACATGACCACATGCATCGAATTTTGACGGACTTCGTCAGATTGGAGCATGGAGCTCCTCTCTGTTGCGGTGCCTGTTTACAATATTGGTTAGCTATTACGGCGTTTATGAGCCTGGCAAACAGCTCTTTTCTTCCTCTTGTTGTTCATCATGGCCCGTGTGCCAAAGAAAGCCCCAAACATTGTCAAGAAGAAGACCCCGGAGGAGGCCAGTGCTGAGGAGCAGCATGTTCGAGATGCCCTCGCAGCTGTGCTTGCCTCGGGAGTAACACTCTCTGGTCGTCCACGCCTCTCTCTTCGCTCCGCAGCCAAGCAGCATAATGTTCCCCACTCAACCCTTACTGCATGTTATAATGGAAGGAAGTCTCGGTCTGAGAGCCACATAGAGCAACAGATGCTGAGTCCGTCACAAGAATTGGTTCTGAAGGAGTGGATCAGAGTCATGGGACGCCGCGGGGTACCTCTCACATTTACGGCGATTGCGGAGTACACATCATTCATTGTGGAAGATGATGTTCCTGTCCTCTCGGCACGGAGGTTTCGGGAGGGCCATCCAGACCTGAAGGCCCGTTGGACTACAGACCTTGAAAGCTGCCGTGCCCGCTGCTTGAATCAGGCCCTTGTTTCCGAGTACTTTGACATTCTTGAGGAACTCATCAAGAAATGTAATATTCCGCTGGAGAATATATATAATATGGATGAGAAGGGAATTCAGCTTGGTGTGGGACGCCGGGAGATGGTGTTGGTTGACCGAGACCAGAAGACCGTGTACCATGTCGAGGATGGAAACTGGGAACTTGTGACTATAATAGAGACAGTCTGCGCTGACGGAACTGCCCTTCATCCCTCTGTCATTTATAAGGGAAAGACTCGGGATCTTGAATGGGGACGTAACAATCCCCCTAAAGCTAGGTAAGAGAGCGCGAGTTTCCGTTCGAAATATCACTCACAATATGACTGCACAGTATCTCATTCTCTCCAAAGGGCTGGACATACAATGAACTTGGGACGATGTGGCTCAAAAAGGATTTTGAGCCTGCGATTGCAGCCCGAAACATTTCTGATGGCTATCGTCTTCTTATCCTTGATGGTCATAATTCACATTGCACGTTCAGCTTCTGTGCTTTTGCAGAAAGGCACAAGATTCTCATCTTATGCCTTGTCGCTCACACCACTCATTGTTGCCAGCCTTGTGATCTCGGTGTATTCGGGCCATTGGCCTCTTCGTGGAAAGCACAGGTCATGAAGGTCGCACGTAAATTTACTCGGATAACAAAACACAATCTACTGGGGCTGCACCACGAAGCACGAAAGACTGCGTTCACCACACCGACCATCCAGGCTGCGTTCCGAAAAACTGGGATTCACCCGTTTGATAGAACTGTGATAGAAGATGAAGCATATGAGCCAGCAAGGAACACATCCACCCCAAAGCTCGCAGCCCATACCTGCTCTCCTACCATCCCTACTTGAGCCCGTCTCCCCACCAAACCTTCCGACATGCCCCAACACACCGGACCCCAGGACTGGATCGACACCAGCCTCTGGCAAGAAATCCGGTGAGAGCAGCACCACGACATTGTATGGGCTCGCAGATTTCCCGGAAGTGCTCCCCCCTAGTGCGTCCCGGCTCACCCTTTGTGAGAACAACTTGAAGCTTCTGGCGTACGCGGAGAGGCGTCGTGCCCAGATGGAGGCCGACTATGCGTCGAAGTGCTTGATGGACGCCGAGAATGGTCGTTTGCATGCGGAGCTCTTCGCCAAGAAGAACAAAACCCCGAAGCAGAGGATTGGGGGTGCAGGGGCATGCCACATGACCGATGGCGAGACTTTGGATGCACTGGCTTTCTCCGATTGGAAGGCAGCAATGGGAGCTGTCTGCACCGAGTTCCAGGGGGCCGAGAGGGCAAAGGCAGCGAAAATGCGCTGCGATGCAGCATGGAAGGAGATGGTTGAAGCATGGAAGGAGATGGTTGAAGCAAAAAAGCGATTGGAGAAGGAAGCAGCTGACGCCGAGAAGGTGATGGAACGGGAGGCAAAGCGGGCAGAGGTCCAGGCAGAGAAGCTGATGGCAAAGCAGCTGGCAGATGCTGAGAAGGCAAAGTGGAAGGCCATCGCTGACATGGAGAAGGCAAGATTGAAGGGCATTGCCGATGTGAGGAAGAAGGAGCTGGCCGGTGCGAAAAAGGCTGCTGCAGAGGAGGAAAGGGCACGCAAGAGAGAGCTGGCCGACGCGAAGAAGGCAGCTGCAGAGGAGGAGAAGGTCCGCAAGAGGCAGCTGGCCGATGCAAAGAAGGAGCTGATCGTGCAAAAGAGGGACACTGCAAGCCAAGCTAAGAAACGGAAACAACTGGACAATGAAGATGAACTCACTGAGAACCAGCCTATCCCATACACCGCAGACACCCCACCGGCTCTAAAACGACCTCACCCCGAGCCCTGCCCACTCTTCCGTGGCTCTGGCACAGTGGAGTCTGGCGTGGGTAATGCTCCTGGAATTGACTTTGGGAGGGATCTTACTAATCAACTTTCATCGGTTATCGACCCAGCATTGCTCTAGCACAGTAATAGGTATATACTCACTGATAATTCGTGTTCCTGACCCAAGAGAAGCAAGAAACAAATGAGGAGAGGCAAACGGGCGAGTGTTCGGAAGTTGCCGAAAGATGTACATAATTCGTCATTTTGGGCATCTTTCCTGAAATATAATATATAGCCCTCTCTGTTGGCCAATTAAATGTCACTGCTCATTGAAAGGTGAATATAAACACATTTATCTAGAGGACTGCCAATACAGAATGTGTATAACTAAAGTAATGGAGGAGGTATTCGAAGATCCATCCAACTTGACCCGGTACTAGGTCACATGCAGTAGCGATGATGATAACGATCAGAGCAGCTCATAATTATGAAGAGAACAATGATCTACCGACAATGTCCAGTTGTTGTCTATGACGTGGGATTTGGCCTCTTCGAGGCGGGCGCTAAACCTTTAGGTAGGGGATTCTCCAAAGAATCTTACTTCTGTTTCAAAATGCATACTGTTCGAAAGGTCAGAGGCCAGTTCTGCATAACCACGGGTGTTTGCGCAGATATATTTACGTTGATGTTTGATTTTTTCATGTTCCTGGAATAAGACTCGAGAGCTCTGGCGAATGTGGCAGCCAGAAAGAGGTTACTAAATACTATATTTACATTGTCTCTCCTCGAACTCTACTTGAAGCCCCCATGATTTACGAGTTTTCCAAGATCAAAGTATTTTGGTGGGATCAAAGATTAGATAAGGGTGGAAGTACAGATACTGAGTCGGTCTTGAACCACTTCTGATCGCGAAATCCCCCCACATCACGCACTCGATCTCTCCTCGGCGCTGTGTGTTCGTTGCGTCTGATATGTTTCAAGACCAATTGTGACGCCCGTGGAAGCTGCAAAAAATGAGTTGAGCTGCTTCAATGCAACGCAGTACAAGCAGTACAGGAACATACTCGCTAATTGCTCACAGATTCGGATGTCATGATAACGTCTAGATCCAGACCCGCAATTTCCTGGGTCAGTGATTTGACCTGTCCCTCCAGAACGACGTTGTAGAACCACGATAATCTCTTACGAGAGTAATGTTTGGTTTTTTCTGCCTTGAGATCGGTGCGTTTCAGCTCCTCTCGTAGCTCTTGAGAGATATGATTCTGGATACGGTCGATCTTGAATGGCCGAAGGATACAGAGGCCTTTGAGAGATCGAACGCAGGAGATCATTACATATGCACTCTGGATTGTTGGGCAGCCAGCAAGATCAACGCAGCAAACGTCCAGCGAGCGACCTTGAGCATTATGCGAGGTAAAAGAGAAGGCGGGGATCAGGGGAAGTTGGGATCGGGTTGTGCTGTAGGTCTTCTCAGAGTTGGGGAGCCGGAAGTGAATGGTGGCAGTGACGGGTTTGAGTGTGACGCAATGGGGATGAGGGGCGGCGGTATTGCTGTTTATATATGCTCTGAAGTCAACGTCCGCTGAGATGGCATAGCAACGTCCATCCTTCTCCTCGTGTATGATGGATACGAGCGTTCCCGGACTTCCATTGGAAATACCCAGCTCGGTTGCGATGTTTTCGGTGCAAAACACCGCCATCCCCGGCACATAGGGCACCTAAGTGGGTCAGAAAAGAACACGAAGAAGGAAAATTCATACCTTGCCCCCTAAATCGTTGGCCTCCTTGACATGTATTGACCAGGCTGCTTCGGCTGCCAGGCTGGTGAGCTGCCATCGTTTATGCCCACGCCCCCGGGTGTCGAGGGCGTAATAAAGATGGCATTCTTGGCCCGTTGCGGCTGCGAAGGCCTCAGCCATGGTGTTATTATGGCAGTCCCGTGCAGCATTTGTATACACGATGAGAGGACATGCATGTGTTGGATCGTCAATCCATCTTGTAATATCAGTAAGATTTCTTGTCTCCTGACTGCACTCTGGACTTGATAGTACATATTTGTCGAGCAGAAATTTATCTTCAGCGGTACATGTTCCTTTTCTGAGTCGTTTGAGAACACTGATCAACGCAGGATCGCCGCTCTGTCGCATGATCTCTTCCAACACGACCACATGTTCAACCTGGTGCCAAATTTGGATACCCTTCACTTCCTGTCGAGTATTTTCATGTAGGTCGTTCAAGTTATCATTCATATGGCACTGAACCAGCTCACGGGCAAACAGAGAGTTGCCGCCTGGTGGTGGTAGCTGACATGCATCACCGCAGATTGCCCAATTCAACCCTCCACATATTTGCTCGGTGATGCCCTTCCCCATGCATAAATATTCGGACAGTCGTGCTAAGTCTTGTGCACTAAGGAAATAAATTTTGTCTAGAATGAGCATCTCAAGCGGGGAAATGCGTTCCTCGAGACTTGTCAGTAGACTGGGAGTCGACTTCATTTTGGCAGGCGAAACTCGGAGACTAGCTTCTGAGTGAATGGTGCATCCACCAATGTCACTAGCAACGACCCCTGTTGGGGCAGTCAAACACAGTCGCTCCGGATGACCAATGATATTGTAGAATTCCTTCCAGGCCTGAAATATGACCGGTTTTCCGGTTCCTCCGGGTCCTGTGCAGAGCAGTGACATGGGAGGGTCTTTCCGGCCACTTTCTGATTCGTGGCCGATTTTATCAGCTAACAAGAGAAACACCCGTGTCTGTTCATCGTTCAAGGTGTGTTTGAGCATCAGAGTAAGACAGAGCTGCTGATATGGACATAGTGCCAGACATGGCATGCGAGAATCCAAATTGCCGTTGGTATTGAGTTGTTCATACAGCTTGCGGGCTCTGTTTGCTTCCTCCTCTAATGTTGTACAGAGAGCGTGCAGTATCCTTTCAGATGGACGAAAATTGGGAGAATCACCACTGCTGTTCTCTGCAGCTTGTAGACGGTGCTTGATGATTGAATTCTTCTCAGTCAACAGATATTTGGTGGCAAGACTTGCGGCAACAACATCCTCTTCGTTTCCAGGTCTACATCTTTGCTGAAATTTTGCACGAATTTCATCGGTTGGGGCATGGTGTACCCGGTAAAAGCCAGCATTACTTGCCTCGAAGACAATTTGTCTTGTGTCACGGGTTGCCCTGGTGTCTCTTAAACATGGCGGATTATCTGATTCATGATTGGCGGTTGTCTGCATTGCGTTCTCCCATACCGGATCATATGTCTCCTCGCCATCGTCTTCGGCACCGAGTCCTGTGTTTTTTGCGATTCTTTTCAGTTCAGCCAACCGTTTGCTATGTTTTGCCGCAAAGTCAAATTTGGCATCTCGGGTCTGATACAAAAGTTGCATGTTGAGTAGGACTCTAGCATGTTCTGGAGACATAGACAATTTCAGGTCATCAAGGGCATCGAACCAGGATGAATCCGGATCCTTGAGTGGCGCTGTCTTGATATCCGACCAAGGCTTAAACAAGGAGAGAGCAACAACTGCGTATTTCAACCTATCACATTCTAAGTCATTTCGGGGAACACGAGACCCCATTAACACCGGTATTACTGGGCTGTCCAATTTCTTGAGGCAGTGCGAGGTGTACTGAGGATGTCCAGGCTTGAACTTCAAGTATGTCTTCCGTTGAGTCTTAGATTTGGGTTTCTTCTCTTTGCTATAGTTTCTCAAGATATCCCACACACACATGGAATTGAGCTCTGGTGGCCGGAAAAACATGTCATTGAACATTGTGGAATATCGTTTTTCTCGGGTACCAGTGTCACCGCTATCGGTCTAATACTCGTGATACTCATCCGATGTATAGCGATTCTTTCGATCAAGCAAAAGACTTGCTGTCTGTTGACCTGTGAGTTCTCGCTTCCCAACTAATGCATTTGTTGTTTTCACCATCATCAAGCGTGCCATCTCAGAATTGTCAGTATTTCCGTCAACATCTTGCAGAGGTTTATTTTGTAAAGTTTTGATAGAAGCGCAAAGAGAAGAAAATACAACTGAGGTATCCAACTGTAATTTTATTGTGTAATTGGCCATGTACTCAACCATAGCCATTGCAACGGGGCCCGAGGCGGTTTGTTTGAGGTCAGTATTACAACCAAGACACAGGGTAGCAGTTGGGTTGTGGCCGTTCAGATGTCCGTTTTCGCAGCAGATTACAAGATCACCATCATCATCAAAATGAGTTTCTGCAACAAGAGGTCGAGGGAGTTCAAAGCGGCAATCATTATCAGGGTCAACGAGTGAGTGGATACGACGCGGGATATGTTTGAAGCAGGTTGCATTATGCCCATGTACCAATCCCGTATTTTCGCACAAGTCTCGATGGTGTTGGTCCCGCATCTGCTCATAGTTTGGAGAATCTGGATCCAAGGGACGACTCAAAACTGGGAGCTGTTTCGGAGTGCCTTCTGCGGCCACAGTATTTTTGGGAAAGCTCTGGCAAATGAGATCGTTGTACCATGCAGCAAGTTTCTCCTTGAAATCGAGGTCTGAATTCATTCTCTCTTTCATATCCAAGGGTGAAGCAGGTGCTCCATCGATCCATATCAGTGAATGGAGATGAAGCGATCCGCGAATCTGCGCTTCGATAACAGTGTACCAGCCCTTAGCCTTGCCGAGAATTCCGATTTTTGAAGTTCTTTTTGCGCCAAGAATTATATCAAAGAATTTATTTACCATCAAGTCAAAGAACAGGGCCCCAGCCACGGGATTTTCAGCCAGAGTTTTTGCATGGATACCAGGCTCTTTACTCACATTCTCCAGTGCATGAAAAATTCTGTCCAAATCAATCTCTCGTCCAGCAATCACCTGCGCAATAGGATTATGAGAATCAGCCGGGTTGACAGTAGCAAAGAAATGTGGTAAGCCTTCACAACCTATGCGACTCCAAAGCTGTTGCTTCATATTGTTCACATCTCCCACTGAACCCGGAATATGATCGGACACATAATTCAGGTAGTTCATGACCTTTACTGCTGCTTTCTCACCTTCGGTTTCAGGCTTTGCAAAAGGATTTTTGTCGAGTTTGTTCTGATAGGTATCCATGGAATGGTGATCAATCTTGTGCATCAAGTCCTGTATTACCGGAAACCATGATCGATTGGTTGCAAGCCGAGCTTTAAATGATGATTGGTGCCGCTGGATGATATTACTCATGACAAAAATGAAAGACTTGTGGACCTTAAACTGTGTATCTGCAAGGTTCAATAAATGTTGCACATGAGGTAAGGTATCAACTTGATGAAAGGGAAGATCAGGCGAAATTCTGACATTGTTATTGTCGACCATTCCAACACCGTACGGAAACAAAGTCGGCCACAGCCAACCAAATACTTGTGGATTTTTGGATGTTGATAATGGAGTAGACCCGGATGGGAATTTCACGAAGACAGTTTCCTGTTTCTTCAATTTGCGGAGGGCATCGAGTTTCCGTTGCTGATAAGTTGAATTGACACTATTGACATCCACAAGTGTCGTTGAGGTAAGTTCAAAACTATTGGAATTCCGTATTTGCCTGATCCGAATATGAGGTGTATGAAGATCCTTGATTATTTGCCGAGTTTGTGCGTAGAAAGTCAGTAACTGCAATTGGGCAGTGATGTGTTGGATATTCCTCGACGTTCTCATTTATCGAGGCTTTATCAAGGTCGGCATAGAGAGGATTGTTCTCAATGAGCCAGAATAGGGCAGCCCTGATCTTCTCCCGACGTACTAGCAGTGGCGACTTTTTCAGCATGTCATGAGTTACCTCTGTGTCAGGAGAACCAACAAGAATCACACAAATCTCGTCCCGTATTCTGGATAATGGTACGGGCATGGCAGATACAACAGATGCCGTGTCTTGAGGCAATATGCAGACATTTCCGCGAGCAGCAAACTGACCTGATGGCCCCAACGTGAGCTTATACATGCATTTTGTGCCACGGGCCCGCGCAATACACTGTTCTTCGAGAAATGTCAGGTCACAAAGCTCTTCTGGAATGCTCCCTATCCAAAGACCATTGGCGTAGCTGCACAAAGGAATTGAGCGAAAGGTGTTTTTACTGACAGCTGAATTGCACAGATGACACAATACATATGAACCGTTGATAACGGAAGAATGGTTGAAAGACTCAATTCGAGGTTGCCGGGATATTTTATGGAGTTCCCTCACAGCTTCATCAAGGAGGGAGATATCCAGCTGGTTGACGGATCTCATTTTGACACAGTTCGCATTTTCAAGGGTACCACAAAAGGAACAGGTATATCGTTTCATCGAAGCGTTGTTGGTTGCTTCGCGGAATTCACGCACGATTTGATCTTTCTCGCTCTGAGGTAGCATAATGGGGAAATTAATACTGGCTGAAGAAGCCTCAAAAGAGAGACGTGGAAGCTTGCGAGCATGTTCCAACAGGGAAGGGGTGTTTCATTTCTTGGACTTCGAATTGGACTCGGACCGTATATCAAGAATCAATGTACACTCTTGGAGCTCACTAGGTGAAAGAGAGTTGGGGCTCAGTCCAGCCAGAGCAGCCTCAGACTTGAGAATAAGACACACGTCCGTACACTGATGAGCGAGAAAATCGGTACACAGGGCATCCGCACTTTTCCACTTCTTACCTGGGTCCGTTCTAGACATATGCTGATGACGGCCAGTCATTTTTCTCAATACAGGAAGAGCAGCACGTTGATTAAGGATAAGGGACCGCACCACAGCAGACTTTTCCTGTATATCGAGACGGACAAAAGGATCATGATCGGGGGTGGGCACAGACAACGAGGGGTTGTGAACAGAATTATTCATTGGCAATTCAATAGTAATATCATTATTCAAGTTTGGGACGTCTCGCGTACGAGGTATCTGGGCCGCAAGCGTACAAGCAGCTACTTCATCTACTGCCCGCATACGGGTTGTGGACGAAGGGGTTGTTACTACACCAGGTCCACCCAGTGACACTGATGAGGAGGACGAAGGGTCCACACCAATGCCTCCTCGGAACACCGGCATAACAGACGAAGACCCTGAGAATGCATAAATTATTAGTCCACGATAAAGGGCGTGGAAGTAATGACGTACCTATGGACGAGGAATCTCGTTCTTTACCAATTGCTGGAGGAAGGCTACGCAAAATCTCCAGTGGGCCAGAACTCAGGTGCACAAGAATTCCAGGGGCGGAGTCGCAGACGAACTGAAACCAATCCAAGTACAAGATCTGAAGGCAACGAACCAGCTACATGGACGTTGATGCCCATAGAGATGACGCCGTCGTTGCACGGCAGTGTAAGGGGACCAGAAGAGCATGAGTTCCACGTAGGGAGCCCGGAGTTTACGACCCAATCCAGAGAAACAGAAGAACTTGCGGCGCTGGCCTCAAACACGGCAGAGACAGGAATACCACAGAAGGTAGCAGGCAAGGGCGAGGTCGAGGTCATGGAGAGCAAAAGCAAAGAGGTGAAGAGTCGACGTGGCAAATGATCTCGGAGACTCGGCAATTTCTCAATCTCCATGCCAATTTGATCTCGGAGACAGAACTACTCCGAGTACGACGCAGTCGGTCGAACACGAACGGAAAATGACACATCGAGTTTGGGTTGGGGCTGAGTTCAACTTGTGCGCGAAGAGTAATTGATGAAAACCGCGAAGATTTTGGCATCTCAGTGGAGGGAAAAGGAGGCCAACTTGTTTTACCAGTGAACGATAGGTTTTGAACGATTGAATCTTTCTTTCGTAGATGACTAAACTTATATGACGAATTCTTTGTTTGTCCTTGTAGCAAAATGGCTCGAAATCCATGTTCTCCTGGGCAGCCAAACCTAAAGGTTCAGCAATGACTGCGAGGACCATCACCAACTGGTAAAGAGCAGGATGTACTGCAGAGCCTGGAGGAACATCAAGAGCGCTGTCTTTTTTCGAGTCATAATATGCTGATACCACTCCATCTCACTTGAAAATGTCAGCGTGAAATCGTAGAAATAGATGGCTGAGGGAAGATATTTAAATGACATTCTGGAATCAGATTTCCACCCAACTTGCGGCCGATACGAGGACCCAGCTGGCCCAATCAACGTGTAAGGCACTGTCGATGGGCCTCCCGACGCCGGGCATTGCAAGGCGAATTTCCTCATCCGGAATTGCAGCCATTATTGGAGAACTTCGGATGGGAGATGGGTGCACCTACATAAAGAGGTGACGCAGGAGCGCGGGTTAAAACGGCTCATTGGGCTGTAGAGTCGAGGCTATATTTCTGTCAGAAAAGTCGGACATGTGAAAGATGCGACTTGTATTGACGTGAAGCCTCTCTGATATGGCGTATTCTCGAAGCAGTCGAGCGGAATTCGGGCACTAGATCTGAGTTCTCTGGGGAGTGGTTATTATCCCTCTTCTTAGCACAAAATAGGTGGTTCTTTTTGGAATCACAGCCTTCGGGCTTCTCGGACAATCCGCCAGTATTCTCCTGTACTGCGTGGGTTGTGTAATGATTTATAGCCTCGTAGAATCATGTAGAACATGATTCCATAGGACTCGTGCTATGTTCTTTTTAATAAGCCGTTTTATTCTTTACAGTGAAAAGAAAAAAAAACTTATTTTGATTACAACCCTCATCTACGTGAAGTCAGACGTTCACAGCGTCTAAACCGTAACTCAACCTATCTGCACCAACAGTTCTAAATTTGCCCCACGGCCACATATGATGCTTTCGTTTGTCCAAAAATGGGTAATAAAATCTCTCCTCCCCGGCGGTCTGTTGGGTGCTCCACAGAACAACTCAGAACGCCCGAGCGCCCAAACATGATCCGACACGATTCCATCCAATACTGCGCGTCTCAAAAGTCTGTTTGGGTAGGGGTGTTATGCAGGACTGATCCTCATTCATCGAACAGTGGAACTCACATGAAGCGAGGAGGCGGAATCGTCGGATGGCAGCACCGGGGCCGGCGCCCCAGATCCTACGAGCGTCGTCGATCGAGCAACCGCCCTCGAACTCCTGTGGTCTCTACTCCCGCGATCCCTGCTCCTCCCCTCCAGCTCCAACATGAACCTAATGGTCAGGATGGCGGTGAGTCTATCGGATATTGTCAGTGGCGGATAATCATATGTAACACGGTCTCCCGGAGCTCACGAGTCCACGAATGGAACTACAAAGTTGCGCGCGTGCGCCCGTGCCTGCGGATTCCCGTGGCATGAGCAAAATCCACCTGTCGTGACTTATACTCACCGACGGAATCTGCAGGGATCATACGTTGGTGACATGTTTTCCCTCGTTGGTAGGAACCGCACCTGGACAAAAACGGCCTCCATCGCCATAATTGCGAATATCAATCTTTGCAGCATCAGAGGACGTTTGTAGGATT
This sequence comes from Mycena sp. CBHHK59/15, assembly GCA_029204085.1. Classification (NCBI taxonomy): domain Eukaryota; kingdom Fungi; phylum Basidiomycota; class Agaricomycetes; order Agaricales; family Mycenaceae; genus Mycena; species Mycena sp. CBHHK59/15. The sequence continues at coordinate 35,260 of JARGXW010000313.1, forward strand.
TCGAGGCAGCACGTGCTTACATGATGTCTTTAATCTCTGCGGTCGGGTAGTAGTAAGGTAACCTCGTATGATTTTGGCGTCGAGATTTCTCACCTTCCGAGAGGACAAAGGACACGGTGTTTGATGCCAGGGCACCCATAGACGCGACATGTCGCCACAGTTTTGCAAGAAGTGCGACGGTCGTGGCTGCATCAAACGCAGCTCTGAGACACGGTAAAATTGTGGCTGTCCAAAGGGATTGAGTCGCGGGGAGAAGACGAAACGATTACGGGGAGCGCACTTATTCCGAAGAAACAGCCGAAGGCTTTCGTCAAAAACGCTCTTCGAAATCCTGGCAAACTCACCGGGCGGTCGGAGCCGTGTTGAGTAAGCGGCACTGAGGAAATACGGATGGATTGGATACGGCTATATTGATTATGGGCGACGATAGCCCAAGAAGCGCGAGTGGGACCGCAACCCAGTTTCCATGTATCACCTTCACACGCCATGAGATTATGCCTGAAATTTTTATGGTTCGAATTCCATCGGAACGAGGTCTGATTGAAAAAAGATCTCGCAACGAACCGATGTAGGATAGCTGGAACGAGGTGTCTAGACCCAGGGCAGTCTTGTCCAATGCGGAGCATCTGATGACGATTGTGTCACCAAAGATATGAAACTATGAGTCGGAAGGGAACCACACCTCTGCGGATGATCAGGGCACGGATGAGAGGGCTAGGTAGTGGCTTACCGAGAATGTTGGGTTGTTGTCTATTATCGAGAACACCATCAGGAGCTGATAGAGTGCAGGAAGATATCGAAGAGGCAGGAAGCTCCAGAGTAGCTTTCGGCTGCGACCCGAGTGCTGATACAACTCCACCTCATTCGTAAATGTCAGAAGGAAGTCGTAAAAGTAAATTACTAGGAGAAAGATATTTGAACAAAAGGCAGGATGTTGGGCTTTCCAGTGCGCCTGACCTGCGGCTGAAACGAGAGCTCGACCGGCCCAGATAACGCCCAAATCGCTGTGAATGGTCGACGTCCACTTGGGATATACGGATTCCATGGCGGGGCCGTGGGGAGGTGGTGCCGTACTGGAATTGTGGGATAAAAAGCTCCTTGAGGCTGTACGGGAGGCTGTCCACTCAGTCACTGTTCTTGCCTGTGCCAGTGAGGCAGTGTGAGCTTCCATTCGACCAAGGCTTTTCCGATCCGAAGGGCGACTCACGAGTTCTCAAATACCATCATAGAAGAGTTTATGCTGCAGAGAGTGTACCGTGGCGAAGTAACGGTTTCAGTGCCCGTCCTCTCGTCCCGAATGGTCGCGTGTTTGATGAACGCGTACGTCGGTCCGACAGCGTGACACAGTCACAAATTTGGTCAAAGTTTGGCTGAAATACATGAGGACAGTGCTAGCGCTGTGTAAGAATCAAATTTCGCCTTGTGAGAAATGTGAGATTCAAAACCCCCTCCCGTTAAATAACAAGGCCATGTAAATAACAGGCTTTTTAACATGACATAATTGCGCTTGGAGCAATTTTTTTCCAAGGTTTCTCGTGGAAATTCAGTGGAAATCGGGCGTAGAAATTACGAAGGAGCCCCACCGTCCCAGAGGATGAACAAAGACAATTTTCCAAGCTCTTCAATAATCTTCACAAGCCGAAAATTAGTAGCCCGGGGCTAGCCGAGGCCCCCTTCCTCACACATAAATTACATGCTCCGGGGAGCCCAAATGTGAGAAATGTAATTTACATGTTAATAACACTGTGAGAAACATCTTGTTATTTAACACAAAGTTTCTTCCACAGCACTAGAGGACACGGGTGAAATCACGGCTGCATGATTTATGCAAACGTCTGTAAGCATTCTTCGGCACTTGGCCCGTCGGAGCGACTAAACGTCTCACGGCTGTTCAAGCCGGCAAATGCTATGGTTACGGGCTTCCCATTGGTTGCTCAATGGTCTGGACTGCTCTGGAACCATCACATGCCTACCGTGGAGGTTCTCTCGAACTGTCGGAGCAGGTCGGAGCCATTCGGAGCCATCAGCCAAAGTGCCGATCTTTGGCAAGTGCCGCAAAGTGACGGCAACCGAATGGAGCCTTATGTTTACATGACATGGGATTGGGCCTCTTCGAGGCAGGTGCTGAACCTGTAGAAGAGGGAGGCAACGGTGCTACAACAGAACTCAATATGGAACAATCATCTCAAAAATGCGGCACAAATCACAATGTCCAATACCTGTTCTCAGACTATGAGTGTTCTAAATCACTTGTTGATGTGCCGAGAACTTACTGCTAATGAACCAATGGAGCACTCATAATTCAAGGCCAACTCGCCTGTCTGATCTTCTGTCAGCGCACCTGGGGTTTCTTCAAAGATTGAACGCTCGAGTCCTTGAGAACAATTGGAAGACTTACCCATCTTTTGTGGTGAGAAGTTTCGCCTCGCCTTCCGGGATTGCCTCATAGAACCACGACAGCCACTTGCGGGAATAAGCTTTCGTTTCTGCGGCTTTGAGCTCTGTGCGTCTGAGCCCTTCTCGGAGTTCTTGCGAAATGTGGTTTTGAATGTGGTCGAGATGGAAGGGTCAGAGGATGCAGAGGCCTTCGAATGTGTGCACCTGTGAGAGCATTACATATGCACTCTGAATACTGGGGCAACTGGCTAGGTCTATGCGGCAGACATCCAGTGAACGGCCTTGTGCATTGTGAGATGTAAAAGCGAAGGCCGGAATGAGAGGGAGTTGGGAACGAGTGGCATGGTAAATTTTTTCAAATCCCTCCAGGCAGAAGTGAATCTGACTGGTCCATGTTTTCAGCGTAACCTGATGCAGATGTAGCACGTCTACATTGCTGTTTTTGTAGGCCTTGAAGTCTCAATCTCCTCATATACGATAGAGATGAGTGTTCCTGGGCTCCCATTAGAGATCCCCAGCTCGGTTGCAATGTTCTCGATGCAGAAGACCGGCATTCTGGGCATGAAAGCAACTTTTCCGCCGAGGTCATTGGCCTCTTTCATGGGTATTGACCAAGCAACTTCAGTGGCCAAGCTGGTAAGCTGCTGCTTCTTCCTCCCTCGTCCCCTGGTATCCTTGGCATGGTATAACTGGTACTCTTGCCCTGTCGCAACTGCAAAAGCCTCAGCCATGCAATTATTATGATAGTCCCGCACGATGTTGGTATACATGATGAGTGGACACACGTGTTCTGGTTCATTGATCCATCATTGAACATCGGCGAGACTTTTTGTTTCTGCACTACATCCTTTGTTCGATAACACATATTTGTCCAGAGTGGCTTTATCCTCAGCAGTACACAGTCCCTTCCACAACCATTTAAGTATGCCAATTAATAAAGGGTCTCTCTGCCGCATGATCTCCTCAAGCACAACAACATGTTTAACTTGGTGCCAGACTTGAATTCCTTTCACATCCTGGTGGATATTTTCATGTAAGTCATTCAAATCATCATTGAAATGGCATTGTACTAGTTCATTGGCGAACAGAGCCCTCCCCTGAGGCGGGGAAGTTGGCAGGGATCCCTGCATGTTGCCCAATTTAACCCGCCACATAATTCATCAGTGATTCCCTTTCCCATACACAGTATTCAGAGAGGCAGGCTAAGTCGTTGGCACTTAGAAAATAGACTTCATCCAGAATGAGAGTTTCGAGGTGAGCAATCTGTTCTTCAAGATTGGTCCATAGATTCAGAGTGGATTTCATCTTGGCAGGTGGAACTCGTAGGCTGGCTTCCGAATGAATAGTGCAACCTCCACCATCACTAGCAACAACACCAGTTGGAGCAGTAAGCTGTAAATGCTCTGGATGTCCAATTGCCTCATAAAATTCTTCCCAAGCTCGAAAAATGACGGATTTCCCAGTTCCACCGGGCCCGGTACAGAGGAGTGTCATCGGTGAATCTTTTCTGCCTTGTTCTAATTCAACACCAATCTTGTCTGCTAACAGGAGGAATGCCCGAGCTTGTTCATCGTTAAGGGTATGTTTAATGATCAAGGAGAAACATAATTGCTGGTAGGGGCATAAAGATGACCATGGTGAGCTCCTGTTCGACTTTAGGGAAACTCGTTCATATAATTCTTGAGCTCTTTCGGCCACCTCTTTCAACGTTGTATAGATAGCATGTGCAATTTTTCAGACGGGTGCCAAAGATTTAGGCCATTTCTTTGCTTGTCCTCGACAGCCTTGAGATGACACTTGATGAGCGAGTTTTTCTCATCAAGAAGATTCTTGCTTGCAATCTTCCCGTTGATTATATCATCCTCATCACCAATTCGAATTCTCTGTCCGAAGTGGGCTTGTATCTCCTGGCTCGGCGAATTCTTTACAAGGTAAAACCCTCCATCTTTGGCTTCTGCAATTATATTTTTCGCATCTCCTGAGGCTCTTGTGTCTCTGGCAACATCATATTCATCAATATCCACAGCAGCCTGCATGGCATTCTCCCAAACAGGGCCATAAACATCATCTCCTTCTTCGTCATCCAAACACATTCCAGAATCTCGTGCCTTCCTCATGAGCTCGCCAAGTCGTTTATTATGTTTAGCAGCGAAGTCAAATTTAGCATCCCACGTTTGGTACAAAAGTTGCATGTTGAGTGTAATCCAAAAATGTTCGGGAGACATGATCATTTTGAACTCATGGAAGGCTTCTTCCCAAGACACATCCGGAGATTTGAGAGGTGATAATTTAATGTTTGACCACAGTTTGAACAAGGTAAGAATCACAACGGCATACTTCAAATTGTCATTTTCAGAGTCATTCCTAGGCACACAATATCCCTTCAAAACAGGAACCACAGGGTCATCCAGTTTCTTCAAGCAATGTGTAGTATGCTGAGGATGTCTGGGCTTGAATTTGAGATAGGTCCTTCGTTGTGTGTTTGATTTCAGCTTTCTCTCCTTGACATAATTTCTGAACATATCCCAGGTGCAAGTCAACTCCAATTCCAAAGGCTGGTAATAGATGTCATCAAAAAATCTTGAGTATTTTTTCTCTCGCTCTTCTCCATCCCGGATTCCATAATCAGGCTCTTGGTCCAAATTGTCAGGTGAGAGAAAAATCAAGGAATCATCTTTGTCTTCAGGAATGATCATTTGTTGGGGCAGCTCAGACTCCATGGTATCTTGATCTTTGTTAGACATATCAAAATTCGCATCTGAAGTTTCCCGTTGCAGCTCGAGCGCAAATATCTCGCGGGCAATGTCTCTCAACATGGAAGACCACCAGTAAACTTTGGTAATCATCTGATGTATAATGATTCTTCCGACCAAGTAAAAAACTTGCGACTTGTTGGCCAGTAAGCTCGTGTTTCCCAACCAACATATTTGTTGCTTTCACCATCATTAAGAACTGTCAACATTCCCATCAATATCCATGGGTGGGTTATCTTGTAAGGCTTTGATTGAAGTGCAGAGAGCTGAGAAGACTAAGGAAGTATCGAGCTGCAAATTTATGGTGTAATTTCCCCTGTACTTGACCATGGCCATTGCAATGGGCCCGGAGGCAGTTTGTTTGAGGTTGTAAGCGAAACCAGCATCATGTGGGATACAGATGTGAGCACGCGCAGTTGTAGCACGTGTTAGAGTAGTGTAGTGAGTTAGTGTTACCTATTGGCAACACAAATAAGAACAGATTCGAGAATATTGGGATCGTAATCCTTATATAATCGGTCCAACATGGGAACTTTCACCAAAAGAAGCCTTCAGACAAGAGCAAATATTTGTACGACGGAACTTAGGAATATCACTAAGTTCTTATGACTGCTAATCTAACTATTGACGCAAGCTCAAGCATTACGGCAATGTGAGACAGTAAAAGTGGAGTTATAGTAATCTAATCAGTGAGTGCAGGGCTCCACTAAGGGATCACACAGGGGTTGAAGGTTCAACAGGTAAGTGTATTGCAGTAGATGGTAAGATGCCTCACAAGAGGGAGGCAATCCTCTTATAAACCACATAAGTGAGTCAGATAATCATGACTCACAATGCCATGTCGAGGCGATGTCGAGGCATTGCTTTGGGAGTCATTGATCACGACTCGGAACCATTTGATCAATAGAGTAAATAAAGGCAAACAAATGTGTCGCGTCCAAGAATGAACTAAATTCTTGGAGGACTGTGACAATATAAGTACATGGAGGCTTCTTATACATAGTAATTCAATTAAATAGCCAGTGAAAAATAGATACAACAGTATATCCATCACAGAGGTCAGTATTGCATCCGAGGCAAAGTGTAGCTGTCGGATTATGTCCGTTCAAATGGCCATTCTCAAATCTAATAACAAGATCACCATCTTCATCAAAATGTGTCTCAGGAACGAGAGGCCTAGGAAGTTGGAACCGACAATCATTACTGTACATACCTGTAGGGGAGCAGCGCCCCAGGGACCATGACATTTCCATTGCTCATTTTATAGGCAACGGCCACCATCGTGACCATGACCATTGTCCAAAGAAGCAACCGATAGTAGACCGGAGCCACAATTTTTTTCAATGTCACAACTTTTTTCAGGCAACCAACCCTATCGTGACCGTGACCAGGCAAAAAAAGGCAACGCAACCGACCTACCGTGACCGTGACCACTGCTCCCCTACAGGTATGTACAGTATCTGGGTCCAAAAATGCGTGAATTCAACAAGGGATGTGTTTGAAACAAGTTGCATTATGCTCATGAACCAAGCTGGCAGTCTCACACAGATTCTGGTACTGCTGTGCTCTTTTGAGCTCGTAGTCTGGAGAATCAGGATCTAATGGGCGGCTCAAAACTGGTAGTTGTTTGGAAGTACCTTCGATGGGAACATAAGGAACTGTGTCTTTGGGGAAGCTCTGGCAAATTATGTCGTCGTACCATGCAGTCAATTTCAGCTTAAATTTGGGGTCAGAATTCATTCTTGCTTTCATATCCAGAGGCGAGGCAGGTGCTCCCACAATCCAGATGAGAAGATGTAGATGAAGAAATCCTCAGACTTGAGCTTCAACTGCAGCATACCATCCCTTAACTTTACCAAGGATACCAATCTTCGAGGCTCTCTTGATGCCGAGGATTATCTCAAAGAATTTTGAAACCATAAAGTGGAAAAACTGAGCTCCAGCAACAGGGTTTTCAGCCAAAGTTTTTGCCCGAGTACTTGGTTCCCTTGTAATATTATCCAAGGAATCAAATATCTTGTCCAGATCAATTTGCCTTCCAGCTAGAACTTGGGCAATGGGATTATGGGAATCTGCAGGATTGACCATGGCAAAGAAATGGGGAAATCCATCGCACACAATTTTGCTATGACACTCTTGTTTCATATTGGCAATGTCTCCAACTGAGCCTGGAATATGATCAGAGACATAGTTGAGGTACTTCATCATATCTGCTGCAGCCTTCTCTCCTTCGGTTTCTGGTTTCGCAAATGAGTTTTTCTCGAGCTTGGCATGGTAAGAATCCATCAATTCTCGGTCAAGTTTCTGCATCAGCCCATGTATCTTCGGAAACCACAACCGGTTGACTGCAAGACAAGACTTGAAAGAGGACTGGCTTGACAGAGCATGCAGAACTCAGGGTAATGCGTGAGCGAACAGCGGCCTTGAACAATATATTTGAATCCTCCGCTTGCTGGGATGTGCATTGTATCCATGTACATCTTGGAAAATCTCGGAGCTGGAACTGTGACTGTCGGAGGGATAAGGACTTGTCGGATTTGCCGAATCTGACCCAAGTAACACGTCTGGAGGTACCAGGTAATGTCGTGAGCCATGTATGGCCACCAAAAACGCTCGGAAAGAAGGGTGTGGGTCGCATAAAAGCCACGATGGCTAACATCATCGTGTGCGGATCGGAGGATGAATGGACGATGGCTTGGGATGACAACGAGCTTATGGCGATTCTGCGGGTCTTCACGCCAAAGCTGACCACCTGCAACATAGAAATCTTGGCAATATCGAACAAATGACTGATATTCTGAGTCGGACATGTTGTGTGGACGTCGGAGGTTATCATGCCATGTGCGAACGAGATCTATGCATGCATCAGCTCGCAGCGCATTTTCGGAGCGCGTAACAGTGTCATAGGAAAGCGAGGGAGGTGCATCCTGTTTATCCGGGGCTATTTCGGTGGACAAAGTCGCAATCGTGCGCTGTGGGTGAGTAATATACAGCGAGTCGTTTATAAAATGCATGAAGCCGTGGACTTGATCAATCCTGTCAAAGTTGTCTTCTAGTTCTGACTCGTCTCCAGGATGCGGAGGGCGTCGAGAAAGTCCATCTAGTTGATGCATAACTCTGGGGGACATGCACAAGCGTGAAATGGAAAGTAAGGATTGCAAGGATCCAGCGATTCATGATAGCTGTGAGGCAAGATCTGGGTTCAAAAGCATTCCTTTAATGTATCGGGCATCGACTTCGACGACAATATTTCTGACACTGATGAGGTACATCTCCCAAGCTCGGAAGGCACGATAAAGTCCATAGAGCTCTAGCTTGCGCTCTCTAGCTTGGGCTGCGAAAATCGGGCTTCTCGGTTGTTGAGCTTAATTGAACCAAAGTGCGCAAAGAGTCGGCGAGCAAGGTCATCGGGATCGAATTGCGCAAGGATAAATCCAACGGCAATATATGAAGTATCAACTGAGAGGATGACCGGAGATGCAGATGAATAGTCAATGGGTCGAAGCACGGGGGAACGAATGAGAGCATGCTTAAGATCTTCTTGTGTATCGATTTGAGCTGGTCCGAACCTGAACAGAGTGTCTTTGCGAGTGAGAAGCGTAAGAGGGTGAGCTCGGTGTGCGAAATTCTTGATAAACATGCGAACAATGCCAAAAGTTCCGAGGAAAGCTCAAACTTCGGAGAGATCTTTGCAAGGACCCCAATTAGCGATTTTAGCGATGCGGGACTCGTCTGGAATGCGGCTCTCGAATGTGCAAACGTGGCCTAGGACTGTAATTGTATGCCAACATAAAACCAGCTTTGAACCGGAGAAAGTTCCTCCGCAATATTCCATGTGCTGTACGATTCGGTTTAACATTGCGAAGTGCTCCCAAACGAAATGTCTGATGTCGGAATTCTCGGGAATTGTCTTGTATGAACCATCTGCAAGCTGGTAACGAGATCCGGGACTGCAGACAGAGACCTCATCAATGTACGCAATGGTGCTGTGCGGAATTTCAGGCTGCAGGATAAATGTAACATTGCCATGGAATATCGGAACAGAGTTTGTCCATCCTATGGGTAGCATAACAAGTTGAAGGGCACCGTATCATTATGGGGTCTGGTCGAGTGCGCGAACGAGTCGGAGGCTGGTTGTGTCCTTCTTGACTACACAGAACCAACAAGAGCGGTACAAAGAGTTCGAAGGTTCGTAGACTCCGGCGTCTATCTTGGATCGACTGCTGCGGCAAACTTCATCGTATATTCCTGAAGGTCTGGGAATATTTCGTTGAATCCAAGGTGTATGCGGAACAACAGGAATTTCGTCAGGTGGAAAGAAATCTTCACGGAATTTGAGTAGGAGGATGGACTAGAGTCTTACAGCTATTTGCGGAACTTAGGGCACAGCCAATTTTTTTCCTTTTTGGTAAGTTTTTGATCTCTTTCACTAATTCCGTTGTAACGTCCTCAAATCTTCTCCGTTTCGCTTGAAACTTGGATCATTCGATTTGCAATAAAATTATACAGTGCATAGGCACCATGTACCGTTTAATAGACTGTTTGGTTCTATTTATTGATGAATTGTGGTAATTTGGCATATATACCTTCTAACAACGGAAAGAGGACAGCTGGAACCCCCAGATTTGAGGATAATCATCTTTCACATATTCTATAGTGCCTAGGGTAGTTATTTTGGCAACTGGTGAGGGGAAAACAGATGTATTGGTCCAAGAACATGTTGCTGTATTTGTGCCCATGAAATGAACATGATTTTAATCATACTTGGCAAAATCAAAGGCATGGCGCACTTTATTATGTGTGTGAGATCATTATATCTAATATCCATAGCCCCTGGATGAGATCTGCTTTTTGCAGAGGGGTGATATCTGGAAACACAGCAGCTTACCAATCTGATGGTCGGAGGGAGCTTATAAGTATTTGAGTGATCCTATGCAACATATAATTTCGATACAAATCGAATGGTCCATGTTTCGAGAGAAACGGACAAGATTTGAGGGCGCTAGGGGGCATTATTGAAAGAGATCAAAAACCTACGAAAAAGGAAAAGAAATTGGTCGCGCCCCAAGTTCCACAAATAGCTGTAATAGGTTGTGCTTGTGTCAGATGAGCAGGGTGAGGAGAAACATCTATGAATGGTGTTGGCAACAAACATACCACTGCTGTTGCCGCGTGACACCTTGGACACATCAGTCAGGGGTCCAGGGATCAGGAAGGAGGAGCCACTGACCAGCTTGGGAGGGATCTCAAAGTTTTCATAAATGAGCACTCAGTCCTGTGGGTGGGAGCTCGGGTCAGAAACAAACATGAAGTGAAGGAAAGGAACTTACCAGAGCGTCAGGATCATCATACTCTTCGAGTACACAGAGTGTGGAAGGAGGTAATTCCTGGTAGGGGCCCAGGCGCTCTATGAAACCCATGAACTCCTGCATGTGCATGTAGAATGTGATGTGCTTGTCAGGCTCCTCGCCACTGGGAGCATCTTTGATTGTGTTGGAATTAAATGCCTGGGAAAGTGACTCGATGATCAAAAGAATAGAAAATGGGATGGGCCATGCACCAAGAGAGGGAGCACCTCCAAAATGATATCAGGTACTTGAAGGCAACTGTACTGCATGAGGGCTCTGGGTGCATGGAGAGCCAACATTTGAGATATTACGCAGATGCCCACCATGTGCTGTCAGATGCGGTGCTCCTCGTATTTCAAGAATGGTTATAAACTGAGTTTTCCACAGGACTGGGGGCCGAAACTTTAGAATTAACCGCGCATCTCTGCCCGCTCCGACTTACATCCGAAACATATCACAGACATGTGGTAAAGTGCCGTATATTTGATCTATGTCGCAGAACTTGGTTGCTCTATGTATTGACGCAAGAAAAGGACCCGACGTTGCTTAGACCCAAAGAGCCCAAGTCAATAGTAACCGAAGCCTCCATAATGACGGCCGAGTCACCAGTGCACTCGGGATCTCTGTAAACAGGCCATATCGTATCTCATTCATGATCATGAACATGGAGACTCACTCGAAGAGGGTGCAACGAGTGCCGCTGGTGGTCAGAGAAGTGCTCGCAAATGATTCGCTGAACCGAGGAACATTGGCACATCCGTTGGTGATGGTGTTTGCTTGGTAACAGTTTTGGCCGGCAGCAGGGAAACACAAGTTGATGAGGTCGACATCCGGAGTGCAGAGGAAAGACTCGACGGTAGTGAGACCCAACGCACTCAGCTCGACGGTACCCGCAGAATTCAGCAGGATGCCACTAGACCCAGAGTTACCGACACAACCACGGTCTCTGCAAACGGGTCAGTTTGGTCCGAGAATATATCGGGACTTACGGCGAGAGAATGCATTCAAGTCCAGGGGCGGACAGCGAGGCGGTCTCAAAGGATTCACTGAACAGGGGAAGATCAACACATCCGTTGGGGAGAGCGCTCGCTTGGAAGCAGTTGTTATCCGGGAAACAGAAGGTTACGAGGTCGTCATCACGAGGCAGCTGTAAATGCTTGTAAATTGACCGGAGACGCGACTGTGTACGACGGAAGGACTAACAATGGTAGGTCCAGCGGTCGCCAATGTCGCCAGAACGAGAGTAAAGAATGTGTTTTTGAAGAGCATTGACGCTGATTCTTGAATCGGGGACTAGGGTGTGGAAGTGGCCATACCCACTAGCTAGACACCTGTTTTAAACGAGGTCCCATACCCGAGCCCATCAGAACCACAGTCTCGGGCACACTACCCCCGGTTAGTGTGAATGATCGAGCCGACTAACTCGGCTTAGGGTTAGGGTTTTCGGCCCGAGTCGAGTTGCATGTTCTATGTAAGTATTGATGGGGGACTTTTAGCCTACAAGAGTTACGATGTCATACCAGGTGTCTACAACTCAACTCAACTCGACGTGCAACTCGTGTCAACTCGCTAAGTCGAGCTGAGACGGCTCGGACGAGTTGTGCACGCCGCCTCAACTCGCATCACACCGCGGCACCACTACCCCGGCGTGGTTGTGAGAAAGAGGCTGTGACGGCACCAGCAACCACCCGGCAACGGGTAGATCAGAAACGAATCAGAAACGCGTCTGCTGCGCGTCTGGCAGTTTACTGGTTGGGGATGCAAGGGGGGCTCGCTATTGCTATCAGCCAGGCGGTTCGGTCGTGAGAACTAGGGCGTTGCCGGCACTGGCGACGAATTATCTCCATTTAAGCGAGACACGTCTCCGTTAAGTAGCAGTATGGTTAGGAGGAGGAGGAGGAGGATATATTATACTGGCGCGATCCCACAATTGGAACAACCAGTTTACTACGAAGACTTAGGTAACTCCTTGTAGGCTAAAAAAGCTACCGTATCTTTACGTAGAACACACGCACTACCGAAGGGGGGCGGAAAGACTAAACATAACTTGATCTTCCCGACCTGTTGCGGCCACAACAGGTAGGTTGTACGGCTATAACCTCGTGGGTAGTCAACAGCAATTCCTCGCCATTGACCTTAACTCCCCGCCAACCAGAAGATCAACTCATGCGTCGCCTCAACAGTCCCTGCAGGCACGCATGCAGACTATCTAATAAAAATAAAAATAAAACTACATATTAAAAAGAGGAAAGGAGAAAATGGCAAACAGAAAGGGCCAGCCAAAGCCTCAATCCGTTTGCTCTGTTTTTGAATCTTATCTTATCGTACCCACAGTTTGGAATGTGATACTTGGAGATAAGCTTGTGATTAAATCTGACCGGGCCGGGCCGGGTAGGGCAAAGGGTTTTTCGTCGCAATGCGCTGGCGAAGCTGCGACGGAAAATCCCCCCCACCCCTCACCAGCTCGCCGGTCTGTACATATGTGTTGTACTACCAGTATCGGTTGACCACTGTCCCCAAAGGGCTTCTCGCATGTCTTTATCGAATCTGGTGAATCAGGTCGCCGATAGTGTCCCTGCAGTGATCACTAGACGACGACGGCGACAACCACGTCCTCGCACTGCGCATGCTGTCCTCGCAGTCTCGAATATCGTGGGCCCGCTGTCAATGCAGACGAGCCCCGTTTATCGTAGATCCGCTGGTACAACTGAGGCAGAATCCACCATTCCATTGTTCGATGCTGGTGGTTCGGGATCGGTGCGAGTGATTCGTAACTCGGATCGGCCATCGAGTTGGCCAGCTCAGATCGCCTCGACCAATCGAGTTGCACGTCGGTGCGATCCGAATTGGCCTAATCAGGCCTCCCATACGCCAAATATATGGCACGTGCAGACTGACACTGCCCACAGCCACCGCCCAAAACGATCGCATGTCTTCACAAGCCATGATTTCTGCAGTTGAAAGCCATCTCTCTCTTTTATAAAATCAGGGACTTCAGAAATATGAATAGTTTGGGTAAAACCAACCATCTGCAATTTTCCCTGGTCATGGCCAGCCTGCGTAGAATTAAGAACCTTCCCCCCCCCTGAAACACACCTCCTAGGGGTCCCGATGTGTTCAAATATTCCTGAAAAGTGTACATGGGTACTTCAGGACCATTACCAACAAATAATAGTTGTCAAAGGCACTGTTCAAGCTCCCTGGAAGCACTCATTAACGCCCTCTCCTCATCGTCGTTCCAAATGGGGAGCGTGGGAACACAATCTGACACAACTCGACCCAATCCGGTGCACAACTCGTTACAACTCGACCCAACCGAGTTGACACGAGTTGCCACACCACATCACCTCACATCAATCTGCGGCAACACTAAGTATGGTTGCAGCCAGAACTTCATGACAACCCGGAGTTTTGACGGTTTCCAGCCAAGATTTTGGATTCAGAACCAGAATAGGGTGGTTTGTCGATAAAACATTCGTTTCAGAAAAACTGGAGGGGGTCTGACTAGCGTGAGAAAAAGCGCGACATCTCGTTCCAGGAAACGACAAGAATTTAGACTGGAAAATGGGTTTCTATAGCCTAACGGGCACCCAATTTCTTCCTCTCCCATTCAGCGGGATGGATGAGACCCGGCCAACACATACATTAAAGACCCGGCACATTTCAATTCAGACATGGGACATTTGCTGAGGCCCAGCACATTTGCCACCTTATGTGCCGTGTTTCAACCCAAAGACGGCACATTCCGGGGATTTCCGAAGGTGCGTTGCCATCCCTGCTGGCTCTGGCGTATTATTTTTTGAATAGCTTTCTATTCGAGTATTCAGGACAAACACAGAGTATATATGTGCATCAAATCTCGTGTGTATTTTTTGTTCTCTCTCACACTCCAGACTGCTTGAACTTCATTCATCTATGGTAAGAAATAGATAAACTGCATTAGCAGGGCAGTGGACACTGCACATGTTATATTTGTACAGTAGACCCCCAGTATAGACCAATTTTCCAAAACAAAACAATCTCTCCCTCTCCCAACAACACTGCCTCTGCAAAGTCTAAATGATGTGTTCACGAGGTTGAGTGAGCACAAGACATATGCCACTAGTGTCTGCGGGGTACAGCATGCTGGACATACATGGAGGATAGCAAGTCCTCCGCAATACTCTGCATCCATACCCCTGTGGAAGCGAGTCGCAGGCACTAAATAGCGAGTCGTTGGAGAGATCGAGGTCGGGGGGCCTCTTGAGTAATATGAATGGGTGCTGAATGCGACTTGAAACGAGGTCTCAGCAGCCCATTCATGCATGGAAAGTGGGTCCTTACCTATTCCTGGGAACCTGCCCCCAATGTCCTTCCCGGCTCTGCGAGGTGTCATCATTGGCACCACAAAATCTGAGAGAATTCACTCGCCTTGGTTTTTGCTGCCTCCGTCCACCGGTTCCTCCGTCTCCATCCTATCCTATCGATAGCCTATCCCTTGACACTGTTTGAGATCTCTCAGCGATTGACACGAATTCTGCATAGGCAGGATGCACCTGATCTTCTTGAAGTCCCCGTGTACCTGCCTAAGCGACAAGAGATGATACCCACCCACAACTCGGTGGTCCCGACGCCGAAAAATGCGTCCTCGGCGCATCGGTGGTGCGATTTGGGCAGGGATGGTGGTGGTAAGAGGAAGAGTGGGATCCCAACACATAATTGTTCTCGCGGGTTGAGCAGAACATTTTGAAAAGGCAAGTGCCGTGTCTGGTTCAAAGGCGGCACATTGATTTGAATGTGCCGCCTCTGAATAAAATATGCCTCTTCTTGAATGTATGTGCTGGCCGGGTCTTGTATATCCTCCCCATTCAGCAATCACAACAGCTGTATCCCGTTGTTGAACCCCACAGTGCGAGTGGTACTTCTTCACCGCAAACTGGGATATCAGACCCGTTACTCCAAGGCGGTAAACAGTTGCATATTGATTGGCGCACCAGAAAAATCGCCGACTTGTGGGAAGTGGGCATGTATGGAGAGCCTCGGCAACAAGGCCCTTGGCTTTTTGTCACTGACCATTCAACCGTTCATGAAACCAGTAGGGCTGCCCACCGTCCTGTCAACGGGGACGGCCGTTAATTTTTCAGGCCGAGACAGGGATGGCCCACTGCTGTCTCGGCCGTCTTTGGCCGCTGAGGGACCTTGAGACAGGACAGGATAGCAAAAAGATGGCTGTAACCCGCCAAATGGCAGGGACGGCTTCCAGGTGCACAAAAATTGCTTTCAGAGTTTAAATTTTAGTTCTTACATGACCCAAATCTCACCAAGTATTCTCTCAGATATACCGAATGAAACTGCATTGGCCGATTAACGAAATGAACATGATTTCGGAGGTGGCACACAGTCTGTCACAGTGGCTGTCACATCAAATATTAAATACTAGCAGGAACCTGTGCTCTGCTATGGTAATACAAATCAGATTGACTGAGCAACTATGTGATTTTGTCCGAAATCTTTGAATTCAGGGGACGCTCATCACCAACCTATCGGCTGGTTCCTCGTGTCCTCATGTCTAAAAAATAATTGAAACCCATCGTGGTCTCCATATCAGCCCGCACCCGTAGGCGGTGTCGACTGAAAATCTATGTCCTCATCACACAATGCATATCATGTAGGCAGAGATATTATAATCAAATTAAACGGCACCCATGGAGGGATCACAAAAGAGTTACACTGCATACTGATTTCTTATCAGACCTCAGCCCGCACACATAGGCAGTGTGAAAATGTATTCAGTTCAGAGTACAATGTTAGCCTTGAATTAGGTTCAAGATCACCACATCAACGATGAAAGTGCTGTGACATCCTATCTCGATAACTCTCCCTGCGATGTCTGGACCAATTGTCGATGAAGTTGTGGTCGAGGATTTTGCTGAGAGCTTGAGTCGAATCTGTGTGTAAGTATTGCATTCAGCAGCTGTATCAGATGTTGGCAGCATTCACACACCACAATCTGGAGCAATATCCAGCCGCTGTTCTGCATCTTCTATTTGGCTACAGAATTTTTGAGCCTTGGATCGACAACTTCGATGATCATCTGGTGTTGATAACTGAGATTGGATCGTCGCCGCAAGTTCTCGCTGTCGTCGGGCCCGCTGAGCTGCAGAGCAAAGTGAATTTGTTGATGCTGAAGGCTTGAAATCTGTGAGCCGTAATCTGCATCACTAATTCCATTCTTACCGCTCGCTTATTATTTTCCAGGGTTTCCCTCTCTCGGCATCGTTTCTGGCCCAATGAGCACCAGCTGAGCTGCACAGGATGAGAAACATCTGAAGTCCTGTGAAATCAAGGTCAGTGAGAAAATCCTGGATGCCAGGATGTGAGTATTTACTCGGGAGATTTCGACGATGCATCTCAATGACAGAAGTTGCATGTTGTTGTCGGCTAACTCAACCATAAACAGCCATCCATGAGAACTCTTGCATTACTTGCCTTGAGGGTGAACTCAGATTGAGCTTGAGACACAGGCTTTGGAAGCAAACAGTGCAGCAGAAGCAGCTGCACCATGACGGTAAGAGGAAAGACCCACCAGGCTGGACGCGGTCACATGCAAATTGATCGGTCACCTTCGGCCGGTTTCACCTGCATCAACTTGGCATCAGCAGCTGACCGTTGAGCAGCCAATCAGGTTATCGGAGACATATAAGTTGTCTTGTGTACAGAGGACATGGCCGTCATCTTTTGTATAATAGATGTAGGCCTCCATCGAGGCAAGTTTGCAGCCCTACCTCAACATACTCAATTACTTGGGGGTGTGGGCCATGGCGTGGCCCGGCAGGAAACCCGCATTTAATTATTTTAATCCGGAACCATAATTAGTGCATCAATTAACAAACTTAGTAGATCTACGAGGGAACAAATCAGACCCTCCCAACTCACACAGTGGAAACATGGTGCTCACTGGCTGTCAACCATTTCATCTATGGCATATTGTGAGATTTTAGTGGTGCTGAGACACTTACAGAGTGTCTTAAGTCAAGAGCAGCGTGTCGAGTCACTCACATGGTTGTGCTATGTGGTCACATTTGTTGAAGTGTTCACTCCAACAATATTCCCAGAGTCTCTTGAGACAAGGGCAGTGTGTCTAGTCACTCACATGGTCTTGTATCATAGTAAGCTGTGCCATAGAAGCTGAGTAGACCAGTCAATATGTGTGGGAGGATTATGGTCACTGCCTTATGGTCACAGCCTTCATGGGCACGACATTGTCGAAGGAAAAAAACTGTGTAAAGAACTCCAGATTGCAACACCTGGAATTGGTGTTCTGCTCCCTCACCAGCTGTAGATCTTGTGTATGCATTTGATACCTATTCTCATTAAATATGGAATCATCAGAAATATCCTCAGCCGCAGAGCTTGTAAACATCTGTTTGTAGCATGTGCCCCAGATTCCTTGGATTTCACTACAGATTCAATTTACAGGGACTTTGATAGGTGCCAGGAAGCATCAGAAATATTCTCAGCTCCAGAAGGTGGGTGGTGGCAACAAGGTGCTCATGAACATTTGTTTGTGTGGTGTTTGTAGCACATGCAAAGTATGCTCTGTAATGACCCAAGGCTTTTGGATTTCGACTCAAATACAATTCACAGGGGCTGTAATAACTTCCAGAAAGCCTCAGAAATATTATCAGTTCAGGAGGGCCAGTGGTGGCAAGGAGGGGCTTGTGAACATTTGTTTGTGCAGTGTTTGTAGCACCTGTGAAGTATGCTCTGTAATGACCGAAGGCTTTTGGATTTCCACTCATATACAATTTACAGTGGCTGTACTAGCTTCTAAAAAGCCTCAGAAATGTTACCAACCCAGGAGGGTTGGTAGTGGCAAGGAGGGGCTCATGAACATTTGTTTGTGCGGTGTTTGTAGCACTTGTGAAGTATGCTCTGTAATGACACAAGGTTTTTGGATTTCAACTCAACTACAATTTACTGGGCCTGTGATAGCTTCCAGAAAGCCTCAGACATATTATAACCTCACGAGGGCCAGTGGTGGCAAGAAGGGGCTTGTAGCATGTGCAAAGTACATTTGGTATTGTTAGAAATATGCGGAGTAGCTTGAATCTTGTAAGTAATTGACTAAATAGAGTCGCTTTGTATGGAATTCATGTGATCGGGGCTGCGCTTGAAGTCAGGTATAAAAGCTTCATGAAAGCGGATTTTGGTTAGTCAAGGGGGTAGGATACAGAATATCCAATGATCTTCGCTCGCACCTTGGAACAAGTTGATGCCAATTTTTGGTCATTCACGTAAGAGTCAATTCTTGTAGAATCTTGAAGGTCCTAGGGGTATTTTTGGACCAGACTGCACTGTGAAGGGTGAATAGGTGACAAGTTCCTTCTTGCCACCAGAGATGGTTATGGCCAAGCTCAGAATTGAGCGGCTCAGCAAATTCCGGCTGACGCCCGGCATCTCGGCACGATGTCCCAATGTGATGCAACCCATGCTAACCCATTTACGCATAAACTGACGGTTACTGACGATTATGGGGGCACCATAAACGGGCTCATCCATACTGTAACCGTCCCGTTTCACAACCCACTTGGATCGCTGACGGTATGTGGGCATAACCGTTTTTATGGCCTGTCAACCCATAAAAATATGTGACCGGTGCAAGCCCTAGCCAGGACATGGCCTCTTGCGCACCACTCCCATTGAAAACGGTCTGGTCCACCTTTGATCAGCACATTGTGGTCGACAAAATTCAGGGTCCAATTAGGGCGAGCATGAACAGAAAGTCAACAAACATCTGGAAACAGTGAAGTCCGCAAGCCTGTTGGAGGTGGCTTGGGGAAAAGTACAAACCAAGCCAAAGACAAGGTGTACATCCCTAGGTGGTGCAGCCACTATTTTAGTAAGGCCTAAGTGAAGGGAAATTAGGGACAGCCACTAGTTGGTCAAGCACAGCCACTAAAAAAGTAATCAAAATTTTCGGGGCACTTATGATTTAGGGAGGATTTTTTGGCCCCTGCAGATTATGAAAAGAACGAGTATTATGTAAACATAAGTACTCGTAAACACCTTCCAATAAATATAGAGAACATTAATAAAATATAAATCCGGCCCACAAATGAACAACCAGACCTAAATTTCCCCCAATCCTGTATACGGCCCTCAACGGCCGCCCTTTGACAGGACGGACAGCAATTTTGCCGCCCATACCCATACCTTCTATTTCCACACCCAACAGGCTCAACGGGACAGGACGGCACCCATCACACCCATCCAGATGGGGACGGTGGGCAGCCCTAGAAACCAGCCCTTAATCCAGGCACAGAAGTATTCAATCGGGTTCATCTCTGGGTGGAACTTTGGAAGGAAGTGACACACCATGCCTGGTTTAGCGTTGATTATTTGTAAATATCAATAAGTAGACTGGAAAAAAAAAGAAAGCAGAGAGCATACAAGCTCAAGTTGAGATTTCTGGTTTGCAAAATCAGATTGATGTGAGAGCAATCACCGAATGCAGCAATCTATTGGCCTTTCATACTCCTCCTCATCACTGTCATTACCATAATCCCCATGCATCTCTGCCTTTTTGTTGGCAGAAGCACCATCCAGATGTGGTTTACGAGACTTCAACACTTTACATCCTTTGCAGTCACCAATTAAAGGCTTACCACAATTGTCAGTTGTATAGCCACATTCTGCAACAGTCACCTTCATTCCTTTTGGAAGTCCTTCAAATTGTTTGTGCAGCTGGTTATCTGGAAGGTTTTTGTTGAAAGTCATCTTCTGAATTTGGCGGTGTCGGCAATGTGGGTTATCAAGAGGAATAACTGTGTCCTTCATTTTGGGGACCTTGCCACTGAGATTGACATCCATCTTGGTTGCTGTTAGCACATCTTTCGCACGACTGCTGTGAGCTGATGAGTTATTGAACATGCAGTGGATAATTGTATTCCGAAAAATGTGTCATGCAATAAGAATAGCCTTGGCCAGCTGCTGGTTTCAAAATGTTTAGATGAGTTTCTGACAGAACAACTTGTCTGCTGGATCATTTGCTCTGTATTCCAGTAGGCATCACCACCCAGCTTGTTATCTGTATAAATCACAACGGCCAAGTCGGTGAATGCCAACCAAAGTTCCGCAATGAGTTTGTCATTTTCCTAAATCATTTCGTCTGTGAAGGCAAGAAGACCGTATCACTGGCACAAAAAACCCGAAATCATGATCAACTGACAACAGCCCTTCTTAGGTCCGCTGGCTTTCAGACTCGTTCCACCATTGAGTAACACATTCTGCAACCGTCTACGACCTGTCTGACGAGGAATTACACAGTCCATGGGCTTCTATGGCCAATCTGATGATCAAATACTTGGTCCGCCAGCTTGCAGGGATACTGGCACACGAGAATACATGGTCCACCTTTTCATCGTTCCACAACCTCGTACGGACGTTCTGGGCCCTGAGAACTCAGTCCACAAGCTTATATGACAATTCTGCATGACCAGGAAGGGAACGGGACTTGGCAGGGACGGAAAACCATGCAGGGAAATGAGGGAAACTTAGTCTTGATGGTCAGAAAGATGGATGGAGTTGTCGGAATGAGGGAAAATCACACGGACTTTTAGAAACAGTATAAATACCACCCACTTTATCTGGAGAAAGCATCTACAAACTCCCCCCCCCCCTGGCTTTTCTGCTACTGTCCTAGACTAGAGCAAGAATAGTAGGAACCTGCCAATCTATAGAGTTCACTGGTCACCAGGGGCTCTCTTCTTTACTAATCCTCCATTCTGAACAAGAATATTCCCCAGAAGTGTTGTCCATTAAGCACATCACAAACCCTTCAGTCCTCTCCAGGTCCTGAGAGGCACGACCCTCCAACAGATTTATACCGTAAAGCTCCAAAAGAGCTCCGGAACAATGCCAGTCCTCGCTACAGATCCATTCTGACCCCGAATGACTGAGCAGAAAAGGTCAAGGGGAGTTGTCTCATGGATGTTGCTAAAGACTGTGCTGAATTGGCTACTGCACACTATGACATGGAGCAGTGGATATGGGTGTCAATAAAAGCTTGCCATGCATCAGTAAAACAACATGTTTTGCTTTGGCATCTTTGTCTTTGAGATGTGTCTTTACGGGTCTTTGTCTTGCCGGAGGACATCTTTGGTCTTTGAGATGCAGTCTTTGAGAGTCTTAGTCTTGGGAGTGACATCTTAAGTCTTGAGCAGCTATTTTCATTCCTGTTACAATGAGATCACCAGATGGAAGCCGAAAAAGCAGATATAGCACCAGATGGAAGGCGAAAAGCCCTGTCACATTGTCACACCATGACTAAATATGTGACAGAGTACAAATAAGGAAGGCAGACCCGTCTGAACCAAACACTACCAAACCCCACTTCAACAATTCCATCACAATTTTTTGTGTTTCTAAACTCACTTGTGATCAACTTGCAATACTTCACCAATGCCAATCTTACCATAATTAGGGTACTTCGAAATAAGGTGTTGGATTGAGCGAAATTTACCCAAGTCATTCAAACTCTGTCCCATCATGAGGTGTGATGGCAGCAGTGTTGCAGCTTAAGCCCTTATTAAGGGTAATTTTTTTTCCTAAGGGCTTAGGACCCTTAAGTAGGGTTAATAAGGGTTGCCCTTAATAAGGCCTTAGATCAAAATTTCCTAAAATGGATGTTTATTATGCAGGCGCACTAGTGGGCGAGTTTCTACGGGGTGTACTCGTCCTCTGAGTCAGGAAGTGCTCCATCATCGGGCTCCTCATGGCTCTCCTCCGCTGCAAGCAACTCCATCATCAAAACCTCCCTCGTGAATTGTGCTGGCAGTGGCTTTCCTACGGCGCGACGGACCATGCCACCGAATAGGAGGTTGAGAGAACGAGGGAAAATTTTGGTAGGACGACGAGTCCCCGGAGTGGGAAGCTCTTCATTGTCTGTATCCCCCTCGTCGCTATCTGCCGGTTTGTTGCTGGCTGCCTTCCACTTGGAGATGTCTGCGCGCCAAGACGCCGTGGACTTTACCAACTTCGGCTGAGTCTCCTCCTCCCCATCGCCGTCGGCCGTCTCGAGAACATCAGCATAACGCGGAACCGAAATTAAACTCGCCGCCTTGTTCGCGTCGTGCATGTTACGAGGTTTCCTCTCATCAATAAGACCCTCCTGAAGGTGTTCAGTTCTTATACTCGAGCTGAGCTGCTTGCACATCAGTGAAGAGAAATAGTTCGGTAAGCGGGACCGCACCTTAGACATTTTTTCCAGCTTCTGAATACCAAGCCGATTACGGAGCTGTGTCTTCTTTATTTTGAGGTCTGAGAATGAACACTCGTTTGAGGCCTGATTGACAACAAGGCCGAGCAGAAGCAAAGCGAAATTGGCGAGTTCAACAATGTCGGGGCAGGCTTTGAGCTGTTCCCACACTTTGATCGGGTCATTTCCCTGCGACTGTTTCAGTACCTTGCAACCGAGAAGCGAAGAGGGAAAACACGTACATTATCTCACCCAAACGTCTCTTTATTCGCTTCCCATGGTGCGAATCCCCTGTCCCTCTCATATAGCGAAGGAAGGCTTCGGAAACCTGTCGCTCCTTCGATTCCCGCTCACCCTCCACTATCGGAGAAGTAGATGGCCGAGACTGGACACGCCGGTAGAGCTAAATAGAATTTCAGTCATAGAATGCAAGTAAGAACATATGAACACACCGTCATGAGTTCAGCGCTTAAAACAAAGACGTTGAGCCCTGCTTTGTCTCCGAAACGTTCGAGGACCTCGTAAGGATTAAGGATGAGGCAGAAGGTAAAAAACTGCTGGTCCAACACCGCCCAACGCTTTTCGATCCGAGCACACATGCCTTTAGACACAACCTTGTTTTTGTGAGACTGGAAATGGCGAAATACTCCCGCGAAAGACAGCAGGACCTGGTCTGCCCGCGTCCGGTCAGCCTGGTTGATGTTCGTCGCGTAGCAGATCGGTTCTATGTCGTCAACGAGACGATAAATTGATTAGCCGTGGCGAATCAGAGATAGAGATTATGCACAAGAGAACCACATTTTGGCCCTTCAGAGCCCCTTGAAGTGTCTTCTCAACCTCTGCGCTGGCCGCATCAAGTAGCCGACCAGAAATAACCTCACGACTCGGAATGCCATCGCACGCCGTCGCGCGGAACATAATCATGAGCTTGATGATTTCGGGGTTCTCAGTCCAATGGAATGGAAGGTTAGCCGAAACAGTGGCACGTAGAAACTGTTGCTGGATCCGCACAACCTCGTCCTTGTTGAAAGGTATGTTCAAGCTGCGAAATACCTGAAGCTCTGTCTGCTTCATAGAATTCTCGATGTTGTGAAAGAGCTTCCGCTTTTTTGTGGGCTGCTCGTTGTCGGACCCATCGTCTGCCGAGTCAGTGGCTGGCGCTTTGCCGTTCTTGATCTTCTTGGTGTGTTTCTGTGCCTCGGGCGTCGTGTGAGGGCAAGGGTTGGCACCGATCAGATGTGCTATCATAGAGTCTTTAACACCGAGGACTGAGCCTGTGTCTGCCCAGGCTGAAGATATCTGATTAGAGGAAGTGCGGGGAGATTAGAAAAATAAATACACGCACCTTGGACAAATGTGGCCTCATTCCACTTAAGGTTAGCCATACCAACCGTCCCCTGATTGGATGGGTGGTTAGGTCCGAGATGGTGCTTCATGCAGAAGCGGCAGTAGGCCTTGGAGTGCGATGAATTTTGTGGCTCTCCCTTGACAAAGTAGTCCCAAATTGGGTTTCGCTTGGGAGGCATCTGTGTGACCGCGGTCAAACCGTTGGTGAGGCGCTGAGCGATGAATGAGGAGGACCGGAGGTAACCCGGTGAAAAACATGCCGTGCCAGTGTTAAGAAGGACTCGCGCTGCTTGAGAAGAACCTGGGTGGACTGCACAACTTAAATAGAGTCCCTGGACAGCCTTGCTAACATTTCCGAGCTGAAGATGAAGTGGATGAGCGCCTGTGCGCATGGTCAAATTTGCAAACGGGAGTGATGGAGGCAGAGTAGAGCGGCCAGAGCCGCAAATGTGATGCATCAGGGTTTTGAAGAGGATCCCAAGTCGCTGTATTCATAGCTAAAAGGTGTGCAATAGGAAACGAGAGGATTACACTTCCAGGCCCCGTCCGACATTGAATGAGCGTCAAGAAGGAACCAGAAACGGCGTCAAAGCGGAGTTTGAAGTGCTCGGCAATTCGGCTTCGCCTATGCACAGCCAGGTTTACAGCATGGTGGGAATGATGGAGGCGGTAGAGTGGTTGACCCGCATAGTGTACACGTGGACTCGCGTCCCGATACGGCCCGTGACAGCCATAAAGCTATACTAAGGCTTAATTCAGGGTTAACAAGGATCTGAGCTGAAGCTAAGGCCTTATCTTGAGGCCTTTTTAAGGGTTACCCTTAATTAACCCTTAGCCCTTAATCCGCAACACTGGATGGCAGGCATGGTGACCGTGTTTCGTGTGATTTGTTCCCATCATATGGTTGGTTGCTCTCTCCCTCCATTGTCCCCTCTCTCCCACCTCCCCCCACTCCTCCTCAGGGTCTCCTCTCGGATTTTTGCCCTCCAGTCTTCAAATGAACTCAAGACTTTGTGTTTAACCCTTCTGCTATCCCTCTTTGTCCTGCCTTGCATGTCTATGGCCTGCAACACCGTCTCTGTCAAGTGTCTCGAGACTTCAAGCTTGATTCTTCACCTTTTCAAAACCTCTCAAGACTCCAAGTCCAGAAGCTCTCCTTCAAGCACCTCAACATCTTCGTAATTCAAGATCTCAAAATATCAAATCTTTCTCGCCGCTCTGCGCGCCCTGTTGATGACGCGTCATCGATGGGGCATTTACCGACCATGAAATTCTTGTGTATCTTCACCACTCAGATTCAGGTTACCAGCGGGATTTGGTATGTTGACTTGTCACATCGTACCTCGCTGACTCCTCAATCTTCCACAGGATATTTGTGCTGTCAAACTGTATTCCGGGGTTGGGGACTGTCATTCAGTACGTCAATGGCTATTTTTTTTGAGTCTTCCAAATATAACAATGTGTCGCAGGTTCGGCTCGTTCTCCCAAGTGATGTTCCTTGGAATCTTGTCTGGTGCGCTCGTCACAGTGCCCTGTCGCACGGAATGTATGTCCTTTTAATAAATGTGTTGATCTGCGACTCATGTCAGCATTGGTAGCAATATCCTGCATGTATGCATTTTCGTTTTTTTCTTGCCCCACCGCCGCAATAGGCTCTCAGTAGCGCACTTCAGTCCTTGTTTATATTCATAGTAGTCCAATATACAATTTTTACCCCATCTTATGTGTCTTTGAGTGGCTTTAAATTGTCTTTGACAGGGTCTCTCCCAAGACGAGTTGTGTCTTACGAGTCTTTCCCAAGACACCCAAAGACAATATGTCTTTGGGCAAGATTTCATACCTAGCTTAGCGAAAGACTCCTGTCTTGGGGAAAAATGTGTCTTTGGAGTCTTTGGCATCTTGGCAAAGACATCAAAGACGCCAAAGCAAAACATGTAGTTTTACCGATGTGGTCCCCCTCCCAGAAGAGTTCCCAGTAGGCTTTCACATGGGCTGGACAGTGTAGGGGATAGTGAAGCATGGTTTGGTCTGCCTGGTTGCAGCAAGGGAACATGGGTGAGCAGTGCAAGTGTTTGTTTGGGATGGTGTGACCTGATCGGACTTGGACAAGGATAACCACAAGTTTACAGGGCAGGTGAGCAGTAAGCTCAAGGTATTTGGCAGCAGTTTTGGGACTTAAGGGGTTAGTCAGTGTAAAAATGGCCTTTGACCCTAATCTACCCTCGATATTAAGGGTATATTAAGAGCTTAACTTAAGGGTGGCTGTATTTCTAGCTAATTTTTCACCCTGCAGAAACAGCACAGAGTATAGTACCATGTTGGACATTTATTATCCCAATGACTGCCATATCCTTTTGTAATGTCTCATCAAGGCCTTGCAGTTTTGTTAAGGGTTGATATTACAGCTCTTTGCAGAACTTAGGGTGTGAGACTTCTTTTTCTTCTTTCCATTTTGGGTGTTTGTTGATAGTTTTGCATCAATCACATGTGCTGGCCTCAGTTCAGGTCAGATTACCTTGGTACATGGCCCATTCAATTCACTTTCAAACTACACATTGCATGGTCTGCCCAGAAATTATCCAGGGTCCCTGGTGCATTTTCATGACACAGGTACACAGTTTTTGCAGTATTTCCTTGCAAATCACCTCGGGTTCAAGTGCACTGAGGGGCATAGATTTTGGTATATGGTTCTTTGTGTGTTCCCTGGCGCATGGCATACTTGAATAGTCCACACTCCATATAGTTCCAATGGATTGTAGATTACAGCCAGCAGCTTATCAGGAAAAAAATACTCCACCCATAAGCCCACCTTTTCAAGGATTTCTGCACACTTGGGCATCTACCCTGCAACTAGGACATACCCTGGCATGTTTTTCCTGGATCTATCCCATCATAGTCCATCAGGAATGACATATTGAGTTACTTCGAATCAAATGGGGCATGTCTCAAGGTAATCCGACCCAAACTGAGGCCAGAACACATGATCTATGTAAAACAATAAAAAAAACCCCACAGTGGGAAAAGAAAAATAATCTGAACCCTAAGTTCTGCAAAGAGCTGCAATGGCTTATTAACCATTAACTTAACTTAAGGCATAACCCTTAACTCCAACATTGTTTGGCAGAGGGCAAAGAGGGGTTGTATTGTGAGATACAGTGATATTGTGGGGACTTCATCAATTGTCGGGGACCCTGGATTTGAGGTGGGCCATGAACCAGTTTTCAAATGCACAGGCCCTTTTTTAGAGGGTCACCCAAGACAAATTTGAGCAGGAAATTTCAGGTTCTGAGCTCATTTGAATTGGCCACAGTGGGTTATTCATCCTAGGCATCAACTCAGGTTTCCGACACTCCAGGTACACTGTTTTTGAAGTGGCTAAGCTCCCCAGAAGTCGGTGTTTGATTCTGTATTCAAGGTTGCTGCACTGTTTGAGGTCTAATGTCACTTTGGAGCGAAAAGTGTGGTTCGAGCCATCCCTGAGGCAGTCCTGGAACAATTTTTGGGGATGGTTTATAAACTGGCATTTAAAAGGTGTTTTTAAATCCCCTCAAATTCCTTACAGTGCCCTATTCCTGTGTGCCATGGTTTAAGTTTTCCAAGCCAGCTCTTCTCATTCAGGTTTGTATAAACTACATAGCAAACATCAGAGACATGCACATTAATTTATTTTAGGCAAAAAGACTTCCATTCCAGCTGGGCAATCTATTGCGTCGTGGGAATCATGATATCCCTGAGATTTCCACCCTGAAGAAATACTGTTTGAAGAAGGTTTTAAACCATTTCTGTACTGTTGCCGTTTATTTTGTACAGCCTCACAAATGGAAGTGAAATAGCTGGAGCCTTAGCAGCAGCAACACTGAAGCCTCATCGGCCATTTGACAAAACTGTGTGGTGTTGTTGGTGTTGTTTTGGGTCGTCCAAGTTGTCCACAACCCCACAACATGTTGACCAGAAAAATGCCTGCCAAAATGAAAAAGTATTCATCAGGAAATGTAAGGTACTCTCCAATGGAATGGGGTCTTTTTTATTATTATTACAGTTGTGAGAAATGGGCCTTATATTGTGCTGTTGCAAGGTTGTCCAGGTTTGCGGGTTTTCTTTTGCATTTTTTGGGGTTGTAGTACAACAGGTACTAATGAGAATCGAAAATGAAAACATAGCCACATCAAGTGGCATGCCAGCCATCACAAGGCAATCATGCCGAGGAGTCACGGCTCACTCATGTGTTTTGAATGTTCGGTTTGCCCTGCTGCAAAGCTAGAAACTGCCACCCAACGACATCTGCATCTCACCCTATTAGGTCAGAATTGTTGTTCCCAATAATGAGCCCATGTCTGCCCATTTGTGCAGTGATTGGTGGTGAGGGTTCCACATAGCATGTGAATGCCTTTGAGCATATTTTCTGGGTGGTTTCGGTTCTCTGATTACAGTGGAACGTAGGCGCAGATTGATTTTTTTCTTTTCTAAAAATGGATGTCATTGATCATTTTGAGCATTTTGGCCGCTGCAGGCTCAAATCACATCTGTTTGCCAATGGCTTTTGCCATTGTGTTCGCAGTGAAATTCCACAGGTCCAGGTCCCCTCAGATATATTTAAAGTATGCTGTATGCACTGTTTATCACAAATTACGCATTTTTTGCACATTTCACTCACTAAAATCATGTGGTGGTCACGGCGGCTCCGGATTTTCGCAGAATGATCCCCAGAGAGTGCAGGTATACTTGGATTGATATTCTGGGAATTGGATTGCCAGCATCATGATTTGGGGTGGCCAGCTGCCTTGTTGGGCATGGTACACACAATCCAAGCCCCATAATCCCAATTCAAGCATAGGTGCAACTGATATGACTGTTGGAACCACTGTGCAAAAAATCTGGAGCTGCCACAGCCACCATGTGATTTTAGTGAGTAAAATGCACAAAAAGGTGTAGTTTGCTATACAAGGTATTTAAATATATCTGAGGATACCTGCACCTGCAGAATTTTATCGTGAGCTGGAAAATGGATGTGATTTGACTTGCATATCATCCTACAGACTCTGAGAAACAGGGTGTTTTCTGGTATGATTCAAAACTGGGTTTATAAACATCTGTTTTTACACAAGGATAATATACAAAGCCCTAGAACTGAGTGGGAGAAAAAATATATTTTTTGAATCCTGGCTGTGGAAAACAGCTGAATGTTCAGAGCCTCCAGTCAGTGACCTGACATAATTGAAAATGTTTGGTTCAGCCTTGTTTGTGACCTGTGACTGAACTTGTGGTCGAAATGGTGCTTGGTAATTGATTGATTGCATGCCGCCAGCACAGCCACTTTCTCACTGCCACACCAGGTGGATTTTGATCTGGGTAGTCCTGCTGAATGCGGAACTAAGGCCAGCACTACCGCTTAACACACCAAAAAAGAAAAATATTGACGCAGGTCAAAAGATTAGCTGATTTTATATAAATTAGTAGCCAAATCAAAACCTATGGAAAACTATTCTTTCATTTGGTCCAAAAGTAAAATGGAAAGAGCTGCAATCAGCGGCTCTTTCCAAAGCTAGAGAATTATTCTTTGTTAGCTAGGTTTGAAAGGACTGCTGAGAGTTCACCTTTCAGCAGTGATTTCCAGAAAGAACAAAGAAATTCTTTTCCATATAGCTGAAACCGCCGCCATAAGAAATTCTTTCGGTGACGCTTTCAGCTATATTGAAACAAAGACTTTCATCAAATTCTGAAAGTGTTGCTGAAAGGACCTCTTTCAGCATAACCCCAGGGTGCAGCCTGAGCTGCACCTTGAGCTGCACCTGCAGGTCGGGGTCATCGACCCTCAATGTAACCTTATGACCTTGTAGTAGCAAAAATGTATCATTTGTAGAGTATACAGTACAGTGAAAAGTAAAGTATGTACGGTAGGATGATAGTGTATAGGTACAAGAGGAGCCCAGGTGGATGTGATGTTCAAGACTGTAGGATGAGGTCATAGATATCGCTGGTTGCGGGGATGGGGTTTTAAAAAAAAACCAAGATTGGGCTGCTCGCCCATGAAAACTATAACACCGGTCATGAGCGCGCTTTTGCCAAGCCACTGATCAAGGAGATCGCGAAATATTTGCGATGGTGAACTAGGCATCCCTCACAGACAGAGCGCCAGCTGGCGCAGGAAAAAAGCAGGAATTCGGCGCCAATTGTGACCTAGGGCGCTGAACGCGCTCTCCCCGATGCCGCCACATATTGTGGATGGCGAGCGTGGTGCCGAGCATTCCTGGGGCTCCGGGGTGTATCCTCTGGGAACGGGTCAGCACGCAGATAAGTACCGTGCTACGGAGTTTGCGATAAAATGTTGAATATTATGAAACTGGAAATCCAAGTATCAGCTTGGTCTGTAGCAAGCAGGAGCTTAAGAAAACGTACCAAAAGCTCAACATAGATGTTAGACACTGCCCCCGAGAGCCTTGAGCTGCTCTCATAAGAATTGACAGAACTGGATGAGAGGATGGTCAAGATATGCCAAAATCTGGGCCATAAAAAAAACTTACCTTGGGCGATCTCTGGCGACTCAGCAGGGACACAGAGCAACAGTGTAGATTTCGCAGTTTCGGAAGTGATTGAGAGCCACGCTGAGAGATTTACATTCAGGAAGGGTCAAAGTGACCACGAGGGTCACAGGTTTGAGCTCCACGGTTGCTAGCGCCATAGCCAGGGGTTGGGGGAGAGGAATGGCATTGGTTGCAGATCTTGAGAAGCGGTGGAGACCCACACTGAGCCACTTGCAGCCAGGGAGGGTCGGCATGAGGTCAAAGGTGTTACTTGGAAAAGCGGTTGAGAGCAACGAGGTCGATGTCAATACTATCTTTGCCGTTGAGTGCGTGGTCTGGGAGAGGTACAAGGGCAACAATCAATCTACACTCATTGACCTTGGTGGTAGTCAAGACCAAGCCTGATGTTACATTGTGACAGTGACACTATTTAAGACCCTCCCATTTCTCAAAGTCTTACAAAAATCTTACAAGATGGGCCCATCGTTCAACAGAATAAATTGTATTGTCTAGTAGCAAAACTACATCGCTAAAAAGAAACAGGCTACTCCAGATTACCCCCTTCAATTTAACCCTGGAAAAAAAGGTCAATGCTAGTTTGCAAAGTAAAGTGACCAGCATACCCTTGACAGATTCAGAAGTACTGCTCGTTCATCTGAGAATTCATATCGCGCACAGTGGCCGATAATAGATCCAGGTTCAATGGTGTCAACATTGTTTGACATTTTCGACAATTACATTTCTGCTGGAAAATGGGGTAAGTTCTTGAAGGGATCAATCTTGCCTGGAGGAAGAGGGGCTTGGCATTGGACTTTGAACTCTGCTTTCTGCTTGCCAACCACGATCTCTTCAATGCTCCCTGGATAGGTTTTTCCAGCAACTGGCTCGACATACATGACAAGACTATTCCCAAGATGTGTGGTGGACTTGGAGTAGTGCGCCCCATCATGATCATAATGCACGGGTCAAGATTCGGCCGTCTTGATATTGGATTTGACCGGTGCGTCTATATCTCCAAGTGTGATGCTGAGGTAGAGAGAAAAGAGGTGATGGAACTCGATGAGGACGGCGGGACAATTGGGGTGAGTGATCCACCGACGAAGATTTGCACCGCGGATCCAAGTATTGAGGATTGTTGCTTCGTGTTGGCCTGAAAAAGGATTTTGATGAGCATGTTATGCCAGCACAAGGAGAGCAACTTACTGCCAAGATGGTCGTTCGAGTTTATCCTGCATAATACACCAATAAGGTGTTCAATGGGGAAGGCCCACCAGGACAGTGCGGCTCCAAAAAGGAGAAGGAAATTATATGTGTGCAATGCAAGGTGAGGGTTTGTCCTGGTTCTGGGAGTATTTGTATGGGGATATAGGCCTTGGAGGTTTCCAAGCCAATCCTGGATGAAGTTCTGGAACACTGTTGCGTGCGTGCTCGAGCTTGTATAATGGGAAACAATTGTTGTGACTTGAAACAGTGCCATGCTATGTTGGAGGAGCTGGCTAAAATGAGCTGCGTTGTTCCCTACTTGCTCTGCCCATAAAACGACGAGAGCAATAGGCAAGTAGATAGTTCCCAAGAGACACCACTCATCTGCCTTGATGGAACCAGCTCCCTTCTCTCCGAAGTTTTTGGGGACATGATTCACCCACATGGGAGTGGTGGTATTTGCAATGACGTGTTGAATGAAGCGGAGGTCAGCCGTGGAGATCGTCTTTGGGTGAGGAGAGTAGTTGGGGTCCCTGAGTGGTTGGGTCAAACACTGGTGGCATACCAGTCAGTCTTGAGAGGCTGCATGATTTCACAAACCCGGCTTACCCAGGTCACTAGAAGCGACACCAGATCCATTTTACGCGATCTCACCAGGCTGTCTCCATACGGAAGCTCACTCCATTTCGTTCCACGCAGGTTGAGGGACCAACAGACGAATAGAAGAGCAGGTTTATTTTTTGACATCAGTCTCTTAGACAAAGTTTCTTCAGTGAATGCTGTTGCCATCACCATTTCCATTGCCATCACCGTTGCCGTTGCCATTGGTGTTGCCGTTGCTGTCGTCATTGATGTCGCTGTCATCATTGATTGTCATTGTTCCCAGGTTCAGTAAACAGACGGACCAGAAGATGGTGGATACAGGTGATCTGTTTTTCCTCCTTCAAGCAGGTGGGTCTACATTTGGCCGGAGCTGTCGTGGTCTTCGAGTCGAAGTCAAGAAAGTCGAAGCTGAAGGCAGGCAGAACCTCTGCAGCCTTTGATGCATCGTGAGCATTGAGCTGGAGGACGTGACGGGAATGGTAGGCCACTAGTCCCTTGTAAATGCAATGCATGGGTTCACTGCTAACCATGCGGGTTGGGTCCCAGTACGGCAACCTCCACAGCTCGGAATAGTGGAGTCTGTCTGCCGCATAGATCTTTGTGCGCTCAGCAAGGGTCTCGGCATCCTGCCAAGCTTCAGCTTGGGCACGTATATGATCCACATCTCTTCGCTTCCAGTTCTTGCAGTCAGTTCTGTATGAGTGTTTGCGTCCATGATACTCGCAAATGGTGCACAAGATGTGTGAGTTATGCTGAGCTGCGCCTATGACGTCGCGGGCTGTGGGCAGATCATTGATGGAGAGAACAAAGGTGAGATCCATGATCTGTCCACATTGCGGACTAGCCCCAGTTTTTGAAAGGTGGATGCCGCGTTCCCACCCAATAACCCCAATATCGACCATAGGCCGAAAATACGGGTTCAAGTGCTCCTTGTGGGGTCCTTTGGGGCTGGTGATGATGCTGATATATACATTTGGAGGCACCTGGTGGATTGAAAGTGATATATTGAGACAATAAATGGAGAGCATGCCAATGGAAGCAGAACTTGAACCCTTCCTAGTGCCATGGGGCAGAAAGAAGTCCAAGCTAAAGCCAAAGAGGAGCCGCATTCTCTTATTTTCCCCTCGATCAATGAATACATTGCCGTCAGGTCCCATGAACCCTTGTATAAGTGTGTCGTGAAACATGTTATCCACGAACTCTGTGCCACCCTGCCTCTTCCATGACAGCGCCTTGTTGCAAGTTTGGTCCATCTGCCACTCAATCTCAGGAGTGGATAGTAGGCGGGCAAGATAGTCGAGGAACAAATGAGACAGGAAGGGTCTGATGGGATGCAGATGACTTTTACTGTCAGCCAACAAGGCTGTTGCACATTTGGATCGGCCATCATCTCTGACGATCTCATTTTCACATTCTTCGGGCCATGTGGGTATGTTGGACAGGGAAAGAGTGGGGGCATGGATGTGATGGCACGACAGGCAGGCTGCGTACAAGACAGTTTTGCCATCCAAATTTAGGTGTTTCATTGTGGTATAGAGACTAGAAGGTAGGTCTTTCAGGATCTCCTCCTGCAGAGCATCATAGGAGTAGCTGCCATCCGCTTTCGGCTTTACAGCTCTTTGCAGAACTTGGGGCGTGGTCATTTTTTCTTCCTTTTCAAGACTTTTTTGATCCCCTGGACCAGAACAGCTGTTCTGGACTCAGTTCTGGTCGGTTTCCCTCAAGAGTATGACCAAACGATCCGCACCGTAAATACGGAGGGCATGGCACCTTACGATTTTTTCTGGGATGGCTACAAGGAATACCTGGGGCAAATTCGTGATTTGTGAGACATTTGAGTGCAGGACAGCTGTAGCTTTGAATTGTGATGTCCTATGGGCCTAGATTTTTGATAGCATGTGTTTGGGGGTATTACGGAGGGCACTGTTTCCTCATATTGGTAGAATTCGTGCTGGGGTCACTATCCGGTCACTGACCCGTGACTCGTGACCCTGTGACCCTCGACTTGTCTGACAACTACAGTGTTTCTTGGGTGCATGTCGCCCAACAAACACCTTCTACGCTCAACAAATGCCTTGCTAATGCTGACCCTGTGACCCTCGACTGGTAACTCCCACTACAGTGTTTCTTGGTGCAGGTCGCCCAACAAACACCTTCCTTTCTACCACTGCTGGCAGCCTTTTCTTGGGTGCGAGTCGCTCAACAAACACCTTGGTGACCCAGACCCTGTGACCCTCGACTTGTAACCTCCCACTACAGTGTTTCTTGGTGCAGGTCGCCCAACAAACACCTTCCTTTCTACCGCTGCTGGCTGGTTTTTTGGGTGCAAGTCGCTCAACAAATTCCTTGCTGACGGTACATCTTGCCTACTCAGGCGTCAACTGCTGGTGGGCATTTCTTGGGTGCAAGTCGCCCAACAAATGCGCAGGTTTCTTGCTGAGCTGAAGGCAGAACTCAGTCCCTCTGGTACGTTGTATTAAATATAACCGTAACTTGTATTCTGAAGTTCAATAGCCAATTACATGTAAAATCGTAAAGTGTTCTAATCTCTACCTGGCATCGTCAGCAACTACACCCTGCTCTGGTTGGAGACCGCAACCTCCATCAGCTTAAAGTCCTTGTCCAAGATCTCCAACTCTGCCTCGATTTCCGGAATAAATTTCTTCTGCTTGGCAAGCCAGTCCATGTCGTACAGAGCCCAGGGAAGTCCAAGAGGAGGCTCAGTCGAGGACCGCCT
This sequence comes from Mycena sp. CBHHK59/15, assembly GCA_029204085.1. Taxonomy (NCBI): domain Eukaryota; kingdom Fungi; phylum Basidiomycota; class Agaricomycetes; order Agaricales; family Mycenaceae; genus Mycena; species Mycena sp. CBHHK59/15. The sequence goes on from JARGXW010000313.1 coordinate 70,407, forward strand.
CTCGCCACGGATCCGGAAACGCTTGGGGGTCATCTTTGTGATGTGTTTCTCCTTCGTGTCATCAATCAGCTCTACATAGTTGGTGACCTTCCCCACACGCCATGGGCATATCTTGATATTAGGGGCCATCGCTACCATTCGCTTGCCTCCGCACTGTACCTCAACAGGCTTGTCCTCCTCATACAACATCCCCCCACATCCAGCTCATCAAGAAGGTCATTCCCCAACCATTTCCAAGTCTCTGCACCAGCCTTGTCGCCCTTTGCCAAGCAGATTTTGACCATCTGTTCTGCTGTCTCACGGCACACCAAGAATTTCTGCCAAGTTGTTAGCCCACTGACACTGAGTACATTCAGGAGCACCACTTACGGTTCTCTCCCCGACGTTCTGTATTGTATCTTTCTGCACGTTCATGCGCTTCTGCAAGTGATTCTCCTGTGCGCGGCCGGTAGCGGCCCCATTCAGCCAGCGCATCTTTGAGGCAGTTGAAAAACAGCGCCTGGATGTAGTCATCTGAGACATTGGGGACATCGTAGTGGCCAGGATCTTCGGCTCGCTTTCGAAGGACCTCCTGTTTGCCTTTCTTGAGAATAGTGTTGTTCCACAGAGAATTCACCCAACCGGTCCCGAAAAAGAGCTGATACAAGCTTGCGTCGCGCTCCGTTTTGCCACCTTCGCAGTGTTTCGCCATAGCTTCGCTTATGCCCTCGTAATCGAAGAAGTCTTTTGCACAGTTAAGTCCTGTACTGAGGCACCAGCTTTCGCAAACAATCGTCTGGCATGAAATTCAGGCTTTTTGCCGCAGAAATGGTCGAAGTGTACCAACCTTCCACCACAGATCATCTTTATCCTCCAGCTGCTCCTGTTGTCCCTTTCAGGCTTGATTTAAAGCAGTCGCCGCCCTCATCTTAGTCCTACATTTCTTGCGGGGGCTCTGTTTCACACCCATTTGCCCCATTGATTCACAAAGCACTCCTTGCAGTCGCTTCTGTATGTGGGGGTTGTCAAGGTCCAATAGCAGCGAGGCCTCTGAGGTGTTCTGTTCGTGATCAGGAGGCGCGGAAATTTCCGGTGCTGCTGAGGAGGGTTCCGGCTGTGTCAGCACAGTCATGGTGACAATCGGAAGCCGCCCAGCTCCTTGACATATGATCGTCTCGAGTCGCGTCTGGGATAAATTGGGGTGTCCACACCAGTGGTGCATTTGGAAAATGGACATCCTCAATCGGAGCCTGGGTGCTTGGTCTCTGGGAGCTGAAGTGAGCATGGAAAGCGGCTAATTTTGTCTTGTAATCTGCCTGGTATAGTGGTAAGTACATGTTTCGATTGAAGAAGTGGGACTCTACCTTTTTTTTTTTCTTGCTTGCGCCAATTTTGCTCCTCCTACAAAAGCAATCAAAACCGTAACTTTAGGAACAGTATGGGGCCACAGTAACCCTACAAAGTTTGTTTAAACAATCGGTGTCTCAACGTAAAACCCTGTTCAAGCAATGATTCACTTAATCCTGGTTCAAACCGGGTTGAAAACATGAAGCAAAAGGAACACCCATGGTGGGATTCAAACACAGACCAATTGAGTACACAATTCATAAGCAGTGAAGTAAGATCCAACTGAGCTATGAGACCATTACAAAATGGGTGCACAAATGCATTGAAGATCATAAAACAGGCAAAGGTTACTCTTTCAAAGTACAAGTCCATCGCACCTTGAGCAGCCGTGATATTTAAGCAGTTCCAGGTCACTTCAGAAGCTCTCACATGCTAATTCCCTTCAATGCATTCAAAGCATCCAAAATTGCAAGGGGACATCAGTTTGTCTTTCATCTGTAGTCAGTAACTCGAGCATCAAGTCGTTGAATTTCCTTGTCTGTTACAGGGGTTGCATACAGAAAGGCACTGAAGTATTGGAAGTACTTTGCCATGCTCTCTTTCAATACATACTATGGTTACATGGTATTGAAAAGAATTCAGTCCACAGTTCGGAAGCAATACAACGACACTTGTTGAGATTTAAAACAGCCATTTATCAAGTACCAGAATTCCGTCGGGACCCGTCGGGGTCCGAAGAGTCCTGTCGAGACAATATCTTATGTGAACGATAAGGGAGGATGTCACAAAAGGGGGACTTCATGGAAAAAGTGTGAAGTCCTATCGGATGCCGGACGGAGGTCCGACTCGGGGACCGACGGAGGGAGTGGACTTGGCTTCAGCTCGTGCGCTGCGCCCTTCTCTACACCCAGTGTCCAATTTCGGAGGAGAACGGAAGACCGAAAGGATGCAGACTGAGAAGAGGGAAACTTAGTCGATATTCAAACTGACTAGAAGCGAGAGTACATCGAGCTATTTAAATGATATCGTAGTGTAATTAATCATCGGAGGCCGATAGGCTCCGCGATGGGAATGAGTATGTATGAGTCAATGTAAGTCAATGCTGTGTCAGCGGACGTCGGAAGTCCGAGGTCGCCGACGAAGAAAGTCATAGTGATTCATAGGGAGTCTTGAGCATATGGTGAATGAAGTAGCCAATAAGAATGGGGACGTTACGATTCGGCGATCCTCGGAGGCCGAGGGAGTCCGATGTCACGGTACGTGACACCATTCTTGTTTTCAAATCAGACATGAGTAAGGCTGTAATACTCCACCCCTTACATCGGTTGCATGGTGTACTGGTTATTGATATCTCCCTTCCATTTGCGGAGAAACCGGGAGGTCCGAAGTTCAACTCCCCTGGGTGCCTCAAATTCTTACATTTGTCCCATTGAACAGTATTTAATCAGTGTTTGAACATTCTTTAAATCCTCTTTGATCCCATTTTGATCCAAACACTGATTAAACCCCGTTTTTCAATCCCAAGGTTTAAACCCCTCATCCTAATGTTCTCCTCGGTGATGATCACCATTAAATAAATCATTGCTTAAACAGGGTTTTACGTTGAGACGCAAATTGTTTAAACAAACTTTCATGGGGCCATCACTCACCAGGTCCACCAGCTGTTTCTGGTGCTCAGCTGCGGGTGCAGCCTAAAAACATATCATTAGCTACCCTTGACAACGACCAGCACCCCACTTACATGCTCAGCTTCCATTTCCCACTTTAGCTGATCAAAATTCTGGTTCCACTGCTGCTCGAGCTGCTCTTCGAACTGGTGGTTGTGCTGTGCTGTGAGCTCTTCCCAGTGTGCTGCATAATTCTTTTGTATCGCTTCCCACTGTCGGTCCTGAAAGAGGTCAGTCGAATGTAAAGTGAACGGACCCACATCATCAGCCTTCTCCATTGCAGGGTTTGCTATGGCAATCCTTTTAGCCTGAGAAAAAGAAAATCATCAGATTATCTTCAAAACAAGCTCATGAGCTCAACAACGAACCACATTAATGAGTTGGGGTTGGGGCCTCTCTTGGGCAGCCCAGACGTTTGCCATGCTGATGTTCTGTCTGCCGTAATCCATGTTGATATCCTCATCGCGCCTTTCCCAGATATTGGTGCCACCGAAGTGGGTGCCGGGCATGTCGGTCATTGTTGGAGAGTTGGGATTGGAGAGTCCAGGATCCGTAGCGAGGTGATTTACACCTCAGGACAGATGGACAGATGGTATGAGCACGCAAAAACAAGAAATGAGCGACATGCGAGGGTGAACCTTGAATGCCTTGCCGCTCACCCTTTGAAGAAAGGGTGCCTCATGCCAACGTGGGAGACAAAATAAAGGACACAGGGACATCCCTTTCACGAAAACATGAAAGGAATAAAGAATGCCTTGTGGAATGAATGAAATGATAAATAAAGGACAACAGGACGTCTTATTTGCATTATCATACACAATCATCTTTGTTGCACTAATTCTTTTCCTCACATGTACACATATCTAATCGAGTTTTTTTTCCCCTCACACTGAATGGACCGCAAGAATACATGTTGAACTAAGTGCGAGATCTATGGACTACAAATACGAAGACGAGAAAACACGTACAGTAGACATGATGTACGGTAAGAATGATGAGATGTCCTAGGACTACAAACACGAAGACAGAAACAAAAATGTATGGTAGAATGCTGTGACATCTAAGGCAACCCGGGAAACGCACCCTCGCTTGATGATGAGCTCTTCGGGCAGTCGGGTGCGGTGTGGGCTTTGAAACTTTGACATGCACTGGAGCACATTGTGTAATCAAGATCAGGGATGAGAAGGAACGGAACACCAAAACCAAGACATAAGCGTGAAAGACATAGTCTGCGACCCACGAATCTGTCGAGCGCATGTTGACAACAGAGTCAATGTTGCACGCCGCCACGTGCATGATCACCACATCGCCTGCAATGATGTTGGCGCACGCGTTTGGGTTCGAGGTCTTTCCATGTTTCATGAAGATACGAAAGCACCATACTTTCTTGCTGTGTTGAAGCTGCATGTTGAAGTCGTGGATCCATGCCTGATGGGCAGCGTCAGAGAAGTTGGATTCAACGAGAGGGTATCGTGATGCGTTGGGGTCGGAATACTCAATGTTGGTGGGCATGGAGGCGAAGCGTGGCAAGTGATGTGAGGTGGAATAGTGGCGGGAGCAAAGCTCTCTCAGAAAGGACTGAAAAATGTGTCATTCATCTTCAAAGACACGATACGGATGGTCTGCTCTGACCTTGCAGGTCGCAACTGGCTTGCGGTTGTTGACCATGGTGTCTGCAAGTGGTGTCGGGACTCGGTGAATGGTGCCTGCAAATGGTCAAGCGCATGGGTGACCTTGCCTTGAGAGATGGGCTGTTTTAAAGGGAAGTTTTAAAGGAGATTCTTTGTTGACCTTCTTTGTCCCTGGACAAAAGGGAATGATGTCTGACCCGCGACCTGCAACCTGCAATCTCCGACAATCGGACACCGGCGGGGATTCTGGCGTCTCATCAACGCTCACCCAGCGATTTACACTTGGTGGTCAAGAATAACCCCTCATCACGTGGTTTCTGTTTGGTCTTCACCGCCACAGCTGTCAAACGAGGGTTGGACCGAGCACCGAGGACCTGATCTACAATGGATGATATCTGAGGAATTGAGGCAGGGAGGTAGATAGTATTAGTAGTAAGGTTACTAAATTCTGTCCACAACAAAGGCCAAAAACAATCTATTAGGAACGAGATGTAGTGGGTAATAAATAATATTATGTGGAAGGTGTCGTTGTGCACGCTATTTTCCGCTTCATCTCCAATTTCCTGGATCCACCTCGAGTAGGGGCTACCCCTGCGAGCGCACTAACAACTTTCCAGATTTACTTGTCAACGGCACACGGGGCGGAGTTGTGGAGTTTGCCCTGCAAACACACCGCCGCGGGCCAGTAGTTCTCGTATTCAGCAAGCCACGGGAAGGTTTCGGTCATCTACAAGTCAGTCAGTTCAGGATAAACCAGAATGAATGGATAATATAGAGTCACACCTTTTTTTAAATCTTGTTGACCTTGACCTTGTCCTGGTGAGTTAGCACCAATGAGGGACGCAAGTGACGTGAGCAGAGGTCGGGCCTGGCAAAAAAAAATGAGGCCAACGTCAATCAAATGTGAAAAAATCTCATACATTCCTTTCCCTGGGCGCCATGAGGAGACGAGGCAGAAGAAACACCGAAAGCTGGACATGAGACGCATATATCGTTACTTGAGCAGCGTGAAAGGAGCCACTCGTGTTCTTTGTTCAGGGCCTGCATCAAGGTCGCTTTGTCCATAAAGGTCCTGTTGTCCATAAAGGTCGTGTTGTCCAGCTTTGTTGCTTTGTCAATTGGTCCACACATCAAGGTCGCTTTGTCTGAGGGTCGCCTTGTCAATCATGAGGGTCTGCACAATTAATGGGTTAAATGAAATATATAGGGCTGGAGCACCCAGACTTGCGCACCTTAGCTCGTTCTCCCATCCCAATCCGACGTCTCTACTCTGCCCCCAATGTCCGTTGCTCGTCTTCCCTACGTTCAGCACCACGGTGTCAGCACACACCCCGGTAGTGTCCTCAGCCTCGCTGTTAAAGAAGAAGGCACAATTCTTGCAAGCGGCAGTAAGTGTCTGTCACCACCAAGTGGATACTCGCTCATCTTTGCTCAGGCTCACAAGGGACCCAACTTTGGAATGTCACTGACATGTCAGTGCTTCGGCGTCCCAGCTTTGCCGGTAATTGTGGCGCCACTTTGGTCATGATTTGGGCGCATCAAGCTGACAAGCCGCATGACATTCTATATGCCGGTACACAAAACAGCTATTTCTTTTGCTGGCGTCAACAAGACGGGGTAAGGATGCCCTGCAGTACAGTTCGATCCTGCATCATTAACTTTGTTGTGTTGTGGCAGGTGTTTGAAGAGACCTTTGTCCTACAAATGCCCAACCCCGGCGAGATAACTGCCATGGCATTTGACTCAACCAACAATCGTCTTTGCCTATGCAGCCGCAATGACATGGTTCAGTCCTGGGTGATTTCCAAGGACCGTCTGACCAGCAAGTGGATACCCACCAACATCTTCAGCAGGTCATTTCCCCCAGTTGGGGCCTCAAGCAATCATGTTTTCCGCCTTCGATAACAGTCAAGACCGCGATATTATCGTGCTTGGTTTTCATAACAATGGACCCATGTAAGCCTGCGTTTTCGGACTTTATAGATAAACATTGAATTCGAGGTTCTAGCTACACGATCTGCGGTAAATCAGGAGGAACCGCTTCAGACTGATCGGTGGGAGCAAAGATGCATGTGATGTCTTATAACCGAGTTTCAGAATGGAAATACTGACCACCACTGACTAGTGGAGACGCCGCCTTCAACTGGAGGGATGGTGTTTTCTGTCTCGATGACCCCACATCTGGTCCCGCCCTCTTCCGTGTCTCGGACCAGATCAAGGCAAAGACGTACGAGATTGACCGAAGGCGGAAGAACGCACATCCGAGAACGGTCCGTTTCGGGGAGCATGGGTCACCCATCATTTGCGGTAGCGACCACGGGTGCATGTACATCTTCGACACCTGCTCGAGCGAAAGGCTCGAGACTCTGAGTGTGGGATCCTCAGAGTGGGTTCAAGTCGTTGAGGTTGGTGTCTTCTGACTTTAACATGCCACAGCTGATTCGACAGTTCGTGTAGACCACCGAGATTGGCGGCGTATCCATCATCTTCGCAGCACAGACGCGCGCCTTGGACTTCTCGGAGGATATTTTTGTCTGGCAATGAACTCGGGACACAAGCATCAGCTGGGGAAAGATGGCGGTGGTCCCAAAGGCGCTGGTCATTTTGGGATGCATAGTGTTCTTGCACCAGAACTTGGAGGGGAAGATCAGGGTGTTGACCGAGGCGATTAACATGTAATAGATATTATTGAACTTCAGAATACAAGTCGCGGTCATATTTAATACAATGTACCAGAGGGACTGAGTTCTGTCTTCAGCTCAGCAAGAAACCTGCGCATTTGTTGGGTGACTTGCACCCAAGAAATGCCCACCAGCAGTTGACGCCTGGGTAGGCAAGATGTACCGTCAGCAAGGAATTTGTTGAGCGACTTGCTTTCAAAAAACCCGCCAGCAGCGGTAGAAATGAAGGTGTTTGTTGGGCGACCTGCACCAAGAAACACTGTAGTGGGAGGTTACAAGTCGAGGGTCACAGGGTCCGCGTCAGCGAGGCATTTGTTGAGCGATGATGAGCGCCGCTCAGTTCTGAGCACGGAAGCATCCGATCGGAAAGTTAAACGGACGTCCAATCGGAAAGCTCATCGGAAATTTGATCGGAAGTACTAAAAATAGAAGCTCCGCATCACTGGCGCGACTTTCGACATTTTCGCATTCTGCATGACTTCTACAACTCCCAAGGCTCCACCAATACGATATTCGGATTCCGCATGGCTTATTACATGGGATACATCGACTCCGCATCCATTCCACGGCTGTTATTGGACTTTCTACAACTTTTCCGGTGGTTTTCACCACTTTCCGCGACCTTTTCACTCCTACTGGCTCCATTTCGATTCAGAAAATTCTACAAAATAGATATTTGAGATCTCCAACACTGTTTCTATCGACTCCGACCAACACTGTTTCTATCGACTCCGACCAGTCCGCAGGTCTCTCCGGTTATTTCTACCTTTTCCGCAGGACTTTTACTTATTTCTTCCTAAACGGGCCATCTCCGTGAACTCTATGGTGCCGCATGGTACTCATACCCAGTTACCGTTGTCTCGGGTCTTGGCATTCCTATAAAAGCCACAAGTATTCTACATTGTAAAGTAGGAGATTTGTACCCCACTTATCCTCTCAATCATATGCCCCTTTCTTCCACTAGCTTTTAACTTGAACCATCGACCTCTGCAGGCTATTACCTGCTATCGTACTCACTCCGCTCCACGGACTATTATCCGTGCACGTTCCGCATCGCTCTCGCTCGCCCAGGCTATTACCTGGGCCACGTTCGCTCACTAGTTCTTTTATAGGTCCTCCGTCGCTGTCGTCCCGCTCCGCAGACTATTATCTGCGCATGTTCCCCATTAGCTCTTGCTTCTGCATTCAGTTCTGGTCCCTCGTCGCCCACTGTCTCGCACTAGTTATCGCCAGCGTTGCGCTCATCTTAACCAGGAGTTGAGTCTTTGGTTCATCTTAGACTACCTCGCACACCCACGTTTACTGTTTCTCCACTCGGAGCAGAGTTTTGTTTTAGCTCGTGCTCTTAGCGGCGAGGCAGGCGTATCAGCGACTTGCACCCAAGAAACGGCTGCCAGCAGCGGTAGAAAGGAAGATGTTTGTTGGGTGATCTGCACCCAAGAAACACCGTAGTGGTGGGAGTTACAAGTCGAGGGTCACACGCGGCCGTGATAGATCCTATCACAGGGTCACATGGCCGTGATCCTTGTGTCACTCAAACCTTGCCACCTACCTCCACCAAGGGTCAATGGTTTCTGGGTGTAAACTGCCTGGTAGTCGTCCCACCAATCGTCTCAAGCATATCTTAGTCCTTGATTCCCAGGGGTAAATCCCCTGGCAATTCTGGAACATTGCTTCATCGTCCCGACAATTGTAAATCTGCCTCGCAAGTCATTGACATAGTCCTCGATTCCCAGGGGTAAATCCCCTGGCAATTCTGGTACATTGCTTTCGCTCACCGAGGAAGAGTTCAACTCGTCCAAAACCCGCTCGTGCTCTCTTGTGTCTGCTGCCATTGCGAAAACGCTGCCTTGGTAAGGCAACCGTTCATATCGCCGTGCTCTAAGCTAACTGTACCCAGATGTCTTCCCAGATGTCTGTCTCCACTTCCCAAACCACTAATGATGTCCTGGTATGTGTATCTGTGCGTGTCTAGGCAAAAATGATACTCACTTGTTTTCCAGCCCAAATGGCCTCTTTATAGGCACTACTGCCACAAAGAGCAGTTGTACACCGTCTTCAGCCGCTCTCCCGACATCGTCCTCAACACACCCAGGCCTGAGGAAGCTCTGCCCGTCGATTTGAGTACCACTTCCAGTACCACAAATCCCTTCCTCCGCCAACCACGGTATCTTTCCCTCTGCCATCCATATCTGATGTTCATTCCGAAGCATTATGCTTGGCGCGAGAAATTGTTCAAAGTTTTGAACCATCCTTGTCACAAGCTGCTGATTATCAACGATGGGGATGATGGTTTTTGCCTTCATCCGGATGTCGCTGAAACTTGGCTGGAGTTCGAGATCTGCCTCCGTGCTGTCGGGAGGGAGATGCTTTCTCTGGCACCCCCAAAGATGCTGCCACGGCTTATGAACCCTTGGTTCTTCTCCTCCCGCCTCAAGTTTCTGCACCACTTCCGAAACGAGTGAGCAGCGTGCTTTGCTGCATGGCACTCAATAGAGTACTGCCTGGCTCTTCTGGGCTACGTGTCAATGGGGCTTTGGTGCATGGAGTGTTGGGAGAATGCCGAGCTTGCTCGAGGTGCCAACCCTCCAGATTGGCGCTCCATGGTCACGGAGAAGACCAGAGTCCATCCAATGTTCCTCCACTATGTGGAGAAATCAGTGGTCGGCAATTTGGAACAAGGAACACGTTGGAGCCCTATATCATATTCAAGCTCCTACAGATGTTCATCATAGCGAACGTGACGGGCATCGCGAAATCAAGTGGTTACTGGAGACAATCACCTACTCCAATGCCCCCTTCCCCATCTATCTTTCCTGGGGGAAATTACTGAGACAAATAAGCTCATTCAATGTCCCCAAGGCATTTCAGGGGCTCGTGCCCGACGCCAATGAGCTGAAATACCTTGCCTCACTGCATGGGCAGCTGAGATTCAGCTGATGAGCTATCAACAACATGTCGTGCATGTGGTATCGAGACCCCTACACACCGGCTGTTGTGCCTGTTCTGCCCTCCCCCTCCCTTCCAACAGACAAAGAATCGTTAACTTGGCATCGAGACTCTTCCACACCGGCTGGCATGCATGCTCCCTCCCCCCCCCCCTTCCTCCACACAGCAAGCAAATGCAAAACGAGACAATCCAAGGCTGCTTCATTCGCCGACGAGAGGCAAACTTGAAAAACATTCCGAGAGAGAGCTCCATTGACCGGCAGTGACACACGCAGCACGCAGATAACACGAAATGGGGTGGGGTCCTGTCAAGAGCCTGTGTTTTCATCTGGGAGGAACAGGATGGACACTACATTTTCCAACCTGGAGGTCGAGGCAGCTACTCCCAGCTCTGGTCTGAATACCCAGGTCCACAGCATCGGTTCGATCCAATTTCCAATGAATGGGACCTTTGCGAGCTCTTCGAGGATAACAACCCAGTATTTGGTGGTTTCTACAAAGTCCCTTCTGATTATTCGGATGACATGGACAATCATCTGACCCTTCCCCAAAACATCGGCATGGCATCGCGGTTACCTTGGGGGGATGACAGGATGGAAGTCGTGCAAATGCAGCACCCTGATGACCTCGAGATGTATGACTCACCTTGGGATGAAGATCTTGGCCCAGACTTGACAGAATCTGAAGTGCCGAAGCGCAATCTCACCGAAGCCTCGAAGAAGTGCGTGAACTTGGTGTATCTCAAGTTTGGTTTTGCTCCTCCCAGAATGGAGAAGCCCGATTATGAGTCGAGCACTGGAAGTCTCTTGGGCACACTCAAGATGCGGTTTGGGTTTGTGATGCCGCCATCTCCCGAAACATTCGCTGCTCGCGATCTGCCTCAAGTATGTTTGAACCTGCAGCTCCTGGCCAATGTCATCAGCATGACAGATATTGGCAGGCAATTGGCCTCAGAGAAAGGCCTAGCAAATATACTGGGTATCTTCTTCGGACAGTGTATGGAGGCACGTTATGTCAATCACATCAACAGGCTCCTCCTGGACTATCATCAGCCTCAGCGCTTTTCCCGAGGACCCGCACTTTTCATCGTTGGGCAGGAGCATCTCAAGACCATGCACAACCCGTCACAGGAGGGTTGCTACTATGTGGTATGCAAAATCAGGAGTGGGATCGGAAGCAAGGCTGTCTTGATCCCCTGAGCAACAGACCTTGTTGAGCTCCTCCGCCAAGGGTGGGGTCCAGATATTAAGGATGTTGTACGACACTTTCTGGTGCAAGGCATCCCATTCTGGCTTGCTTATGTCCGCGCTAAAATCATGCCAGTGGAAGAGACACCTTCCCCCTTCACTGCTCATCGTCCCAAGGGCTTCAAGGCTGATACCAGTTCGGGCCTAGGATTTCACCCCAAGAAATACAAGTTCGACGAGCACAACTACAACATGTACACTACTGAGCGCGATCTCCGCTTCCTCCATACTCCTCGCAGCCGCATTGCATTGCAGTATGGCAGGTAATAGGGCTGCTGGCAAGGTCAGAAGTCGAAGACAACAGCTTCTTCTGTGGGTTCAGCGATGACATCTATGATGTTGGTGACTGCTTGTGGGATGGAACATTGTCATATGCATATTGGCATGACAGACTTTCTGACCGTGAAATCGATCTTCTCTGCGGTGTTTATCACGTCGGGACTGGTATTTAACATTTTCCATTTCACTCCTTTCAATTTGTGGAATCAAGCCAAAAGAAGAGAGCAGGCAAAGGAAATGGAAAGCAAGGTATGTATTCTCTGCTCAGCATGTCCTTTCCTTACGAACATGTGGATTTAGGGCATGGACGGGCAAATCAGATCAAATTGGCACTGACCAGACTGGTATCGTCTCATGGTGGCCCAAACCAAGTGCGTGGGGGTGCGGAAGTCTCGATGGGGTGTGGTGGACGCCACAATGCGAAGACAATTTCTTTCAGAAACCTCTCAACCACTTCCAAAAAGATGTCTACATGCTACAATGCCAAAGTGACTGGAGGCACAATCTGAAGTTCTGCAAGGACGTCAAGACGTGTTGTGACGGTGGAGACGTGCAATCTGGCAAAGCCAGACTGCAACCCAGACAGAGCACGCAATGTGGTCAAGAGCAAGCTATATGATGATGTCTGCCTACAGCCTCGGGCCTACACAACTGTCTACACTATGGCACAGCACGACTAGATGCACTAGTACAACGGTTATGAGAAGGTTGCTGCCAGTGTGGTCCAAGGTTTTGTTGACCTGGGCCTAGTCCGCACACACTCCTCCTGAGGTCCATGTCTTCATTGTGTCTGTCATAACGCATTGCTGCTCACAATATATCATGTACTTATATCCGTGATAAATAGTTTTTTTTCTCTGTATCATCCATCCGTGTGAGTTGAAGTTAAGCATATGGTGTGATATTGAATGATGAGCCCATCTTGTAAGACTTTGAGAAACGGGAGGGTCTTAAATAGTGTCACTGTCACAATGTAACATCAGGCTTGGTCTTGACTACCACCAAGGTCAATGAGTGTAGATTGATTGTTGCCCTTGTACCTCTCCCAGACCACGCACTCAACGGCAAAGATGGTATTGACATCGACCTCGTTGCTCTCAACCGCTTTTCCAAGTAACACCTTTGACCTCATGCCGACCCTCCCTGGCTGCAAGTGGCTCAGTGTGGGTCTCCACCGCTTCTCAAGATCTGCAACCAATGCCATTCCTCTCCCCCAACCCCTGGCTATGGCGCTAGCAACCGTGGAGCTCAAACCTGTGACCCTCGTGGTCACTTTGACCCTTCCTGAATGTAAATCTCTCAGCGTGGCTCTCAATCACTTCCGAAACTGCGAAATCTACACTGTTGCTCTGTGTCCCTGCTGAGTCGCCAGAGATCGCCCAAGGTAAGTTTTTTTTATGGCCCAGATTTTGGCATATCTTGACCATCCTCTCATCCAGTTCTGTCAATTCTTATGAGAGCAGCTCAAGGCTCTCGGGGGCAGTGTCTAACATCTATGTTGAGCTTTTGGTACGTTTTCTTAAGCTCCTGCTTGCTACAGACCAAGCTGATACTTGGATTTCCAGTTTCATAATATTCAACATTTTATCGCAAACTCCGTAGCACGGTACTTATCTGCGTGCTGACCCGTTCCCAGAGGATACACCCCGGAGCCCCAGGAATGCTCGGCACCACGCTCGCCATCCACAATATGTGGCGGCATCGGGGAGAGCGCGTTCAGCGCCCTAGGTCACAATTGGCGCCGAATTCCTGCTTTTTTCCTGCGCCAGCTGGCGCTCTGTCTGTGAGGGATGCCTAGTTCACCATCGCAAATATTTCGCGATCTCCTTGATCAGTGGCTTGGCAAAAGCGCGCTCATGACCGGTGTTATAGTTTTCATGGGCGAGCAGCCCAATCTTGGTTTTTTTTTTAAACCCCATCCCCGCAACCAGCGATATCTATGACCTCATCCTACAGTCTTGAACATCACATCCACCTGGGCTCCTCTTGTACCTATACACTATCATCCTACCATACATACTTTACTTTTCACTGTACTGTATACTCTACAAATGATACATTTTTGCTACTACAAGGTCATAAGGTTACATTGAGGGTCGATGACCCCGACCTGCAGGTGCAGCTCAAGGTGCAGCTCAGGCTGCACCCTGGGGTTATGCTGAAAGAGGTCCTTTCAGCAACACTTTCAGAATTTGATGAAAGTCTTTGTTTCAATATAGCTGAAAGCGTCACCGAAAGAATTTCTTATGGCGGCGGTTTCAGCTATATGGAAAAGAATTTCTTTGTTCTTTCTGGAAATCACTGCTGAAAGGTGAACTCTCAGCAGTCCTTTCAAACCTAGCTAACAAAGAATAATTCTCTAGCTTTGGAAAGAGCCGCTGATTGCAGCTCTTTCCATTTTACTTTTGGACCAAATGAAAGAATAGTTTTCCATAGGTTTTGATTTGGCTACTAATTTATATAAAATCAGCTAATCTTTCGACCTAGGTCGATATTTTTCTTTATTCGGTGTGTGAGCTAGGAGTCAACACCAGCTATATATAGATATATGTATGTTTTCGTTTTTGTTTCTCATATATACCCGCAGAGACATGCGGTCGACCCTTTCGTCAACGGCTACTCATCGCCGACTTTGCAAGTGGTACACTACTTCAAAATTCAAGTATCGGCATGGTATTAAAGAATATATTAATATGCCCTTCGCTGGTGCATTGGTGAGAAACGAAAAATCAGATATCAGTCTGATACACATTGAGCAACTTGACGCGGTCCAAGTCATCGCAAGTTCAGAAGCACTTGAACAATTTCCGTGTTTTCGCACAGATGTTGTTACAGTGTTACAGACCCCTGGAATAGGGCTTCCACCGGTTGCCGTGACGGCAATGGTCGTCAATATAACGGGTGACCGACGGGCACGGCCGTTGTTCAGACGGCCCGTCTTTCGCGTTTCCAAGTCTCTGACGGGACGGGACGGTCAACGGCACGGCCGTTGATGGTACCACGGGTATTGACGGGCGAAATAAAGTTGATTTTCACTTGTAAGTGGAAGTAATGACTGCGCCAGAATGTTATGATGAAGTTGTGGAACACGTCGTCGCCTCATTGCAAGTTAAACTTGAGTTGAACACTCGACTCGGCCGGCCTTGCGTGGCAAACGAATTTGAAGAACCTGAGGGCCAAAAAAATCAATGCTTTGGATAGCTCGGAACTACTCAACTGTACATAAAATGTTGGATTTGACTGCATATTCTCCATTGACTGACGGCGCTGCGAATCGCAAGGATCAAGCATATATCACGGGGATGCAGGAGCTTCTCGCCGGCGAGTCTATTCCACATTCTACATGCCGATCGTCCATTCAGTAGGCTTCTCCTATGAATCAGGCACTCGCGCCAGAATACAAGATGAAGGGACATTGCACTGATACTGAAATGAAACAGAATGGTACCGGTAACCAAAACGTTCTGCCATTGAAATTG
This sequence comes from Mycena sp. CBHHK59/15, assembly GCA_029204085.1. Classification (NCBI taxonomy): domain Eukaryota; kingdom Fungi; phylum Basidiomycota; class Agaricomycetes; order Agaricales; family Mycenaceae; genus Mycena; species Mycena sp. CBHHK59/15. The sequence continues at coordinate 85,666 of JARGXW010000313.1, forward strand.
TGAAAGCCTGATGACATCGTAGTACGCGGTTGTTTGTAAGTTTACTTCGGATTCGACAGATCACACTTACGAGCCTTGGGCGAGCGGGCTTGAGGTCTATATAGTGTTGCCAAGTCCGAAGTCGCCGTCACTGGGGTGCTTATTTCGTAGAGGAGCAGCAATTACCGCCCAGTAATTCGAGAACGCAATTCATTCTCAAGTATGACAAGTAGGAGGCGACGGTCCGGTTCAGACAAGGGTTCAGAGGGGAAACCCTGATGACGAGGAACGGTGCGGATCAAACCCTTGGAGCGGAGTTGATGTATGTTCTCACGCCTCTCTTCGTTCACCAAGTAGCATGCTGCTCTGCATCACCCCCCATCGCTTCCTGAACAACCCCCAATAATGCGGTCTCGGAGCCCGGGGGAGATGGATCGGCGCTCAGGTGGAATGCCAGGTTCATGGTAGTTTCGTCGATGTTCTACACGCGCACAGAACAGACGCTTCACGTCGGGTATTGGTGTACGCCTCCTCTCACTTGTCTTCTTTCCTTGCGTTCAACTAACTGTTTTCACTGAATCCAGTCTTGATGAACGGCACAGGTACACTGGCTCCTTCCTTGCTTTTCTTGCCCCCACTCACCCCGGCGTGTCCAACGCAAATCATCTCGAGCTTCATCAGCACCAAGACGAAGGCTTTCGAGTCGCGTGGCAGTGACTCATGATCCTAACCGGCATCCTCACGCTCCTCACGTCGCTCGCCTTCTGGGATATTAGAAATAATTTCCGGACGGCGATTTATTGCCCGTCTCGTTCCTCAGGTTCTTCTTCTCGGACTCGCCGACGAACGCGTGGTTCCTCGCACCGGAGGAGCGGGCGGTCGCGGTGCTCCGGATCAAGGTTGGCTTATTGCATTGCAGGCGCATGAAAACTGAGCGCCGGTACGCGGGAAAATCAAACCGGAGTGGAGAATAAACATTTCAAGAAGGAGCACTGCGTGCATCTGTGAAATAGTTCCTCTGATCGAGTAATTAACTAATCATCCAGGATGATTGAAGCGCTGACGGACCCCAAGACGTGGGTCTTCGCGTTCTTCTCGGCGCTCGACAACGTCCCCAACGGGTCCGCCTCCCTATCCTCTCACTTCTGCTGCTTTTCTGACCGACACCCCCCTATCATCACAGCCTAACGTACATCCATCCCTATCATCCATTCCCCGACCTGACCCGCACTCCCTGCACAGAAACCAACGCCAAATCATCGTCTCGTCCTTCGGCTTCTCCACGCTGCAGACGACGCTCCTCGGGTGCGTCGACGGCGTCGTGGAGATCACCACCATCTAGACGGGCGTCAGAATCGCGGCGCGGTACGACAGCCGCGCGTACGTCGCGTTCGCGTACTTTATCCCAAACGTGCTCGGGACGATCCTGGTGAATGCGATCCCGTGGAGTGACAAGGTGGGGCTGCTGTTCAGCGTGTGGCTCACCTGTGCGTTGTGCTCTGTCTGCGCCACGTAGCTACTACTGATGAGGCGCGGTGGAAGGCGTGGGGACGACGGGGTTCGGTGCGTCGTGCCGTAGCGCGGATGCAGAGTTGTTGCTCACCGGGGGTGCTGTTAGTGCTCTCGCTCGCGTGGGTCTCGGCGGTGACGGCGGCCCACACGAGGCACGTCACCACGAACACGATAATGTTCAGCGCATACGTCCGTCCTCTCCTCACCCCCTTTCCTCTCCCTCCCCGTAGTTCTCATGTATCTACCTCGCTCGCTACGCCGTGCATCGGCAACTGCGCGGGCCCCTTCATGTGGCAGGTAACCACCGCTCACTGGCACTCCTCATTCGCACATGAACCTGTTCTCACCGCACCCAAGGCCAAACACAAGCCGCGGAACCGCGTCCCTTGGACCGTCATCGGCATCTGCTACGCGTGGTGCATGCGCCTCATGCTCGCCATCCGCCTCCACCTCGCACGCGAGAACAGGCGCCGCGACGCGGAGCACGGGTACGACGACGTGTTTGTCGAACGCCCCGCGGCGGACTCGGGGAAGGTCGAGCGCGTGAGGGTCGACAAGGTGCGTTTGAATTTCAAATTTCTCCTTGTGGAAGTGCGGATGTGCGATGCTGAATGGTGTGGTAGGAATTTCTGGACCTGACGGATCGGCAGAATCGCGATTTCCGATATGTGCTGTAGGTGGGAGGTTGGGGGTGCGGAGAGCGATGAATTGACGATATGTTTTACGACCTTTGAGCGCGTCCGGACCTTAGATTCTTTCGCCTCATTCTGAACTACGAAAGTCTCCTATTTGCATACGACCGGCCGTCCGAGTCGTCGCTGCTGTGGATCCAAACGGGCATCAGATACCAAAGACAATGCGCACCTTACACATTAGAACATTCCGACCTTGCACTCGGCCAAAACGTCGTGCTGGATCGATGATTCGTATCTCAAAGAACGAGTCTTGAGGTCAGTGTTGGAGATGTTGCCCAAACTCAGTCCTCTTGAAAGCATCCAGGTATGCACCAACAAACCAATCGTAGCTGAGGCGGGGCATGTTGACACAGCCCCCAGCAATCGTCAAGCACAAGCCTGAAAATCAGGCTGCGATAGTTGTACATTGATAAGTGCGTAAAGACAATGACGGCAGGAACCCAAATGACAAGGAAAAGAACCACGAATACAGAGGTGCAATATACAAGTCACGCAGCGGCGCTATGAGATCGTCCAGGGACAGGCTACGTGTTCTAGATTTACGAGTGAACCGAACGGAATTTCACCGGGATACCTGAACGAAGCGCCCCCCGCTCGCCGTCGAGCGGCGCCACAGCACACTCCCGCCCTCGACGCCGTAGAGGAAACGGACGCTCGTGAGGCTGGGGTACGTCTTCAACAACGCGTTGCGCACCTTGTTGAAGGTAGAGGTGGCGTCGGCCACGGCCTCGTCGGGCGGGATCCACAGGTTGAACTTGTCGCGGCCCTGGATGCGCGCGGTGAAGTGTGCGAGGGCGTGGTGTGCGGGGACGGCGTTGAGGACGGCATTCATATCAGACGACGAGAGCGCGGGCTCGGGGATGCCGAGGGACGACAGGGCGGGGAATGTGCAGTGGAGGGTCTCGAGAAGCGTGGGCGGGAGATCGGCGCTGTCGAGGCGGAAGGAGAGCGCCTCGAGGCCGCGGTCGAGTTTCACGAGCGAGCGTTCGATCCGATGCGGTTTGCACGGGATGGATATTTCGACGCGCTTCGCGTTGCGGCCGGTGAGGAACTCCGCGGCAAGGTGGTGCGGTCCCTGGTACGATTTAAGGCGCGGGAGCACGCCGGCGGGGAGAGGCTGGAAGAGATCATGCGGGATGGAATCCGTGGCGTGCAATGTGAGGTTCTCAACCACAGGGCACCGCGACATCGCCGGGATGAAGAAGTCGTATGTGACGCATTCGACGGGCATGACCAGTGTGTGCAGCTTTTCGAAGGGCCGCGCCTTGGCGATGGTCGGTAGCAGCAGTGTCGTGGTGACGTGGAGTCGCTCGAGGTGGCAGGGCGAAAGGAAGAGCAGGCACGGGTCGGCCTTGTCGCGGCCCAGGGATGCGTCCGGGTACTTGAACGTCACGGCCTGCAGCGGCACGGACGGCGCAGCGGCGAAGTCTGCGAGCTCGCCAAAGCACAGTTCCAGGCTGATGGCAGTCAGTTGCAGATGCTGCAGGATCACAATGCGGTGCGGCGTGAGGCGAATGTGGCGGCATTCCAGGATGCACAGGTTAGGAAAGGTGGGAAGTGTTTCGAAAATAGCGTCGATGAGATCATCCGCAGGCTCCCCATCGTCCTCCGGGGAATACGGTGAGATCCGGCACTCCCTGACCACGGCGCCGATTCGAGCGGAGGCGAAAAACTCCAAACGCTCGGCAATGCGCTTGCGGTATCTCGCAGTCTGCGCGCCACGCAGTGCAAGAGTTGGGAGCGACTCCGGGTGGGTCGATATGGTGGTAAACAGAAGGGGTTGAGCGAGGGACCGGAACGAACGACAGGTGAGCGTGACCGACGGAAGGAGGTGGAGCGGGATATGCATAAAAACCTTGAGCCACAGCTCAGATGGCAGACGAAAAACGAATGCCCCAGCATTCGAGCTCCGGCGATGCTTGCTGTTACCGACGATACTGTCGATGGTGAGCGAGCGCGCGCGACGGACAAATCCAGAAAAGGTAGGGCTCCTGGGGCCGGCCATCGTATGTCGGGGTTGGGAGGATGCGAGCGAGTTGGCTCTTGAAGTTGCTTACCATGTACTGTGATACAAGTACCTTTTCTATTCCCATGATTGCCTGGATGGACGGAAAGACATACGGTGATGGCTCTCGAGATGAACCTCCGTCAGGAAGCAACTACGCGAGTAGTGGGCGCCCATCTCAGATGATCCATCAGTTCCGAGATTCAAAAAGCCGGGATCCGAAGTACGGAAAAGCAACTGTGACATACTTAGGGAATCGCGTACGCCCTTGGTTCAGAAATACTTACATAAAGCAAGAATGTGGTCCGAGCGTGACTGGAGATGGAGATGGCTGTATGGTGGAATTGTTCGGGGAACTGCCTTCATGGCGTTGATGCATACTTTCCGAACGACACCACCGTCAAAGTATCAGCGCTCATCCGCATGTCCATCGCAGGCCATGGCGTAAAGGTCCTGATGCAAACCTTTGTACGCGCTGGAATTTCGTTTCTTCGCCCATTCATTGGCATTCAAGGACTCGAAACCCCCTCCAAAACCTTGCCTGTATGATTGAGATTGATTTTATCAACAGTGGACGCGTAGGCGGTTCGCCGAAGATCTCTGATGTCAACTGTCCATCCTCGGATGGTTGCAACGGAGAGAGATCGATTGGACGCTCACCAAAATTCTCGGTGTTCTGATCAGAAAGTCCGACCATCCGATTTTACTTCCCACCGCTGGTTTTCCGCATGGCAAAACTGGATCTTGGAGAATAATACATTCTTGATCTGATCGTCAATGAGTCGCTTCAGGTAAGAAAAGAATTAAAAAATCATCACGTCCACCAACGCACACTACTCAAGTAGGATGCTGCTGTCGGTGGGTACATAAGCATGAAATACGACAATAAAAAAAGCCGCATACCTAGAACAAAAGTTCCCTCCAGCGCTCGTTGAACTGAACTGCAACATCATGATCCGATGATTTAGCAATGATGCCGGAATTACCATATCTGGCCCATTGTTCTCCATTGCACTCGCGCGACGCGCACGTTGAGGGCGAAAGAATTTACCTCAATCAAGGTGATCAACTTCTGAGAGATATCTTCGGGTTGCCATGCACGGCATACCGAACACCGGAACAGGTTCCACGCCACCGGATTTGCACGCGCAATGGATCACACCTATTGATCTACGTCGCCAGCCAACCACGCGGTCATTTGACGTTCGGGGGGAGAAGTGCGTGCAGCAAGGATCTGGTCTAAAACTTTCAGGATAGATAACTTACGAATATCAATCTTGTTTGTGGACATACTCCTTCACGAGTGTCCCTTTAGGTCTGTCGAATGTGAGGACCAAGCGATAGCTGAGATACAAGTCGTCCACGACTCCCTGGTGCCACGGCATCCACGCTAGGAGAGTTGTAATGGCAAGAGGGGCAGTTGCAAGCAAGGCGACAGGGATTTGGCACAGAACTCACTGTCCTCTGCGATCTGATAGGAAGACATTTGTATAATGTCGTCTTGGTCGGAGATGCCGACGATACTTAAATCGATTCTCCGCTTTCCATCGAAGTCTAACGTCAAATCATTCGAAGAAAAAGTTGATGAACGAAAGGCACGTGAATTTCGGAGTCCTAACATTGATTCATCGTACCATGAGTAAAGATGTCAAATGAACAAAATGACCGTCAGATTTGAGTCTGATGGTTCATCTGATGATAACTACTTGCTGTGTTGGTAGTGATAGTTTGCTCTCCCATCTGGGTGCTCAATGTCTGTACTCACTATCCATTCGCATGGTCAGAGCCGGTTTTATCATTGGGTGATAAATACATACGAGAAGAGGGGGGAACTCAGTTGAGACGAGGTGGTGGCCATCAGCGGCTTCAGGCGTGATCGTGGTGACTTCTGTAGCTGCCGGCCGGGTGTAACCCAACCTAACCCACTTTGCTCCTGTGATCGTGGGAGCCTGGCGGGACTGCCTGAATTTCTACACCTCCCACTGATGCATATGCATGTCTCATGTTCCCTATGTATTTTCGATAAACCCAAACCTGAAAAGCTGGTGGAAATCAATAAGCCACCCAAGTCCAGCGGGACGCGAGAATTGCCGGAATCCAATAGATCAAGGGCCAAATGGTGGAGTGTTGGGAATTGAGGCCAGCGAGCATACCACCATTGGATGGGATCTCAGTTCTTGAAACTCTCTCTCAGGAGCTTGAAGTACTCTTCAAGCTCATTGATATTTGTATGGTCCTGCATCTCATAGCATTCGGTGAAGCTGAATTTTCAGGGCTTGGACGACCGAGTGGAAGACTGGGCTGAAGTGTGGATTGACGAAGCAAAAATTCTACTCACATAGTTTTCAGCATGATAGGCATGAAGATTGGCCTTCGTTTTTTCGAGATGCTGCATGAGCTCAAGATCATCTTTATAATTGTGCCTGATTCTGTTGTAAGAATTTTGGGGATCCAGTACTGTGATAATAAATTAGCATGGAAATTAAGAATACCAAAGAACATACAGCTGGTGAAATGGTGCACTCTGGTGCAACTGTGAAATCGAAATCTCTAAAATAGTGTGCTCAGAAAATGTGAGAGTGAGTCTGAGCAACCCAAGAAACTCAACCAACTCCACACAAATCTCAAAAATCTCAAAATCTCGTGCTGACACCCTAAAATAAGTCCTGAGGGAAGGGAACTTAAAAGAGAGATGCTACCCATAGGTTGTATTTTCTCGGGGGACAGTAGGGGAGTTTTACTTGCCCTTCAAGAAAGTGTGCGCAATTAAAAAGAGTCTTGCAGGAGAGCAATCAAATCTTAAATGAGTGCACTTGTGTGCAAGAGTTTTTATGTATCTTTTTCTATCTTTCAAACCAAAATCCAAAGAACAGGTGGGTGGCTTTGAGAACAGACCTGCAACCTTCCCGAGCTCTACAGCTCCAAGGGTAGGTATGTGTAATTCGAACTGAGTGACCTGAGCCTACGGCTACTAAGGATGGCAAGTGTAAACTGACCCTGAGCTTAAAGCTACCAGGGAGAACAGCTATGAGTGTGTGACACTGGCTTTTTATATATAATAAAAGAACCAGGCAAGACAGAACTCTGAGCTCCTGCTCCCAGGAGTTGAAATGCAACTGTGCCACTTCTAATCTATGGTGCACAAGAGTGGACCTGCAGATATCTATAGAGCACTTAAGGTCTGAACTGCTGGCTACAAATCTAAAGTGATGAGCACTTCTGCAGGAAGCAAGACTCTTTCTATAAATGCTTCATCTGAAAATGCTCAAGTCAATCCCAATGTTATTGCTATTCAAGGTTAACAAGTTCTCGGGCATGCCAATACAGTATGAGCAATAATCATGCAACTCCATGGTGCTGCAGAGGAACATCTGCTACCTGCGCAATCATCTGATCTATCTTTGTCAGGGTTCTAGAACCGACCCAGGGATGCAGCACAGCCACATACATCTGACCCGCAAAATGTACAAGTCTCCCATAGAACTTCAGTCAAGTCTTTCTGTCTCTACAGTTCTGTTGTTCTGGGGGGAACAACTCCCATAGTGTTCACTTCCTTACCCTGGAACTGTATCAGGGACACAAGTCAATTCAATATCTATCAAACCGCGGGAGCGATTATGTAATCACCCCTGCAGAACTTGAACCATGCTTTCCCACAGTCCACAAATCTTGTGAATCATATGAACTCGCAATCTCTTGCTTGCCAGGTTGCCTCCTGCCAAATCCCTCTGATCACCTCACACACACATAGTAAATATGTGCCCCGCAGTAGGTCTACAGAACTAATCTGACCCCATTGTGAAGGTATCGTCATAGCTCTATAAACATGTAGTGCCTGCAGGCTTATGGCGGTCTATGGCTAAGTTCATCACTCTAGGGAAGAGTGTGTACTCTAGTGATTGTGTCTTACTTAAAGATGTAAGCTTTGTGGAAGCTCGCAAAAATGCGATTTTCACGTGTGTACAGATACACACCTTATTACCGGCCCATGTGTAAAGGGGAGATTCATCGAACTTAGTATAGTAGTCGCTAAGCTTCGTGCTTCTTTTATCTCTGGTGCAACCTTGGATGGAAGGGACCTGATAATATTACGGAGCTTGTCCTGGAGGTCCCTAAAGATAGTGTGTGTCTGTGAGATCATCAGTGTCTTTGTTTTAGACATTAGGGTCATTCATGGTAGCCCTTTTTTGCTCCTTTTTGCATTCCTTTTCTTTCTCCTTTTTCAAAGAGGGAACAAAGAAGGACAGCCAAAAGAAGTCAAAAATGGCCCTTTTTGAAAAATGAGCTACCCCCCCCCCCTCATTTTGTGAAAAGGGCCCTTTTTGTATCTCATTTTCGACTTCCTCTTTCTACGATCTTAAAACCCTGCTTCAAGTTCTGCTTTTTTCTCACCCCTATGGACATTGCCGGGGCAAGTCAGAAACATTGACTTACCTCTGGCAGACCATTCGTCGAGGGGCTCATGCCTTTGAACAATCATGTTCAAGCTTCAGCACCTTTTTATTTCCCTTTTCCAAAATCTGCTAGACTACCCATTAGGGTTGTTCACAGTGGCCATTTTTTGGCACCTTTTCGGTCTCCTTTTTTGCACCTTTTTGCCATTTTCCTGTGATTTGAGCAAAAAGGAAGCAAAAAGGAAGCCAAAAAGGTAACAAAAAGTGCTACTGTGAACACCTAAGCTCGTGAAAAGGAGAGTAAAAGGGTGTCTGCAATCAACATAATTATGGACTGGAATATGTATGTTCAAGAAGGTGTTTCAGACTTTATAAAAGGTGTATTTGAGAGCATTATCACTATTCATCCCAGCAAGAATCAAGCGGAAGGCTACCCACAGTCTGGAAAAGGTAGAATAAAAGGAAGTCAAAAAGGGCCCTTTTTCGAAAAATGGGCCACCCTCTCTCCTTTTGAAAAAGGTCCCTTTTGTGTTCCTTTTGATTCTCCTTTTTGGTTCCCTTTTTGAAAGAGGAGACAAAAAGGAATAGAAAAAGGAGACAAAAAGGAACAAAAAAGGTGAACTGTGAACAACCCTATTCACAATAGCCATTTTTGGTCTCCTTTTTTGTCTCTTTTTGCTTACTTGTCGTCAAAATGGCAGTAAAATGGTGAAAAGGAGAGAAAAAGGAGACTGAAAGGAGCCAAAAATGGCTACTGTGAACAACCCTATTAAGGTGGTTGGATCACCGAAGGTTCTGTGCCATTCGGCAACGAGCTCGATCACTTCCCAGTCTTCCTTCGAGAGCTCCAGGTGGTGCAAATCATGATTTTTGGCAACATAACTATTAATCATGGCCTTCAAGTCAATGCAACGGCCTAGTCTGAATTAATATTGATCAAAAGGAAGGGCCAGGGTGGAAAATAAAAATTGTGTACGGAGCATCCGGTGAATTGAAGACCACTGTGTCTTGACATTGGGAATGAGCAATAATGCTGTCATCCCTGAGTCTTGCTGTGGCTGGTACAACATATTGACCTCTTCTATCCTCACTTTTCGTCGCTGTGGACTGGACCTTACAGCTCTCACGATACGACAAAGCTTTACATGATGTCAGAGGCAGGTAAAAGACTATAGCTCAAATATTTGCCTTGTGAACCAAACTTAGCAGTGCTTGATCCACCTTTGGCAGTTCAACAATGTCCTCGTCGTCTTCACACATTACTGCGTCATTGTCGTTCGCGCGATCTGTAGGTAAAAGAGTATCATCTTGATACGCATCCCTGTGTTTAGATGGCTTGGATTTTTTGGCAGCTCCAATGCTTTCCAACAGCTAGGTGGATAAATGAATAATGTGCGACAAGAGAGTCAATCACTATATACCTTTCATGCGGCAAGATGCACTGTATGTGGCATACAGCAAAGGCCAGCATCCTTTACTGAGAAGTTGATACCCTTCTCAATGCACTTCTGCTCACCTGAAGTTGTAGTCAGATCGGTGTTATTTGGAGCTGGTTGCGGAAGGTGGGTGCAAGTTAATTGAACAACTGACAATGTGGAGAATTGACCTGGTGAAGGGGCACCCGGATTGTCCCATTCCATCTCACTTGCATCTTTCAAAGTCCCATCGGGGTTTAGGGCATGCTGTTCCCACTCTGGATTTATGCACGCTTGTACATAGTCAGCACTGCTCTTCTATGTTCAACATGAGTGAACTTACAGCCTGAACCTCCGAGAACTCGAAGACAAATTTATAGATGTGACATTGAACTGACATTGAATGGGTTTTTACAGGTGTACAGGAACCCGGCCCCATACTGTACTACACTCGAGATGCCTGATGGCACAGTTATGGGCACTGTAACTACGGGTGCCTGACAGCCGTAATATGGCGACGGTGTCCAGCCCTACAACAGCCGGACGTGTAACTACGACTCGGAGTGATTGTTCCCAAACTCAACAAGTGGCGAAACTTCAATGTGTGTTACAGGCACTGGTTGTGAGAAGATAAAAAAGCAATTAAGATGTACCCTTCATAAGGTTCAGATCACGGCCAGACAGGCTGTCAATTCTTGGTCAGCAGGACCAGATGTGTGTTTTGAGGATTGTCCTGCATCTGAGGCCATTTCTATGCCCCTGGCGCACATCGGACACATAGTGGGACCAGCGGGGTGTGGTGGGAGTACAAGCAAAAGAGAGGATTTTTTCCCTGAATGACACTTGCAATTGTGATGCGCACCAAGTGTGGCATTCAGCCAAAATGAGTATGTGCCGCATCTGCCCTATGTGCCGCAGATACCCTCTATGTACTGCACATCAAATAAATATGGGCACTCCATCCTCCATCCCGTCCCTCACCCGCCTTGCTCCCTCCTCATTCTAACGCACAGACGATGTCTGAACATCAGCAGTCCAAGGTGTGCTCTCCCTCCCTTCCCTCCCTCTGCATCCCAGTCCCCTGCTGGCCTCGCTGCCAGCCCCCAATCTACGCTGCCCTGCTGCCAGAGCTCCCACTCGCAGACACACCCTCTGAGCTCGAGGCACACATCAGCACCATGTGGCGCACAGCGATGGGCACAGTGGGGGATGCACACGTGTGTGCGCAGGCACTCATTGATTGCTGGGTCGGCATTGAGCATGCCGTCCAGGGTGTGTGTGCCTCGCCTTCCTCCTGCCTCACCTGCACTGATACTCCTGCCCAACAGCGCGCCTGCACACTATCTGTGTGCCCTGCGAGCGCCTCATGCCCGGCGTGCTGTATGTTGGCATTGCCTTCCTCACTGCCTCCATCCTCATGTGCATGTGTGGCCTGCCTGCATGGCTTCTTCTCCTGCCCGCTGCAGCCCTCGTGGCATTGCACCACTTCCTCCAGCACAACCACTGCAAACGTCTCTGCGTACCTCGGCGTGCTGGAGGAGCAGCACTTCCCTGCGGTGGTGGAGGTGCATACGGTGGGGAATGTATGTGAAGCTGGTGCGTGGGCATGCACCTGCGAGGCGCTGGGGGAAGGGTGAGAGTGGGTGGAGAGCAGGATGCTGAGTGAAGTGAACTGGGTGGGTGCGGCGATGGGTCTGTGACTGCGCAAGGTGCTGGGGTGTGTGGGGCAGGCAGTGCACAAGGCAGAGGAGACAGTGCACAAGGTGGAGGAGACAGTGCACAAGGTGGAGGCGGATGCAACGTAAAAAGTCAACAACATTGTGAAAAAGGCAGAGGCTGCCATGGAGGAGACAAAGGAGAGGGTTGTGTAACAAGTCTGTCCCACTCACCTGAATTATGAACACTCATACTGTGATGGATATGGTCTTGTTTATATTTTTCATTCAATGTATACATTGTATATTATTTATCAGACACCTCCATGCACTTGAACTCTCACAGGAATCCAAGATGTAAATAATTTGCAGGCGCAACACATTTGTTTACATTTGTTTATTCTCTTCATCAAATGGTTCCGAGTGGTGATTAATGACTCCCAAAGCAATACCTGAACATAGCTTTGTGAGTCATGAATAACTGGCTCACCTATGTAGTTTATAAGAGGAATGCCTCCCTCTTGTCAGGCATCTTACATCTACTGCAATGTACTTACCTGTTGAACTACAACCCCCTGTGTGATCCTTTAGTGAAGCCCTGCGCTCATTGATTAGATTACTGGAACCCCACTTTTACTGTCTCACATTGCCGCAACACTTGAGCTTGCTTCAATAGCTAGATTAGCGGTCATAAGAACTTAGAGATATTCCTGAGTTTTGGTGAAAGTTCCCTGTGTTGGACCAATTAAAAAAGGATTATGATCCCAATATTCTCAAAACCTGTTATTATTTGTGTTGCCGATAGGTAACACCAATTCGCTGCACTACTTTAATGCATGCTACAACTGCGTGCGCTCACATCCGTATCCCGCGTGATACTGGTTTCTCACATCCGTATCCCGCATGATACTGGTTTCGCTTACACATCCACATCAGTCACACCACTAGATAGACTATCAGAGGTTAAAAATGGCAAACCCATTCGGCCTCATTCTCTGGGCTGTAAATTATGCAGTACGACTCTGAATTCCAAGAGGCTCTGGTGGTGATAAGTCTTGATTATTGCAGCAGGAACAATGACTTTGGTAACCTCGATTAAACAGTGCATACGTGAGATGTTGATTTCGTCGAACCAGTGATAGAACCCTTGGCAATAAGGTGAGTTCAGTCATCATTGAAAAGTAGCACATGTGTTCCAAGCTGGTGATGAGCTGTGGAAGCATCCGATCGGAAAGTCCGACCGGAAAGCTCATCGGAAATTTGATCGGAAGTACTAAAAATAGAAGCTCTGCATCTCTGGCACGCCTTTCGACATTTTCGCATTCTGCACAACTTCCACAACTCCCAAGGCTCCGCAAATATTACATTCGGATTCCGCATGGCTTATTGCATGGGATACATTGACTCTGCATCCATTCCACGCCTGTCATTGGACTTTCCGCGACTTTTCCGATGGTTTTCAACACTTTCCACGACTTTTTCGGTATTCCATGGCTCCTACTGGCTCCATTTCGATTCAGAAAATCCTACAAACTAGATATTCGAGATCTCCAACACTGTTTCTATCGATTCCGACCAGTCTGCAGGTCTCTCCGGTTATTTCTACCTTTTCCGCAGGACTTTTAGTTATTTCTTCCTAAATGGGCCATCTTCGCGAAATCTACGGTTCTGCATGGTACTCATACCCAGTTACCGTTGTCTTGAGGGTCTTGGCATTCCTATAAAAGCCACAAGTATTCTACATTGTAAAGTAGGAGATTTGTACCCCACTTATCCTCACAATCATATGTCAATTCATCTGCACGTGCGTTATCTTGATGCCTGATTTCTGATTTGATTCAATTTGTTCAGTCGCAATTTTGCCGTTCTCTGGAGGATGAAGAAGGGAAAGTGGGAGGATATCAATCTACTTCAGGGCTTCTTGTTATAAAGTTTCTGGGAAATTCAAGTGATTTTCGGCCATTCTCACTGACCATCATTCAGCCAGCCACCGACCTCACGATATGCTGCAATCTTCGACTAGTCGAGGACGTCGACGGCGCATGGATCATTGTGAAGGCAGGGCGCACCGACAACTTGGAGCGACGGATGGGAGAATACACAAAGTGCGGGCCCAGGCAGACCTTCTGTATTTCTTACTATCTGACGGAGTACGCGAAGGGCACGGGTAAGTCTGTTTCGCTACTTTTACCTGGCTAATGAATGGGCAGAGCGCATTACCCACTTGAAATTGGATGTCCTCAGTGTGAAGATCGACCCTTTCCTCTGTGCCTGCGAAATGAGGCACCACAAATATTTCTGTTACAAAGCAGCTGGCGGGATTGAGGGTGCGGAGCGGGTGATTGAAGCGACCTATCCTCGATATACATGAATTCAAGAGGTTTGTGGGCTCCTACTGCCAGTTCAATATTCGCTTGACACGGTCAATACCAACACTGCATTTCACCACTGCTGAAAGAGGAATGCAGAAACATTAGGCAGGATGCACACATGAATGAGACAACTCACCATCCGTGGAAAGAGGAATGCAGATGTCAGGACTACAGGCAATATACTATGCAAAAATTCCACACTTTTTAAAGGGTTTTTGGTACAACTTACACCTTGTATGCAGCTCGAGGGCTGACAATTTTTGACATTGTGGACAACTTGTCACTGCATTGCATCTTGCTATGTGATTGCAACATTAGCAACTCAGCTGTCAGCAAAATAGATCAAAAATTCCTTTGAGGACTTGTAGTGGATCCTATGCCTGTATTGGATCCTATGCCGGTATAGGGCCCTCACTCTCTGTTGAATGAAATAAAAACCATCAAGGGGACCTATTGAAGCTTATCTGTAAAATCAAAAGCTCTTGAAATGGTCTTAAAGTTCCGAAAGGTAAGAATTCCTCTTCCAATTTACCATGCCTGCTATATTTTAAGATATGACCCTCAGTGTGTATATATAGCTGAAGAGAAGCTGTCCTGAACATCAAGACAACTGCTACACATTGGATACAGGCCAAACCCATTGGCTATCCATTTATGGCTTTCGGCAAAGTTCAACATCAAATGTCGCGATCAAGCCATCATTTCCCACTCAGAAAAAAAATTGTAGTCCATACAAGTTGCAAGCATTTCCGAAGTTGTATGCAAAACAGAGGCTTCCGAAGAGAAGTTGTCTTCAAAGTTGTAAGGTGGTTGTAGTTGTCATTTTCATGTTTAGCCATAAAGTTGTCTGCAGTTTCCCTGTTTGCAGATGAAAGTTGTAACACATTAATTTTTGCACAGTGTATGTGCCATATTAGATAACGAGACAACTCACCCACTGCTGAAAGAGGAATGCGAACATGTCAGACAGGATGCATGAATGAGTCATAAGACAACTCACTGGCTGTTGAATTTGAAAACATCAGACAGGATGCATGAATGAATGAGCAGACAGCTCACCGACTGCTGAAAGAGTGATGTGAACCTGTCAGGCAGGATGCATAATTGAAGCAGGAGACATCTCACTGGCTGTTGAATGTAAATACATCTGGCAGGATGCACAAATGAATGAGACAACTCACTTCCTGTTCAAAGAGGAATGCATAAACATCAAGCAGGATTTGTGAGTGACACAGGAGACAATTCACCGACTGTTGAAACAGGAATGTGAACACATCAGGCAGGATGCACACATAAATGAGGTGACAACCCACTTTCTGTTAAAAGAGGAATGTGAACACTTCAGGCAGGATGCACATAAATGAGGAGGCAACTCACCAACTGTTGACAGAGGAATGCAAAGACATTAGGCATCATGTAGGAATGAACAAGGAGACAACTCACCCACTGTTGTAAGAGAAAGGTGAATACATCAGGCAGGATTCACAAAGGCATCAGGAGACAACTCACATTCTGTTGAAAGCAGAATGTGAGCACCAGGCAGGATGCATGCATAAATGAGGAGGCAACTCACCCACTGTTGACAGAGGAATGTGAAGATGTCAGGCAGGATTCACAAAGGCAGCAAAAGATAACACACCCACTGTTGAAAGAGGAATGCAAGCACATCAGGAAGGATGCGTGAATAATGCAGGAGACAACTCACATTCTGTTGAAAGAGGAATGAGCACATCAGGCAGGATGTACACGTGACACAGGAGACCACTTGCATTCTGTTGCAGGGAGTATTGGAGCAGGTTACTTCAATAAAAATCTTAGAAATGGCAACACTGACATAGACAATTTGGACAAGATGAAACAATTCTGTTTGGTCCTCTTTCTGACTACTGCTAATATTCCCATCAGCAAATATACATCTGTACAACAATATGAATATCACATACATCATTTGCGGGGAATAAATTTCTTCACTCTCAGGTACCCCCACATTTAAGATTTGATATCTCCTCCCGCATGTGGAATTGGAACTGCCACAGAAATGGTTAGCATGCTTGAGGAAACAGCTTGTTTATTTACCAATTAATCCAACGACCTTCTGCTGCATCTGAGTTGGCATAATGACAATGAGGGCACTCCTTGGCTGTCGGTATTTGCCACTCGATACTCCGCTTGATAATGCTCATTTCGAACTGTATCCCTGCCCTCAATTTCGCAGCAAAATGGACCGGCAGGATATTTTTGCCTTCGGTGGATACAATGCTGTAGTCACCGCGCTCGACGTACCTACTTCCCGCCTGAGGGCGATCGTGCAGATGGGCCCTCAGGATCCGATCGAGATCCTACAGCAGCCTTAAATAAGAAGAGCTGAAAGAAGATAGGACGCACATTAAAGCTATCACAGTGCGACAGTTGGATGACTATGGGTCTTCCTACTGGATCCATCACGAAAAAAACGGAATCCAAAATGTCATGCAGCGACATTCTTGCGATCATACGTTCGATGTCCGACTCTACTTGACGGATCTCGGATCTCATTCGAGACACTTCGTCTCTTAAATAATTCGAGACAACCCTGCATAGCAAACCGTTGCTTTGTCAACTCTGTGGCGGGGAGAAAGACATTACGAACAAGCCAGCATTGTGTACTTCAGCTCCGACATTTTGAACCTGGGCTTCAACGCGATCGACCCTGGATCCGACATACTGTACCTGGGACCCAACCCGTCCCAGCTGGTCTCCAACGTCAGCCAAACGTTCACTATAGACAGCGGTACACAGTGACTCAGTTTTCAGACATCAGAATCTCAAATATTGGATGAACCTAATCAACGACTGGATCAGTAGGTGGAGCGCACGACGACGCTCCGATATCTGAGTCCTCCAGGAGGCCAATTCCGACTCCTCTGACAGAGCCATCAACACTCTTCCAAGAACGCTATTAGATTGATTGATTTTGGCGTAGAACCGGTCCATAAGCGAGCGGCACAGAGCGACTTCGATCGACAGTCTGTCTGCAAAATAGTGAACTTCGAGTGACGATGAACTAACATCGAAGGTCGACAGCCTGGACATGTCGTCGTGCATGCCCTCCAAGGACGAAATTATCTGTCGACGTCTGGATGGAGCCCCTGTGCTGCGTAGGACATCGATGATCCGTTTCGCGAGGCTGGCGGTCTCCAATATATCGCCAAAGGAGCCGTAGGTCAGAGCAAGTGCGACGAGCATGTCCACCGCAGACGATTGAGGGAGAATGAAAGGAACACACGAGGCTTACACCAGCACAAGGCTGTTAAGAGATTACAAGCACTGCCCCGTTCATTCAGCCAGTTACGGCAGGATCCACAGCAAATTAGTCCCACGCTGTTTTAAACTTTCGGAGCCTCCGAGCTAGAGCCGCTTTACGTCCTGATATTTTTGTTACTCCATTACACCAATTCACTACACTCACAGAGATATCAGTAGCATCCCCCGACTTTCCTCGCAGCGAACGAAATAATACTTCTCGGCGTTGCCATGGTATACAATTTGGTTAGGGACGCGGCACAGGGAGTCCTCGGAGCAGAGGACAAGTTCAATTTTAGCGAAATTTCGAAAGGCAACGTGAGGGAAGAGGGCTTCCCAGCCGAATATGCGTTCGCAAATCAGGCAAATATACGATTCCAGGGCCACACTATCAGAGCTCTAGAACAGTGACAAACTTGAAGCTTGAGGGGGTGCGATGTGAGCGTCAAGAGCAGGAGGAACGGGACACACTTCAAGGGATAAATTCAGTGCAGGAGCAAACAGTTCTGATACAGGAAGACATCAGGCAGACGTGAAGAGCGGTCCGAAAGACTCTCGTTCGGGCGCGCCCAATGCACACTCCCACCGCCTGACTGGACGCCCAATAGGCTCGCTCTCTCCCCCTCTGCCCCGTGCACCCAACGAGCACTCGTCCGAGCTCCCGACTCAGGCCCCGTCGTCGAGACTCCCTGACCTCCGTGCAGGCGGGTCTTGTATTCGCACCATCCTGGCCCTAGAGCGGCGCCAAAAAAAGGGGGAAAGAACTCGCCGACTCGATGCACCCAGTCCCGCATTCGGGCTGCTCAGCGCGACCTGCGAGTCCCACGGACTGGGGCTGTTACAGTGCGCTCGAGGTCTCCCGCGAGTCCCTGTGTTTGGTCGCAGCCCCGCCGTGCGCAGTCGGGCCTCGTGAGCACTGCCGAAACTAAATCGCCCCCACGAGGCCCCGTCGATTCGCACCCAGACGCAGCCTCGCCTGCACGGGCGCCAGCCGACTCGCGCAGACGCTCCTGCTCCCGCGACCGCGCGCAGACGCGGTCGGCATCTGCACTGCGGTGGCGCCGTCTTGTGCGCTCAGGCGCTGCCGAGTTGCGCAGGGGCCGCCTCGCGCCATCCATCCCGCGCTTGGGCGATAGCGTCAGCAAGACACTGTGCAGAGCAAACTGGACTCACCCGACTGCTGCCGCCTCGATGCGCGATGCGCGCCGCGCACTTCGATTTCGCTGCTGTGGACTGCACTGGAGACGCGATCAGACTCGGTATGAGCGAGCGAAATGGAGTGGAGACATACCGGCACAGGGATCGGTGCGAATCTTATCGCTGCCCGCACACAGTGTGCATGCAAACTCGCGTTCTTGGCTGCGCGGTCGGCGGCGAGAGTGCACACGGTGAAGCATGACAATTTCTACCGTGCGCGGCGCAGGCAGTGCACTAACGCACCCGCCGTTTCAGGCGGTACAGACGCCTCCGGCATGTGAGAAATGCGACGAGCGCCGACGCTGCCATTGTGAGCGTGCAGAAGAGAGACGTAGACACGCCCTCTGATGGTACATACATTGCACGGTGCGCGTACGCACGAGCGGGAACTCGTGTGCACTGAGTTGGCTAGACGATCTCGTGTTCCGAATTATGAAACGGCGTGCATGGCGGCGAGCGGTGGAATCGTCGGGGAGCTGCATAGTGCAGGGGGTAACCCTAGTACTAGGGATCGACACCGTAACCGTATAATACGGCTTACGGTTACCCGTAATACGGTGACCCGTACCGTCCCGTAAGGCCCTCTCGGGGGCCTCGTACGGTTACGGGTGCCCCCCGTACGTAGTGCCGTATGAAGCCGTACGAGTACGGCCGTATACGGCACCCTTACGGGCCGTAAATTTGAGTCCCCGTGGCCAGTTCCGTGGCCAGATCAATCCCTGCATGATTGCGGCATTCGGGCCCGAAAAGATGGCGATTAAGCCTCGGCTCAGTTGCCATTGCCAACGCGCCACTAGAAGTTGGAGCTACTTGGTTACGGAACATCCTAACTTATCCCAAGTCCGCCATCGTCGTCGAGCTCGCCCGTGTTGCTGCCAATTCAAGCCTCATCCATTTTTCCTTTATCCCCTGTGTGATCTGGATTGTGAAGTAATCAATCTCACCGCGACCAGCCTCCTTGGGCCTTGGCATAATAAGATAATCTACGACCCTGAGATGCCCCACTTGCTCTCCACCGCACCACCACGCTTGACTCATTGAAACCGGACCAAAATTTGATCCTCCTACCGAGCCAGGTATAAAAGATATGCAGAACGAGAGTCGTTACAGTATTCCCCGATGACCGCAACCTTGTTTGGCGTGCGCGTTTAGCGCCAGGCACCATCCGGACTCTGATGTTGCTCAAGCATCATCTTCGTCTGAAACGGAAGAGCTTCGAGGACGTCCTCCACTCAATAAACGACGCGTAGATATCTATTAGATTTATCCAATTGCATTTCTTTAATTTCCATATACATATACGGCCGTAAGTGCCGTACGATACCGTAAAAAGGTACCGTACCGTCCCGTAAGGGGGTCTGTTGCTCACTTTACGGTTACGGGTACGGTACCAGCCGTCAACCGTAAGGTACCGTAATTCGTACGCCCGTAACCGTATACGGTACGGTGTCGATCCCTACCTAGTACGAGTAGCCGTCGCGAGTTGCAAGGGTCGCCGTGGAGAATGAATGCGGAGATCGTCGACTTCAGTGGTAAGGACCGCCTCCATTGAGTGGGAGAACGTCAAAGCGGGCGACGACGAGCGGGAAGAGGCAGGAGACTCGTCTCGTTTTGGACATGAGTTGCCGATGTGATCAAAACATAATACGCACAAAGCTATCGTTGCTGTCCTCAGTCCACCGTCGCCACGCCATGATTCCTAACCACTTCAAGCCTCATAACATTTGTAGCGCGCTTTGCGGCAGAGCCCACTAACTGCCTCAGGGCACATCCACTACTGCAATTTTGGTTGTTCAATTTTGCGAGGATACTTATTTCATTCAGCACTGGAAATCAGGCTGAAGAAATAAACAGTATGCCCCTGCCGAACATTGTTGCAAGCTATAAAGTTGCTGATATTTTGAGAAGGTCAGCTGTCGCTCAAATGGTGCCAACAACGTTCAGTAATTACTTTGAAACCTACTTTGAAACTTGCCAAACCGCACTGAATGATCAGTAATTCCTTGCCAATTCTTAGGTGGGAGTCAGGGGCTCATGTTGAGACTGCAGATTCAAGTTACTTTCTGACTTGCAAGAAAAGACAAAAATTGCACCCAATTCTCGCTCGGTCGACATGTCGACCAGCTTGCATTGGGCTTGGGAACTCCGACGCAGTCGGGGTTCATTACACGCAGCAGAGAAATATAATAGACTCAGAGAATCAAGAAATTGGCCAGAGATGCAAATCAGAGACCTGGTCATCTCAGGACTCTGACCCCAGATGTTGCCACAGTTTATTTGACTCATGTTGAAATTGTATGTTACAACTGTTGAAAATTGGAACAGGTATGAGACAGGATTATAATGGTAAGGGTTGAAATTGCACATGGAGCAGACTTCTCCGCAGGGAAGGACTTCTTTTCACGTCATAACAGAGGAGATAGACCACTGTGAGTTGCTGGTGCCAATACTGTACATCGGATCTGAATTGTAATAAAAAATGTGGAGAGGATATTGCCCAATTGCAGATGAGAACACAAATTGAGATACCTCCCCAGGTTGGCAGGCTGAACAAAGAAATAACCACCAATCACACCTGACCTTTTAAAAAAGATTTTTGAAATGGGCGACATGCGAGGATCGAACCTATGACCTCTGCATATGCCCAAACAAGACCAAATTCTGCATTTACAGCCAAAAAATTAAGCGATCGCATCTCAGGACCCACTACCTAAAGTTAGTGGGCATTTTTCTAGTATCCAGCTCCTGGAAGCACGATTCTCTAGGCCTATGGTATGGGCTACGGAGGTTACGAAAGAAGGGGTCGCTGGTGGCTCAAATCTTGGCGGTCCGTGATTAATGAGCTATGTTAGGATACCTTTGTAAACAACGCGGTGCGCATCAATCAACAACTTTTTGAGTCTCTCTATGGATACTGCTCCTGAGCCAACGCCTTCTGCCTCGGCGGATTCACGCAAATGTTCCAAAGAATGGTGCAAAACTATATTGCCTATGGATTTCCGCTACAAAGCCTGCGACCGATGCCGACAAGCAGACCGTACAAATCAAAAAAGCTCAAGGCGGGCGAAAAAGACTACCCGCGCCACTGCGACCACCAGCGGACACACGCCCACATCTGGCAAACGAAGACGACCTTCGATTGACAGTGCCGACGGCAGGCCAGCCACCCGCCCACGGACAGATCAATCCGCGGACGAGTCGGATGGTCCACTTGCTCCGACCGATGCCGACCAAGAAGACCATGGATCCGACGACGGCATGCTGAATGACGATGACGAGAATAAAGTGAGCAGTCTGTAGGATCCACTTATCTGCCATTGACACGAGAGCAGGACGTCGAGACCTTTGATGATGCGGAAGGCTTCTGTGAAGCGCTGAGAGCCGAACTCAGGGGAGGCAAAGCCGTAGACTTCCACGGCGCCTATACACTCCCGGTGGATCCATTAGTGTCCCCGAAGGAGCGCGTCCGAATGGTAGCTGCCGAGATTTGGAAGATCAGCGGCCACCGTTTTACGTGAGTAATTCATTTGCTTTCGAAAATCTCCCGACTTACTCAGATGGGCTTTGCAGGGTGAAAGACCACCGGCAGCTGAAAAGCGGGCATCGAACACGCTTCTGGTGTAGCCAGGACGAATCGCACAAGAAGAAATCTAAGGCCTCTTCCAATCCCGACGTCCGTAACCGTGATAATGTCGGGATGAAGAGGTACCCTTGCGGAAGCAAGCTATCAATTAGTTGCCGGACGACTAAGGAACGCGACGGGGAACTTACGGTGACTGTCCAGCTCCGCCACGCCGCTAAGCACGTCAGCTACATCGATGTATCGATGCCGCAAGCTGCATTGGACATGATCCGCGAGAATGTCGAGTGGCTGACACCGGTCGCAATGGTCACCAAGGTCCAGGGGACCTTTCCCGAGGTTTCGGCTGCCCAAGTCCGCCGTGCTTGGACCGAAATGAGCTCGATCTACTGGCGACGCGATGACGCCCAGCTTCCGTCTGCCGAGAAATTGCTGCAGGAGCACGGCGACGACATTGATCTATTTAAGCCGGAGGACGTCCCCGAGGGCGTTTTGTTGGGGGATGAAGAAGGTTGCTGAGCCACTGAGGGGGAAAATAGTCGAAATCGGAGTCGACGCGACGTGTAAGTGCCCATTTCTAAAATAGGAAATTGAGACTAACGACGAAACAAACAATACTAACTCGAAGCACCTCGAGCTGTACAGCATAATGGGGGAGAAGGATGGCGCCGGCTTCCCCTTGTCCTACCTCTTCCTATCTACTGAATCTTCAATTGATCAAGGAAAACGGAGGAAGGCGCTTACAGCATGGGCCAAATGCGTCCGGGATACCTACGGCATTATACCCCAATTCACCCACGTCGATAAGGACATGGTGGAGATCGGTATGCTGTTGGACGTCTGGAACGCGAAGATCAGTTTGTGCTGGTGGCATCTCCGTCTCGCCGTACGCACTCGGCTTTCGAGCGCGAAGCTCTCGACGACACCATATGATCCGGGACGAGCGCGGGCAGAGTTCCACTTCATCGACCTGGACTTTGTTCCTCGGGGTCAGGAGGATAGGGGGGAGTACGAAGGCGGCACGCACGATAATGTCACTCCGGTGGTTCCCGCCTCTCAGCGTCCACAGACAATGACGATGGCCAACGGCCTTCGGATCACAATACGGGCTCGTCAACCCCTCACATCAGCTCCCCAAAACGGAACAGCGCCGCTGATCGCAGGCGGCGACAGCGAGCCCGCAGCGAGAGACTCCGGAGTGGTGCGTGGTGGCACCCGGGCCTCGGCCTCTGTCGATAATGGCACTGCGACGGCTGCGAAGCATGCGGCCGTTTCGACGGCGACAGACGAGGGGAAAGAGAACACGCTGCTTGAAGGTGCTGTCCAGACAAGAGCGGGCCGCACCACGAAACCGACCGTGCCTGCGCGGAATGCCGATGCAGCAGACCCGACAGCCTTGGCTCGCGCGATGAAGGCGCGCACTACGGGAGCGGGGGCTCCCAAGGCCATGGAGGCTCGGAAAGCCGCGTCGAAGAGGGAGGATGCTGTGTCTTCTAGCAGTGAGGACGAGGGAGAGGAAGCAGAGAAGAAGACGAGACGCACCTTCTGCCCAGCCAGCTTCCGCGAGCCCATCGTAAACATGATGGAGAAGCACTATTGCGCTCATCCATTACTCCCCGGATACGCGCACCCGAGCCCGGAAGGGATCAAGCGTTGGGCAGTGACGCAGATGTACAAATTTTGCGTCGAGCACGATCTCCCGGAGGTGTGGGCATACCTCTGGGAGACCTGGTACTGCAAGTTGAGATGGGAGCTTGGGGCGCGCTGCGTACATCTCGAGATTCCGGTGCTCAAGACTACCATGATCCTGGAAAGCCAGTAAGCACAAGATTACCATCGTGTTATCATCCACTCACTGTTTCACTAGCTGGCGCCGTATTAAGCACGACTTTCTCCACCATTTCCACATGCCACGCTGCGATTTGCTGGCCTGGATACTCGTTACAAAGTTAGCGCCGACATATTACAGAAAACTCGACCGTCTCCTCACCGAGACTGGGCGCTATCGCGAGCTACCCTGTTGGCGAAAGGACTTCAAGCGCGTCTGGCGGAAACTCGAGAGAACGCCTATCACACAGCCCGTCAATCCTGCGTACAAGACAGACATGAAAAAAGGGCTGTGTACCTGTCCCTCCCTCCCAACCTCCCGGTTCCTCATCTGCAAGCACGTCGTACAGGGCTTCGAGCGGGTCCCTCCAGTGTTCTTCCTGGAGGTCAAGCGACAACGGACCGCGCCGTTCTGGGTGCACCCATCTCTGCGGCCTGTGTCCCACGGAGCCGACGCGACAGACGGCGATGCCGAGGACCCTGCACGGGATATAGGGCCTGCGGATGCGACGCCAGATTGGGACGACGACGATGACGACGATGTGGTGGACACCCACAGACCGGAGGATGACCAGCTGACGTTCTTGGAAGCAATGGACGAGAATATCGAGACGATTATCGAGTTTGCGAAGGGCTTGAAGTTCCAGCGCCAATTCCGTGATCAGCGTATGCTCCAAGCACTGGAGCGCGAGGGGGCGTCGTTCCTGCGACTCGTGAGGGCGTCTTGCGAAGGAGAAGAGGTCAACACGAGGCACGACACCTTCGACGTGGGATAGATCAACCGGCAGTGCGATGTTCTACCGCGCTAGGCCCGCACGACGTGATGAAAGCGCTTAAACGTGGGGAAAGAGTCGAAACAGAAGGGACGAAAGGATATTTATTTCAGCTTGGACATGGTAGCGTACGAGTACTTAGCCCCAGTGAAAAGTCCGTATTGGGAAATCGAGACAGATCGAAGGCATGTCGTTTATGTAGCACAAAATCGATTGATATGTTTCGAAATCGATTCGCTATACACTGGTTGAGCATTTCAATTTTTTCACCTTCTTTTTCAGTGAAAAATGTTGTTTATTTTTCAGACATTTTTCACTGAAAAAGAAGGTGAAAATTTTAAAACTTTTTCAGCACTTTCTCAATTCAAGGTGAAAAATTCGAAATAAAATAAGAAAGTGATGAAAATGTTTTGAAATTTTCACCTGCTTTTTCAGTGAAAAATGTGTGAAAAATAAACGACATTTTTCACTGAAAAAGAAGGTGAAATTTTTGAAATGTTCAACCAGTGATATATTCTTATCTTACCTGCTTGATTCTCCACGATGAGGGTATACACTAGTCTCGTTACCAGACGTTCTAGGGCAGTCGCTCGCTGCGCTCGCGGGCAGTACGAGGAGGGAGATATATATATAG
Organism: Mycena sp. CBHHK59/15; assembly: GCA_029204085.1. Taxonomy (NCBI): domain Eukaryota; kingdom Fungi; phylum Basidiomycota; class Agaricomycetes; order Agaricales; family Mycenaceae; genus Mycena; species Mycena sp. CBHHK59/15. The sequence continues at coordinate 110,986 of JARGXW010000313.1, forward strand.
CCATCGGATCCATCGGAAAATGATCCGAGGCAGTTTTTGATGAAAATTCGATGGGAGATTGCTGCCCTAGAACGTCTGGTGCAGTTTGGTAGGCAGCTATGCGCTTGCGTCACGCAGTGGTTCCTCTGCTGCAAAATAATGCAAATCTCATCCCCCATCACTCATATCCGCATGAAAATTTGTACATGCATTCCTGTTAGCCATATAAGCCTCTAGGCACTCGATTTCCAATTATCCGAGCTCTCCTTGTGACGTAACATTAATTTTGATCTTCACTATGATTTATGATACATCCACGCAGCCATAGATATTTGGGTAGATTTGGAGGGTTAGAATAATCTTAGGCATGGTCCTGTATGTCATAATTATGATTTTGGGGGCCTGTGGAACCCCGAGAGTGGGCTTTTGACAACATAGATTCTTGATGTTCTCGGTTTATGCCCCAATAGCGCGTCTTCAGCGCCGGAATACATTCTTCCGGTCTCTACCGACCGCATATACATTGTTCGCGACTCAAAACACGTCAATACCTCTCATTCCCTCTGAACTCACCACTTTCCTCCACCTTCCCTTCAAAATTCACGATTATTTCGTGTTTTCTTGTGCCCCAACCGCATACAAGCATCCCAGATCATCATTTGGTATCAGTTATACATATTTATGAGGTCCTACATATTTATTTCCTCCCCAGAACTCGTGAATGCGGACGGTGTCTTCGAATGTGGGGTGTGACATGTGTGACCGATGAGAGCAAGCGCAACTTTCACGGTCAAACTGCACCAGATCTTTACGGGGTGATGGCTGCGGTGGTTTTTTTGATGGATTGTGCCCCAAATTTCAGACTCCGCTGAACCCCGTAAAGATCTGGAGCCGAGATTAGGTATACACGAAATCACGGTTTTTCTTGGCATCAAGGATTCGAATAGTCGATGCGAGGATTTGGTGCGGACTTTGAATTACTTCTTCCTCTCGACTCCCATCTTCCACGTCTTCCCTTCACCTCACTCTTAGGTTCCGGCCGCTCCTTCCTCCAAATGCTCGCATACAATGCATGATCAATACGATGGTATGTACGTTGCCCTCCATATGGTCACTATTCATATTTAGGTGAAGCCCACCGTCATTTCTTCAGGTGTCTTTGGCCTATTGTATGGCATTTCTCAGCCCACTGGATGGTACCGGGTCCGATGCGAGAAAGGTATGTGTTTTTTCGTGCCTTCGATCCTTAATTCTGTTCATTAATATACTTGTTGCCTGTTAGGTCAGAGTTAAGGCGTCACCGGTCCGTTTCCATCGTTTGAGGTGCACCTGCTGGGCCGTTGCCATTTGAAGTTGGAGTGGTGGGGTAACTTGGTATGTTTCTCTCTGCCTACGTTCGACCACATGCTGACCCACCTGGTCAGATACGATACGATTCGCATCGACGAGGCCTGGCAGAAGGGACATCAAAGGGATATGATCCGTGCACACGGGGCATAGACTCGAATAGCATAGATACCGTGTATTCCAGTAGTAGATTTGAATGGATATTAATTTATCTGCCATTATCCGAAATGATTTGCACGGAAGAAATTATAGCATGCATAGCACCGCGTAGCAAATATTTCCCTCGATTTCACTTGCATCTGCATCAATATGAATCGAAAAAATAGATGTATGCTAAGTTTTTCGAGGGAGATAAATACAATTGATATCACTCGGGATTATTCTACTGAGGAACCCGGCTTTCAATGGAAACCCCTGCCAAAAAAATTGTGTTATTTGGAAACCCGAATTCCAAGGGTTTCTCTCACCGGCGGTCGGTGCAAGGCGGGTGCCAAGTGCGGGGACTCGGCAACTCGGCACTTCGGCACACGGTCACATGACTGTCATGCTAACTTTTCACGACATTCAAGCAATGCCAACAAGCACTTGGGGGCAGGATTTTCAGCAGCTAAACAAATATTTATAACATCTAAGGCCCCTCACCGTAGTTAGAATTCCTTAACTGGATGATCCTGATCAGATTTTGTGAACTTATAAGTTGAATAGCTCAGGTCATTGTTCACAATTGAACAGCGGGGCACAATGATATTTTAATCTCAACACAGTAATCTACAACTGGAGAGGACATTTTGAGCGCTTGTGACCCTCCTGCCGACACAGTGCACATTTGTAGGTCCTGCCAACCCAGGATGTTTTGGGAGCAGAAGCCTATTTGGGCCTCAAAATTTCGCCATCACCATCACCTATGCCGAAATTGTTCACTTCACAACTCTCTTTCATCCGTCACCTGAACATTCGGTCAAACGGTACAGTATTCCCCCAAACTTGTAGCTGTACTGCCAGCATCACAAAGACAGAGAGGTCTGTATAGAGCTTCTTGAAGGTAACAGTTGTGGCCTCGGGGGTCTTTTCGGTTGGATGCATCGAGCTAGCCATTCTGTGAAAATGAAATCGCGGTATGTGCGATGGCCAACTTTGGCTGGCCATTGACCGAGTTTCAAACTCCGACGCTTCATCCGGCCATCCTGCGGCGACGGCGGAGGGGCTTTCAAATAGATGTTTTGAAGGATTTCCCAAAGAAGGGGGGTTTCTTTTGAAAGCCGGGTTCCTCAGTAGAATAATCCGACTATGACATTCCAAAAAAGGTAAGTGCTTACAAATACGATAAGATAACGGTCCTCCTAGTGCTAAGTCCCCATCAGAAACCCGTCTTGGGAGATCGATGGACAACGAGTGATAGGATTATTCTACTGAGGAACCCGGCTTTCAAAAGAAACCCCCCTTCTTTGGGAAATCCTTCAAAACATCTATTTGAAAGCCCCTCCGCCGTCGCCGCAGGATGGCCGGATGAAGCGTCGGAGTTTGAAACTCGGTCAATGGCCAGCCAAAGTTGGCCATCGCACATACCGCGATTTCATTTTCACAGAATGGCTAGCTCGATGCATCCAACCGAAAAGACCCCCGAGGCCACAACTGTTACCTTCAAGAAGCTCTATACAGACCTCTCTGTCTTTGTGATGCTGGCAGTACAGCTACAAGTTTGGGGGAATACTGTACCGTTTGACCGAATGTTCAGGTGACGGATGAAAGAGAGTCGTGAAGTGAACAATTTCGGCATAGGTGATGGTGATGGCGAAATTTTGAGACCCAAATAGGCTTCTGCTCCCAAAACATCCTGGGTTGGCAGGACCTACAAATGTGCACTGTGTCGGCAGGAGGGTCACAAGCGCTCAAAATGTCCTCTCCAGTTGTAGATTACTGTGTTGAGATTAAAATATCATTGTGCCCCGCTGTTCAATTGTGAACAATGACCTGAGCTATTCAACTTATAAGTTCACAAAATCTGATCAGGATCATCCAGTTAAGGAATTCTAACTACGGTGAGGGGCCTTAGATGTTATAAATATTTGTTTAGCTGCTGAAAATCCTGCCCCCAAGTGCTTGTTGGCATTGCTTGAATGTCGTGAAAAGTTAGCATGACAGTCATGTGACCGTGTGCCGAAGTGCCGAGTTGCCGAGTCCCCGCACTTGGCACCCGCCTTGCACCGACCGCCGGTGAGAGAAACCCTTGGAATTCGGGTTTCCAAATAACACAATTTTTTTGGCAGGGGTTTCCATTGAAAGCCGGGTTCCTCAGTAGAATAATCCGTCATAGTCAACCCCTCATAATTACAAGTCAAAAAACCTCTCCGCGGATCCTTGCGGCTGCAGCGTGATTTACGGCATCAAATCAGGGAACAAATCGTCTTGGCAGCCCGTGCACCCCTGTCCTACTTCGTAGACGTGCGCGGGCATACCATACTCCCAAGCTTGCCGCGACTCGGATAGCGTGCCTTCCGCTTCATCATGAGGTGCTCACGAGTTGAGCATCCCAGCTGCATTTTTCGAACTGAGTCTTCAGTCCCTTCAGTTGCGGCGTGGATACTCGGTGCGGATTAGTGTCCGGACTCGGAACACATCGTCAGCCTCGAAGACCGATACCCGCAATATGCAATGCTTTGCCTTTGCCTTGCCAACTGGGCGCTGCGCATGGATTCTTTCCGATGTTCTCGAGTATTAATGTACTTCGACACGCTGTATCTGGGACGCAATGCTTTCCTGCCTGCCCCATTGACAACTCGGACTTTTTATAATCCTCGAGGAACCAATAATCAGGAACTCAAAATAGCCGCCCATCGCAGGCTAACGCCGTACTGTATGGAACCTTCTGCTTGTTCATTCCGCAATAAATCTGACAACGGGTTGGCTCTCTTCTTGTGTTTCGGGGAGAACTGGCCGTTTCTATTGTCTATTTGGATGATTTAAAGTGCCTCCTTGTTCTTGTCCTTGTTAGCGCCGGACTTTTTTGGGGTGACATGAACAGAAGTAATGCATGCGACATCGGCATGTCTTTTAGCGCCGGCCTTTTAATTATAGGTGACATGACATATGTAATGCAGGTGCGTAAGCGCGTGTCGTACTTATCATTGTCCTCCAACGACCGGACCGCATCGACCTCGACTCGACGCAGCTTCACAGGAGACTCCGACGCAGACTCTCAGTATCTTTCCTCAACCATACCATCAAACCCTCTCCTCGCACTCTTACAATGGCCGAAACCATTACTTCGACTCTTTCTGACGTCCCAGCTGTAAGGCAGGACTGCATAGCCTACACAGATGAAATGGCTAAAACCTTGGGATAGGATATTGAACAAGATGCATCAGACTATTTCAACATGGCCCACGATTTGCTGTTGGAGTTTAAAGCAGCCAGCAATATTTCGGATCTCAATACAGCTATATATCTGCTCTCCGCCGCCGCCCACAGCTGGCTTCCCGCCCATCCCGAATTACCGGAGTGCCTTGATCACCTTGTGATGGCCTTGTTAACTCGATTTAGCTACACCGCCAAATCCGATGATGTTTGGATGGCTCTCGAATGTCGCTGTGGCACTCTCGATTTTCTGCTGGAAATCATGGTGAGCAGAATCTTTCGTTTCTTATCATTCCTTTTCAATTTTTACATCATGTAGGGATCTGACTGTTCAAAAGTCGACAATGACCCCCGGGAGATGGTGCACTTAGCGTCCGACATTCTTACGGACTTTCATCGTTCCGGTGATTCAGGACCCCTCGACAGCACTATTTTCCTATACCGTGAAGCACTGCCATTGTGGTCGCCATCACATCCGAAACGGGGGACGTCGCTTTTCGAGCTTTCTGATGCCCTTCTGATTCGATTTCGTCGTACTGGTGATACATCAGTGTTCGAGGAGGCCATATCCATCCTGCAACAGCTCCAGCTAATCCAGCCAAATCGATCCATCTGCCTCTGTGCTGCTCTCATTAGTGGGAACCGCAGCCTGGGAATGAGTGAGCAGTTACTGGAGGCTGTACAGCTGTCAGAGAAAGTAGTGGCATCCGACAGCGACGCAGTGGAATTGGGGCAGTGCGGTACAGCTTTGTCGCAAGTGTTCGAACAGTCGGGCAATCTCGCCAACCTCGATATTGCGATTTCGAAATTGAGAGAGGCAGAGTTTCTATTGTCATGGGGACATTCTTCACGAGCAGCCATACTCAAAAATCTTGCCACTGCAGTCCAGACACGGTTCCGGCAGCGGGGGAATTCCGAGGACATCAACGAGGCAGTCCAGCTGTATCGAGAGGCCTTGGCGCACTGCCCTTCGCCAGACCCAGATCGTCCTCACTCACTCTACAAGCTTGCTACTGCGCTCCGAACCCGGTTTGAGAAGTGGGGGGATTTACAGGACATCGATGAAGGTGTTCAGCTTTATCGAGAAATCCTGTCACTCCGTCCTTCACCGCATCCAGATCGCGGCATCTCACTCAATGATCTTGCCACTGCGGTCCAAGCCCGGTTTCAGCAGCAGGAGAATTCACAGGATATCGACGAGGCAGTCGAGCTGTATCGAGAGGCCCTTCCATACTCTCCTTCGTGGCATCCAGATCGGGCTCAATCTCTCAACAAGCTTGCGACTGCGGTTCGAACCCGGTTTGAGCAGGGGGGGGATTTGCGGGACGTCGAATGGGGCATTCAACTCTATCGAGAAGCTCTGGCACTCCGTCCCTCCCTGCATCCGGATCGTGGCATCTCCCTCAACGATCTTGCCGCTGTGGTCCAAACCCGGTTTGTGGTGTACGGGGATTCCCAGGACATCGACGAGTCTGTCCAGCTGCGACGGGAGGCCCTGACACTCTGTCCTCCACCACATCCAGATCATGTCATCTCCCTCCATAATCTTGCCGCTGCTGTCCAAACCCGGTTTGAGCGCCAAGGGCATTCCCAGGACATTGATGAGGCCGTCCAGCTGAATCGGGAGGCATTAGCGCTCCATCCTTCAATGCATACAGATCGTAGTAGCTCTCTTGCCAATCTTGCTGACGCGGTGCAAACCCGGTTTGAGCAGCGAGGGGATTCCCAGGACATTGATGAGGCTGTCCAGCTCCATCGAGAAGCCCTGGCACTCCGTCCTTCACCGCATCTATATCAGGCTCACTCTCTCAATAATCTTGCCACTGCAGTTCAAATGCGATTTCAGCTGCGGGGAATTCCCAGGACATTGATGAGGCTGTCCAGCTCTATCGCGAGTCCCTGATTCTCCGTCCTTCACCACATCGAAATCGGTACACTTCTCTCAACAATCTTGCCGCTGCGGTCGAAGTCCGGTTTCAGCTTCGGCGGAATCCCCAGGACATTGACGAGGCTGTTCAGCTACATCGAGAGGCCCTGGCACTCCTGCAGTCACCACATCCTGATTATATTGGCTGCCTCAACAATGTTGCCAATGTGATCCACACCCGGTTTCAGCAGCGAGGGGATTCCCAGGACATCGAGGAGGTTGTTCAGATACTTCGAGAGGTTCTGGTGCTCTGTCCTTCCCCACATCCCAATCGTTATAAATATCTCAGCAATCTTGCCAATGCGGTCAACCTTAGGGTTGCGCAGCGGCCCGAGGACGATCCCCAGGATATGGATGAGGCTATTCAGCTCTATCGACAAACCTTGGCACTTTGTCCTCCGCCAAATCCAGGTCGTAGTGGCTCTCTTAGTAATCTTGCCACTGCAGTCCAAGCCCGGTTTGAGCAACGAGGTGATTCCCAGGACATTGATGAGGCTGTCCAGCTCTATCGAGAAGCCCTGGAATTGCTTCCGTCACCGGATCCAGATCGTTTTGGCACTCTCATAAATTTTGGTCGCTGCCTTGTTGTTGCTGATCAGCGTAAGGAAAATCCCGATGGTGTCAATGATGCCATCTCGCTCTTTCAAGAGGCGTCGGGATATTTGCCATCCTCCCCATTTGACCTTTTCCAAGGTACCCTCTCTTGGGCCAAGACCGCAGCTCATTATGGCCATGCGTCTTCTTTGACTGCCTATCATGCAGCAATCAACCTTCTTCCGCAGCTGGCTGCACTTCATTTGGATGTCAGGTCTCGCCAACAGATGTTGACTACCGCAGAGTGCATTAGCCTCTCATCTGGGGCTGCAACCTGTGCTGTTGGCTTGAACCAGTATCAGGTTGCCGTGGAATTCCTTGAAGCGAGTCGTTCAGTCTTTTGGGCCCAAGCACTGCATCTCCGAATTTCACTCGATGACCTCGGTATTATTGAGCCACAGCTTGCCTCGAAACTCTCTGCCTTGTCAAGTGAACTCGAGCGGGGCTCCTTCCGAGAGAATACTCGAAATCTGTTGATCGACACCCAACAAACAGCCATCTCGATTGAAGCTGAAGGATCTCGACGCCGCCGCCTCAACGAAGACTGGGATGATACCATCAATTCTGTCCGAATGTTGCAAGGGTTTGACAATTTTCTACGACCCAAAAGCATAGCAGCATTACAACAAGCTGCAGTATCTGGCCCAATCATCATTCTCACTGCCAGCGGATCGACTTGCACCGCACTGATTGTGACATTATCCGATGGAGTTCAGTATGTGCCGCTTCCGGAGATGATTCTCCCTTTGGCAGATCTCCGGGTTGACCTTCCTCGGGCACTGTCCAACCCTGCTTTTGACATCCACCAATTCCTTGCGAACAGTCCACGCGGGAAAGATTCTGAGGATCGGTCCGTATTAGAAGCTCGGCTCTTTGGCGGACGAGAGGGCCGAGTCAATATGAGCCCCAATGACGTCTTTCGGTCGCTTTTGGCTGACCTTTGGATAACAATTGTGAAACCAGTGTTCGATGCTCTAAATCTAAAGGCAAGTAGCCCGTTTTCTGTGTATTATCTGTTGCTTTATCTCTCTGCAGAAATCAGCGAATCCACCTCGACTATGGTGGTGCCCTACTGGGCCTTTTGCCTTCCTTCCAATCCATGCCGCCGGAATTTATCGAGAGGATGGCACAGACTGTGTATCGGATTATGTCGTTTCATCCTATACACCCACCGTCACTGCATTGCTCGATCCTCCAAATCACACTGCCGCCTCGTTCAAGATAACTGCAGTGATCCAGCCGGACGCACCGAATTGTTCGCCTTTGCCAGGCTCACAGGCCGAGTTGGAAAAAATTACGAAGAGGGTGCCGAAACAATGGCTGACTTCCCTCGGTGACACCACGCAAGCTACTGTAGAATCTGCACTATTAAATCTCCAGCAGTCATCAATCGTGCATTTCGCATGTCATGGAATCCAAGATCTTACAAACCCACTCGACAGTGGCCTTGTCCTTAGTGACGGTCGCCTCAAAGTCTCCGAGATCATGCGTAAACCAGAGAACAATATCTCAGTGGCGGAAGGGAGCATGTCACTGGCATTTCTCAGCGCATGTGAGACAGCTAAAGGTGATGACAAAGTCCCAGACGAGGCAATGCACCTTGCTGCAACTTTGTTGTTTGCGGGATTCCGGGGAGTAGTTGCGACGATGTGGTGAGTTCGCAGTAGTTTCATATTAAGGGGCGACAGTACCTGACTTTGTTTGAAGGACAATGGCTGACCAGGACGGTCCCAAGATAGCGGACATATTTTATGAACACCTTTTCAGGAATTGCGATGCTACCTCTAATCCTCCCGTTATCCCCGATCTCACCGAAGCAGCACATGCACTTCATCTTGCCGTCGCCAAGCTGCGGGAGGAACCAGATATTCCGTTCATGCGCTGGGTTCCTTTCGTACATTATGGGTTGTAGATGTTTGTCTTCCTGTATAAATCCCCGATCCTTGACAATGAACATTCATTGTATTGATTGTTGCTCCGATGTAAGATTAAAAATTCTCCGTGGGGGAATATTGACGGTAGTACATGTATTATTCATCGTTCATCATCCCGCGAGCACGGGAAAAACTATTACAGCTCTTTGCGGAACTTAGGGCGCGGCCGATTTTTTTTTCCATTTTGGGCGGTTTTTGATCGTTTTGTGTATATCGCTTGTTTCGGCGTCAAATCTCGTCCGTTCGCCTGGCATCAGGTCACGTTCAATTTGACTTGGAAATCCGCAGGGGATGGCATCTTCAGAAATTTTATTAGGGCTTTCGCACGATTTTCTAACCCAAGTATCAGTATTTTATATATATCACTTGCAGCAAAGGATTGGGCAATCTTGAGTCCTTAGTATTTGAGTATAATAAATTGATATGTATTCTCCGGGGGATGGAATCCTCAAATTTATGAGTAATGGCCTGTAGCATCAATGCACATGTTCAAAACACTGAAGTGACTCAAATATATCACTTGTAACATAGGGACCAGCAGATTGGTGCTTCCAATATTTTGATATGCCATACTATTGAGTATTATCTAGCAGAATGAAAACTTGGATAAACTACAAACGGTCTGAATCGCGGCCGCAATACGTCTCAATTTCGCGATACATCGCTGTGTCACGGCACGTGACGTGACTAGCGCGCAAATTAGGGCGTGTTGCTGGCGCGAGTCAAGCTTCCAATCGTAATTCTGAGTAGGCAGTCCGTTGGATAATCTATAAGAGTCTATCAGGCCAAATTATAGAGGAGAATATCTACAGGGCACTATGCTACAAGTGATATATTGAGTCACTTCAGTGTTCTGTTTTGAACATGTGCATTGATGCTACAGGCCATTACTCATAAATTTGAGGATTCCATCCCCCGGAGAATACATATCAATTTATTATACTCAAATACTAAGGACTCAAGATTGCCTAATCCTTTGCTGCAAGTGATATATATAAAATACTGATACTTGGGTTAGAAAATTGTGCGAAAGCCCTAATAAAATTTCTGAAGATGCCATCCCCTGCGGATTTTCAAGTCAAATTAAACGTGACCTGATGCCAGGCGAACGCACGAGATTTGACGCCGCAACAAGCAATATACACAAAATGATCAAAAACCGCCCAAAATGGAAAAAAAAAATCGGCCGCGCCCTAAGTTCTGCAAAGAGCTGTAAGCAACTCTTAAAAGCCCTATCCAGCAATTGTGCTTGGAAGAAGAAAAAGAAAGCCTAGAAGAATTCCTTAATCAAGACCCATTGAGGTGGTAATCAGGGTTTAATCACCTGGTGATCAGAATAGGGTGCTGCGAGTAACCCAGCAGGCTTTAATTGCTATTCAATAGACTGTCTAATCCACATTGATTGAATGTCATGATCCAAGATCAACATGTTTAAACGGGAACAGATTAAGCAGGGATTACTGTCACCCATTTTCCCGATGTAATCTTCTGGTCCTGGTAGAAATCAGTGGGCAACCTGGGCCTTGGAGATCATCATGTGCGATGAATAAGAGTGATAAGGAGACAGCGTGCAAGCGCACTGAAACCAAGTGAGCAACGAGGAAGAACATTGATTCACACATTTTCCATGTGTATTGAGAATCTCAAATTATACAGAGTCAACCCGACTATCTCACTCTGACATACATGCCCGTTGCATCCAGACATTCGACGGAGACATCAGGAAAACCCTCTTTCCCAAATCTGTGCGGATTTAGCACGATTCAGTCAGAATTTGTTGAATTCAGCCAAATTCTGTCTAAATTGTGCCCAATAGACACTAATCACTAATCTGTCAAATATGCAAAAAAAAATAGGCCATTTTCGAATTTGGCAGAATATAGACATAATTTGAATGGGTTGGGCACCAATACCGCTTCAATATTGTATCACCTAATTTTGATGAAACCATGCAATAAGACATCGCAAACCACACATATTGAGACTACATATATACAGGCATTACTACAGGACATTATTACAGATACAGGAGATATGAAAAGTATCAGAGAAAATAAACGAAGCAGAAGCACTGGTTGAACATTTCAAAATTTTCACCTTCTTTTTCAGTGAAAAATGTCGTTTAATTTCACACATTTTTCACTGAAAAGCAGGTGAAAATTTCAAAACATTTTCATCACTTTGTTATTTTATTTCGAATTTTTCACCTTGAATTGAGAAAGTGCTGAAAAAGTTTTAAAAATTTCACCTTCTTTTTCAGTGAAAAATGTCTGAAAAATAAACAACATTTTTCACTGAAAAAGAAGGTGAAAAAATTGAAATGCTCAACCAGTGAAGGACTTGCAAACTAACAGAACAAGGCCAGCAAGGTGCACTAACAATCAAAGAAACAAGGAGCTTACCTACAATGGAGACAGTCTCAATGGTGGTCATGGGTGCCACATGCTTCATTGAAGTGGGGCAAGACTGATAATGGGGGCAATTAGCATGAAAGCAAGGGAGTGCATAGTGCTCAATGAACCCTCAAGCTATCCCCCGCTATCAGCTATGCTGATAGGCACCACACATTGAGCCATATGACCCCTGAGTGGGCCGTTGTATAGGTGTTTCAGTGCCAGCGTGATGGTGTAACCTGTGGTCATTGTGCGCAGAGGGCAGGTGCAGTCAGTGCAGGGACAGAGTGTGGAGTCAGAGGAGGAGCATACCATCTGTCAGTGACACTGCACACTGGCTGTGGAATCAATGGCATTGAAGGAATAAGAACGAAGGTGAAGTATACCTCAGGGCACCATTCGAGGCCATCACACATTCGTCACAGCAGAGCTCAACAATAGTGTGGCAGCAGGTGAAGAAATATGTCTGAGGATAATTGACTGGCATTAGTGTCCGCCGTGACACAGTTTAGACTCAATATTGATATTCTCCCCTCCATATCCAGACATGTATGATAGACTAGCTCTAAGCTAGCCACAGTGGTCAGCTGGCGCTCTTCATTGTGCTTGTGCCTGCTGTCTCCAATCCGCTGCCTCAAGTCCTGTCAAACACACGCAGATGAGCTTCTGCCTAACTTGCCAAGTCCTCTCAAGCCAGAGGATGTCAATCATTAGCCACCTTGACTGCACCTTAAAATCACTTCAGAAACTCCTGTTACTGAGGTATTCTGATAGCACATTGTACTCAATACCTTGTACAGTTCAGTTGTAATTAAAACAGCCATGTTTCCAAACCTATGTCCCAGATTCTGCTCAATCCATCAAAATTTTAGAAAATCCATGCCTATATGTGCTCGGTTGGACCATTTAGACCATTTAGAACCATTTGGCTGAATCCATCAAATTTGTTCAAAATTCAAAAAGGAGATTTTTCCCGATGGAGTGCTACACCTGGCAACAAATGAAAATGATGGAGCTCCTCTGCTCCGACTGTTCAGTGGTCCAGCTGAAGCCGCAGGTGCTGAAGTTTCTCCCGACAGAAGAAGTCCAGGATTCCAGCATTTGAAGCAGTGCAGTGTTGCTGAAAAGGTAGAATCCTCACAGGGTCAAGTTGGTCAAGGCAGGGAGGAGGGAGCTTGGGTGTGAATGAGGCAAAGTGCTGCCATAAACCTGTCAACGAGTGTGTTAGGATGCAGACCCAACAACGCAAGGGTTTCTAGGGCCGAAATTACAGGGAATATTTCGAGGAGTTCGCTGGCATGCACCTGACATTCATCGATGACCAGAGTCCGAAGGACGCATCCTGAGCGTCGGATGAATGAAATGAGGGGATAGGACCATTTCTGTGAGTTCAAAAAGTCAAGGTGGTTGAGGTTAGGAACAATCAGGTAATGGAGGATCAGTGGACCAGTGGGTCCGTGCAAGGATAGTCTGGTGATGCTTGGCATGGTAGGAGGGAGAGGACCGTCAAGTAAGCTGGCCTTGTGTCTCCTTAGGGAATTGTGATGTAATTTGGCAGGCTTCGGAGACTGTGAACTCGCAGACCTCGAGCACTGTTATTTGATCCCAGGACCAGCGGGGCAATGGGGAATTTTCAACTCTAGGGCATAGAGTTTTCAGGCAATGTCAAAAACATCGACGGTTGTGTCTATATTGGATGTCATGTCCGGCATCGACCGAAATGAGGTTGAGCCTTTCAAGCGATTACAAGCGACCACGAATGGAGAAGAAGAGCGGCCACAGGTCATTGGAAAGCACAAAATGAACTCTGTACCAGCACTTGGAACACTGAATAAGTTCTTTCACTATTGCGTGATTGATTTCAATTCTGTTCATCGAGTGTGAGACCACTCCTAGTATCTGGAGAGACACAAACTCCGCCAACAAATGAGAGTTGGGCCACCTTGACTGGATTCCATTTGAGGAGGAGCTGGACTTCCTCGGTGAGGAGGAGTGTTGGATTTCCACCAGGAAGTCCAGCGTACGCAATCATCACATGATCACATCATGCCTCATATCGGGCATGCGACAGACCTTTGTCCTCAGTCTCTGCTATGCACACTGACTGAGGTAAAGTGTCTGTCGCTCTCTGTCGGACCGTATGCTTATACATTACCTAGATACATTGTGTCTAGGTACAGACATATTTACATGAGTCTCCGCTATGCACACTGACTGAGATACATCGTGTCTAGTTTCTACAGTAATAATCCTTTCTCGTACGGTGATATGGCTGATGTTTCTCCAGTGATTCACATATTACAAACCCAATTTGTTTGTTTTTAATTTTCATGCACTTCACAAATATTGAGATATCTGTAAAGCAAGCCTGAGACTTTGGCAACTCCATCAGACTTTTGACAAATCCTTTGTGACCTTGTACAAGGCCAAAAAAGGCCCACAATGGCCACAAGGTCAAAAGGCCACAAGTGGAGTCGTGATTTCAACAAGGCCGAAAAAACAGGTTTTTATTTTTTTTCACCGGGTGCATTGAGGAGTACCCACATATTCGAGGGGGTTTTTGTTGACTTTTGACCTTGTGAACTTCTCGACAAGGTCAAAAGGCCAAAAAAGGCCAACAAGGTCACAAGGAAAATGTCAAATGGCTGATGTCACAGAAGAGGATTGGAGGGAAGGACAGATTAGATATGCAGAGTTGGTGGTACTTGAACGCTGAATAAATAGTCACACATATGTGAGGAACGTGGTATTAGCAGGTGCTGCCAGCGAAACAAGGGGAAGCCATTGTTTGGCCAGAAAAATCGGTGCGTTCAATATTCACGTGGTCGTTCAGGGGCCAGACCTTTCCGTATTACTATCAACCTGACCCCCAACGATATCATAACTTACACAAGCCTCATTAAGACAGCTAGAACTTAGCTTGAATTTGTCCGATGTTGGACACAGGTATAGTCTCGTATATCTGGGAAGGTTGTGCGCCATCCATCTTGCCAACGGAATAAATTTTTCAGTCTCTTAAAACTTTCAAGGACCACCTCAGCAATCCCTGAGTTTCGATCCAGGGGGTCCTCCACAAAATTCCAATCGCCCAATGCAATCGTTGGGAACGGGAGAGTTGGGTCCTCAGCCCACATTGACTCAGGAGACATATGACTCCTACTCGCGGCTTGACCGATTTAATGTTGACAACCAGCGATTCAAACACTTCTGTGGTTGGGAAATTAAACACTGCCCTGTGAAGAGTGATCACCGACTGGTAATAACCCAATTAACAGGGAGAAGAGAGGAGAAACCTGGGCCCGGCAGGTGGTCAATGCCATTGTATTTACTGAAGACTCCGAAATTTATGCGTCATGTTCAGGCACTGGCAGCACAGTTGGTTAGTGACCTTGAGAACCTGGAAAAGTTACAACGTGACCCTGGAAATAATATACAGACCTTGTGGGCAAAATTCAAGCTAGATATAACAACGTATGTGAAGCACTGTTCATGCTTCATCACCGATGATTCAACCCGAAAAATACGAACCTGGAAGGCCCAATTGAATATTGTGCTGCATGATCAGGATATGCCACCTGAGGACCGGCCGTTGGCTGCCTATATGCTGGAACAGAAAATTGCAGAGCAGATGCATGAAGACTCAGAACGTAAAAAAGCGGTCTCTGAGGGACGCTACGATGTCGAGGGCGAGAATTTGCAAACAAAATCGTGGACGACATCTTCCAAAGGCTACCATGTCAAGGAATCAATACCCGAGCTCAAAGCTGAAGGAGCCACGAATTCAGATCTTCCACGCTACGAAACAAGGCCGAAACGAATGGCAAAGATGGCGCGTGACTACCACGACTCAATTCAATCCCGAGACCTACCCGATGAATATGGGAGACTTATGGCAACTGAAATCACACTCGAAAAGTGTGACGCACACCTCTCAGAGTCCGAATTCAATGAATTGGACAAATATTTGACAAGTGAAGATATCGGCGCTGCACTGAGACTCTCAAACAACGGAATGGCTCCTGGAATCGATGGCATTCCCTTTGAATTCTACAAACTGCTTGACATACTATACCGGCAAGGCAAGGCAAACAGCCTAAACCTGTTCGACGTGCTAGGCTTTCCCACAAAGCTATATGCAGATATTGAGGATCATGGCATGGTTAAACACTGTAAATTTAATGCCGGGTGGCTTTGCCCAATTTTTAAGAAGGGAGACAAATCTTTAATCAGCAACTATCGTCCAGTCACGCTGCTCAATTGCGACTACAAACTGATGACGAAGGGATACTCTTTACGGTTGATGAATGTGGCACCTTCGCTGGTACATCCTGACCAAGCTGGATTCATGAAGGGTAGGAAGATTGAAAACCAGGTTAAACTTGCAAAATTCCTCTTGATCTATGCGGATGCCGCAGAAGAGGATGGGGTCATAGTGTCCCTGGACCAGGAGAAGGCCTACGACCGGATTAACCACTCCTATTTACTACGTGTACTACAGAAGATGGGCTTCCCCAAAAAGTTCTGCAACACAATCAAGAACCTTTATACCAACGGTGCAACCAGTAAACCATTCATGGTCACTCGTGGCGTGAGACAAGGGGATCCACTGTCCTGTTTATTATTCAATCTCGCTATTGAACCCCTGGCCTGCTTAATACAAACTTCAGATCTCAAGGGAGTCAGACTACCAGGAACCAACCAAAACCTGGTAATGTCGTTGTTTGCAGACGATACCTCGATATACCTTTCATCCCAGGACTCATTAAGGACATGCTGGGAAATTCTGAGCCTGTGGTGTGCTGCCTCAACGGCAAAATTCAACCAAAATAAACAGTAATTCTACCTTTCAGGAGTGCTCGGTATCGAGCAAAGGTGTTACACGAAAGATGGATCAACAGCCAGGACCACATTGGTGGAATCTGGGAGTCCATCAAAATCTTGCCGGATGGACAGACATGCCGAATATTAGGAGCATGGATTGGGAACAGGGTCCCATACATTACACCCTGGCCAACAGTGGTCGAAAAAATTGCCAGTGGCCTTGAAGGATGGAGAGTTACAACACCAAGTCTTGAGGGCAAACACCACATCATAAACATGGTCATCGGAGGTCGAACCCAGTACCTGACCAGAGTACAGGGCATGCCCAAGGAGATTGAAGAGACACTGATACGAATGGAACACGTCTTCCTATGGGAAGGAAAGCCCGCTCGGGTGGCGAACCATGAGTCTCAACCTCCTTGAGGGCGGGAAGAAAATTCTAGACATTCCGGCCAGAAATGAAGCAATTGATCTTTGGATGCTACAAGCTTATCTCACACAGGGAGACGACCGTCCATTGTGGTGTTATTTTGTGGACTATATCCTGGCAAACTTCCTGGAAAAGAGCTACTTGAACATTAGACCCGGTGAAATTCTCAATGTGTTTCTACAGGAGATCCACATCCCGATATCGAACAGAACACCTCTACCCAACGAAATTAAATGAATGATTCTGACAGCACGAAAGTACAACCTGAAATTTACGGGGCTGTCAATAGCCAATGAAGTCAAACTCAACATGCCAATTTGGAGACATCCAGCGTTGAAGAAGCATGAATACCAGCGGGCCAAGCGGCGGGAGTCGGCCAGATGCCTGAGATTGAACCATAAAGTCAGAACGGTTCAAGATGCCCTTACAATCACAAGTCGAAGAACAATAAACCTGAGGAAACCTCACCAGATAAATCCTTCAGGAATAGGCCGGAAAAACTGTGGCTGCCCACTATGCCTTCGAGATTGAACAGTACTCAATTGCGACCATCCTGGGCAATGTGTTGAAACTGCGAAGATGTTGATCGACAGTATTACACCGAAATGGAACCCCACCGTACCCAATCTTGACTTCGGTGACGAGCTTACCCTGACGGATGAGGAGGTACAACTCAATGAAATGGCAATAGAGCCAGACCGGGTCATGACGTTCGATCCAAAATTCAGTTTGGTTGACATCGAGAGCGGATTCCGCATCTTTGCCTCTGAGGAATCACTTAATGAGGTCCCAGCTAGAAGGTATCAAATTCCTGGAGAAACACTGAGCACGGTGACATATTTTTCACACCCAATTATTCTCAATGCCAGTGAATTTGGGCCGAGGATTGAGTTGAAGATAATGAGGGTATCCAACGGTGCACAAGCCAGTATGAAACTGTCCCTCACGTTTGATAGGGCCGAAACTCTGTTGACATTTTCAACTGCACTCTTGGGCGGCCTGCTGCTGATATGGCAGAACAGCGAGCAAAACATTCCCCTTCTCATCTGCACCTCATCCGAATACTTAGCACGAGTCTTGGTGAAGGAGAGGAAACATTACGAGAATGATCTCCTGGACGCTAACTTCCGAGTTTTGAAGGCCGTTGTGGCCATGTTGAATGAGAGAGTTGCGAGAACTCAATTCAAGAAGGTTTCCGAAAATCCAGCCAAGATTCTATTCCAAGAAATAGTACATCCAGTCGAGATAGACACTGGGGTAGACCTAAGGTTTGAAAACCCGGGAATGATGTTGTCCCGGGGATCTCAAAGAGTGTTCACAAATATTATATGCTCCCTACGGGCGAAACCTTACCGAAAATTCACTTTTGTGAATCTTGACCGTATTTGATGCGCTGTAGATGAGATATGCAGCTATACACCATCTGATTCAATGATTTGGAAATCGATACGATCCACCACTCTGCAACGACGCTCACGGGAGTTTTACTGGAAATGTATTCATAACACCTTCAGAGTGGGAAGTTTCTGGTCCCATGTTGAGCACCTGGAGCAAAATGGGACCTGCCAGGTGTGCGACGTGATCGAGAGCTTAGAGCACATTGCACTGGAGTGCAACTCACCAGAACAGAAGTTAATTTGCGCCCTCTCGAAACAGCTATGGTTGAAAAAATATGATAGTTGGCCAACCCTGAACTGGGGATTGATCTTGGGCTGCAACCTGGTGAAATTTAGGTCTCCGAGGGGCCGTGCATTACCTGAAAAAGGGAGACTGTTTGCAATTTTAGTATCAGTGGGTTGGCATCTCATTTGGAACCTCCGCGTGAATCGTGTCATGAAAAATCAAGGTGCAACCCAGAGTCCAGCAAGCATCCACAACCAATGGCTTACCGCCGTGAATTCGGCCTTACGACGCGACCGCATTCTCACGAACAAAGTTAAATGTGGCCCACTCGCATTGAAGAAAGACATGGTGCTGAACACCTGGAGTGGTCTGCTTATGGATGAGGACGCTCTGCCAGATGATTGGACACTCACAGAGGGGGTTTTAGTGGGTATGTGGCCAATGAATGGTATCGGATAAATATTCTCGAAGGCCAGAGTCCCACACTGGTAAAAAATTGTGCGTAACGGCATTTCCTCCTGGACAAAACTCACCAGCATGACTGGCCCAAAACTAGCAACACAAGCGGACAGACTCAGAATGCTTCTGCAGACTTTGATCTCGTTATCCCAAACGCTCCAAAAAAGAACTTAGCTTGAACGTTCAGCAACAAACACATGCATCCGGCTTAATCAACTCGACCCTTCTCTGCGCGCAGGGGTGCAACCGTGCAGGCTGTCCAGGCACACCTCTCCTCATCATCCGCAAGTAGGTGTATTCCTGTGCCAGCGGCTAATGTTGATCCGCCATGTACGTCTTTTATCCCACTGGGATTCTTGTCCATTACGGATAGAAATGCTCACCTTTCCAGGGCAGAGCCCGGACGCTCTACTTGTCGCTGTCTCTTTCTCTTAAGCTCTTTGCGGTAGACCTTGGGACCAACAGAAGCAATCGCAGGGATCAAAAATGGTAACCTACAGTGGCAGTGGAGCCTCCCGCTTAACGGCGCTTATCTTTTAATGTAAGCCACAATCAAACAAATTGACAAGGTCAAGGATAGGCGCACTTGGGGCGCAAACCTGGACCTTTCCCCTCCTGCCACCGAGCCTCCTCGTTTTTTCGACCTTTGCATGTCCCGGCAATATTCATACGGCAGAGTGAACATGGATGGCGAAGGTGAGTGTCCGTGACCGCGTCTTTGGCTCTTTCACTTCACCTCGCCTCACCTCCCTTCACTCAGTTTTTGGTCCAGACCAGTTGTACGCGGACGTCGCGCCTACGTCAGGACGGCCTCCGCCAGGGGATTCCCATGGTGCGTAACAATAAGCTATCATTGGAAATCATCGAATAATGCCTCGGCATAGAACTCAATCCATATGACGTTCGCACCGAAACTAGCCCCTCTACACCGCAAAACGAGAAACTCCTCAGTCCAATGACTCCGAGTCGTGGAAAGTTCTCCTCCTGGATAGGTTCACCCTCGGAGCTGCCGTATGATACAACGCGACAAGGAACTCCACGGTGGTCTCCGAAACTTCTGCACTTGCTCCCGATGTGCCTATTCGTCGCTTTCCTTCTCCTGCTCATCGTCGGGCTCGAGATGTTAAATCGCCACGTATGTCCTCACACGCCACTCATTCTCTTTCCCTGACTCTTGTTAGTCCCCATACAATGCACCATCCGCAGGTATGCAATTCATATGGACCTACCTCCCCGTCGCCCTTCTCATGGTGGTCGAATGGATATGGATGGCATACGATCTACAAGTCAAAGTTCTCGTCCCGTGGGCATCCATGTCGCACGGCCCAACGCCCGCAGCGAAGGGCTGGCTACTAGACTACATTGGCACGAACTACCTCGTCCGCATCTGGACCGCCATCAAGTATCGCCACGTCGTTGTCTTGCTGACATCCGTCGGCCTCTGGGCCACCGCCATCGCAGGCATTGCGACCACCTCACTATTCCAGTCTCACGACGTGTCATATACGTCCCCCGCCACCCTCGTGCGCACCACGAGTCTACTAGACCCTGCATCCGTTGGCCCTAGCATATTCGCGGACAAAAGCTACATCAGCTATTATCTCGGGCGGCAGGTTCTATCGCTGTCCCGGCCTCGGTGGACGACATCGGACAACATCGCCATAGAGGCCTTCGCGGATCCCTCAGCGACTTCGGTGGCAGAGATGCTCAGGGCCACGACGAAGGGGTACTCCGCGGATTTGAACTGCACGGCAGCGACCGTCTCCTATGCTGGAAACGTGTCGATTGTCGGGCTCGATCCCGATATTCCGCAGGCATGGGCATTTCTCGCCAATGTTGACGCAGCAGGATGTCAAGCGACCTACAATCTCACCGACACCAATACAGGCAGGGTATTTGCCGACCGTATGTGCTGTATCGATGTAAACTTGTTCTGTGCTCGCTAATTATTTTTATTAGAGATTTACTCATACGGAAGAGTGTACAACCACACCTGTCCCGGATCCTCAACTTTTACCACGGTTTTTGCCCTGGTCATGATGAGCAATTACAAGTTTATTTCTGGATCTGCGGTGTCGTGCTCCCCGTCGTACTCTCAGCATGACATTTCGGTTTCGACTCCCTCGTCATCGTCTCTGCCCCTCACCGTGTCTGTGATACCCGGAGCTTCTGAAGCGCTGTCTGTACCAGCATGGGCCGGAATGCTCCAATGGATCAATTCTACGACTGGCTTGCCCAGATTGCAGGATATCGATATTCAGTTCCAGACGGACCCGTGGGCCGAATGGAACAATGCCGCAATAACGCTCAATTGCGATTGCGATCCGTGGTTCTATCTCGTCGGGCACGGCCAGAAGGTGAACGAGACGCAGCTCATGGACGCGGGCGTGCTGGCCAACGCGAGCAGGGTGTCGTTCACCGAGATCTTCTCCGATGCCGCACAGTCCCTGCTCATGAGTGCCCCGCCGGCCGCGGCCGCGTCGATCGCGGGCTTCGTGGATGTTACTGCCCCGCGGCTCATGGCGCGTGTGGCGAGCATACGGATCGCGCAGGCGGCGTTGAGCGTCCTCGCAGCTGTGACTCTCGCGGTGTATCTCCTTCGGCCTCAACCTGACCTTCCGGTGGATCCTTCGTCCATGGCTGCACAAGCATTCCTGCTGCAGTCGAGCCATGACGAGATCGCTTTGGTCATCAAGGACACGGCGACCATGAGCGATCGGGAGACGCGACTCGTGTTGAAAGACCAGGCGTTTTCCGTCACCAATGGGCGCAGGTTCTTTATCGGGAGCCAGAGGTTAGGTAGTGATGTGCCAGTTCGTTGGAGGCTTTCTATGCATTCATTATTTTCCTAACGTTTATTCCTTCCAGACACCGTGCCCGCTTAGAAAAGCGCCTGTTTGGCGCCCGGTCGCGCTTCACCCCTTATTCAAGCTCGCCCTGTGCTTGATCGTCATTGGGACTATCATCACATTGGAGTTTACGCTTCGCAGGAGCAGGGCGAATTACGGGTTCGGAGATCTGCCCGCTTCGGGTCAAGACTCGTGGACCTATGTCGCGCCGGCATATTTATTTCTTCTGGGCCTGGTGCTCTCCTCGTACACATTCAGCGTCAGTACGCTGGAGCCTTTTTTCAAGATGCATCGCGCGCCTCAACCCGCACGCCGATCTGTCAGATACTCGCCAGCCCACCGCACGGCTGTGGGCTTGATGTACCACGCGCTTCGATACCAAAGTGTCGTCGGGCTTTCGTGCGCAGCAATCATGCTGACGGTGCCGTTCTTGAAGATTGCTGTCTCGGGTCTCATCACGACTGCCGCCGCGCCTGTCCAAAACGCTGCGCAGGTCTCGGTAACCACCATGTTTAACACGACGACCATTTTCCCACTTGACGATAATGCGGAAACACTTGCGAGTATCATCCTCCCTGGCCAGACCTTGGCACTCTCTCAGATCGAAAAGTACCAGCTGCCGCTCCCTCCGTGGACCACCACCCTCGGTGCGGTCGGGCAGCTTGATTTGGGCCAGCTTGGCCAACTTGTGCAAGTGCCGAACACCACCGTGACCATTCCACTCCCAGTGATGCGGGCGGAGCTGGGGCCTTGCGCCCCTCTGACGGGCGTGGACCTGGTTATTCTGCCTTCGAATCAGGTGCAGCTTCCGCTTCCGCCAACGACCGTCGACCCAACCTTGGATAATAATCCGGTGTGCAATTTCAATGGGAATATCGATACGAACTACGGAAAACCAGAGAATATCTCGCTCTCCTTTCCCTCTTCCCCCGGGTGGTTCGGCCAATTATATCACCCCACTTGTGGCGGGTACGTCATTATATACGGCAGGACTCAGAGCGCGAATGTGAGCCAGATCGGCGATATAACCGTCGTGCAGTGTGCATCCTACAACTTGTCTATGTGAGTCTCCACTCACCATATCGTCTCGCGAGGATAACAGGCCTAGGTCCACACAGGACGTTACATTGGCCTATGTCGCTAAAACGGTGGATATCCTATCTATCGACTTGTCGAATCCCAAAGACACGATCGTCATGAACAGCTTCCCGATCAACGAGTCTGGTTATCTCGACCATTACTTGCCTACTGCGAACTACGAGGCGAACTCGAGCTTGTCCTTCGACGCCTTCATGCAGATCATGACGCTGCGCAACACATCCGTCCCGCTCGACGCGTACCTGGACCCTGCGACACTAACTGGGGCCGCACAGGCGCTGTACACCGCGTACTGGGCAATATTCGCGTCGCTGAACCTGGTCATCCCCATCAACGCCACTAGCGCGCAGCCCGCGGACGCTGTGGCGCGGTTCAGCCGCACGCGTATTGTGCAGGCCGCGACGCCAACACGCATCCTCGAGGCGCTGCTTGGCGGCGTCCTCGTATTCGGGCTCATTACGGCGTTCATGGTGCGGCAGACGAACTATGTGCTCACGAAGCCGCCGTACTCGATAGGCGCGACCATGGGGCTGCTGGTCGACAGCGCGTTCGTGGAGCTGGAGGAGTTGCGTGGGGTGCAACGCCTGGGGGATTTGGATCGTGCGCTTGAGCCATACGCGTTCTACCTTGGGTGGGGTACTAACCCGAAAGGGGGCAACCGGTTCGGAGTGGATATTGTAACGAATTGACCATTTGTTCCCGAAAAACGTAAACATGTAATTTCTACTATTTGAGACCAGTTAGTTGGCCACTTAAGCATTTATGCCGCAGCCCTGGTGTTATACCGGTGCCGGTGCGAGCCAAACTATGTCAGAATGAGGGCATGCATCCTACGAAGAGTTCGAGTCCGCCAGCACCGAAATACTCGAAGATTTGAGTGCGTAAGGAATTTATTTTGACCGGCAGTCCAACATAGCCAAACAACAGGTTAGTTGGCCACCCCGCCAACTAACGTATTGAGCTCTCAAATGGCGGTGGCCTGCACCCAGAATCATATATACAGGTTATATTCACTATTTAAAACAGTTATTGTGTAGATATGAGGTATGGAAATGGGCAGAATACACGCTTGCGATCGACGGGAAACCTCGAAATTGGGGTCGCGGGATGAATGAGTGTTCTGCTACTCAGAAAAAGGCCGCGATGGGCCAAATTGGGATCCAGGCTACTTAATGGGAAGTATTTGGACGTACCTGGATGCCCAACTCCATTCCAAGTTGCTGACATCTCCTCCAAAAAATCCGACTATCAGCACGACTGAAATTGGGTGATTTTGGACAATGACCTCCAGAGCAATCAGAGGTCATTGGATAAAATCTCGAAAAGGGTCTCGAAATGAAGGATTCTATATTGAGAAGTCCTGTGTAAGGTTCCAGACCGATGGCATAGCGGTGTCGTGGACCGCGACGGTGCCAGCATGACTGACCTACAAATGAAGTCGTGCTTTTCCCGGGTGTGTTAAGAGTGATAGTTCAGTCAGTTGCCGTCCAGTATCTCTTCAGATGGAAGGCCAGCATCGGGGGATCCGAACGAGCCCCCAAAGTCGTGGATCGAGGAAGAAATGGTGGAGAAATAGCGATGGCAAATGAGGCGAGTGGTCCGATTGATAAGAAATTGATGTCCCCACGGATCCCGATCCGCGATGCCGTAGCTCCCGATCAACCCATCACTTTCGGCTGAAATTTGGTCTGAACATTCGTTGGAGGTCGTATTCTGTTTATACATTATGCCCAGTCATAATTATGAAGCCCTGGTCTTATAGGAGTCAAGTGGGCAACTAAGGGGTCTCTAATAGTAGATGCACAGAAAATACTGGTTTGAACTGGTTTGCGGAGTATGAACGTATATGAACCTTGAATTGTATTAGCTACAGTGAATTGATGCAACACTAAAACCAAGGGAAACTAGGCAGGTCTGCGAAATTGTAAGCAATACGGCGGTTTTTCCAAGGAAGTACCCGTAGCTTTAATCTCACCTCAGCAACTGTAATAGTTTTGTGATAATCTTCCGGCCAGACAGGATATTCACAAACTTTTCTTTCGAGTCCTTTCTCTCATGATTAATCAAGTTGTAAATCACCACTGCGCTGGGCACCAGGCTTCAGAGGATAAGTAAGTCTTGTGCGGTTTGAGGATCCGCGACACGTAAAGTATCATCAATTAAACCGTTACAAGCACGCACGCAGACGGGTTTGAGACATTCTTAGTGAAAAACGATGTTGTTCAATCACAATTTGCGTTGCTGTTAGATAACACATTTTTCACTCACAAGATGTATCCGCTTACACCGCATATTCTAGATCAACAACCGCGGCAGAAAATTCAACTCGGATTCGAAGTAAGTGGCAGTGCCAAGGACATGCTACTATGTACGTTGATGTCGTGGCGTGCACCAGTGACCCCGCGCCTTGGCGGAACAGTTTCAATTGGATAAAGCCCCACTTGTTACCACTCAGAAGCTAAAAATCCAGGCGAGATCTTGCCTTTCTCCTACCCCGGTTTGGCGACCGCATTTTTGCCGCCCCGTACCGTCGCGGGTACTGGTACATCCAAAAGACGGCAGGCACGTACCCGTCTCGATGCCAAATGCCAAAAAATCACGGCCGTCCCCGTTGACGGGACGTTGCTCAGCCAGCCCTACAACGCTAACAGACCCGGGAGCGCCGACTTTTTTTGGGTGGCGGTGATTTACTTTACAGCAGAATATCTCAAGCGTGGGATAATGCGCGCCGCAGAAGCATGTCAGACGACCCCGCGGATCCCCAAATCAGGCGTTGGGAGTTGAACAATCACGATGCGACCGCATGGAGACGTCAGCTAACCTGCGCCGAGCCTATACCATACCAGTAGTATGGTACTCGAGGCGTATTTCAGGTGGCGAAGCGATTGAATGTATTATATTACGGTATTTGCGTCTTGGAGCACTCACCTGCGCCGCTGGCCATGCCAAATGCACCCAACCTGTTTACTTCGATCGAGTTACTCACCTCAGGAACATACTCACCGCGCGCCGCGCCAGGAACCACCCACCGCCACCATCTAGCTATCAGATACCACCCCCTGAAAAACGCATCACGCGTTGCCTCGCAGCCCAATCCGTTCGATCGCCACCTGCCTACCCGAGCCTGCGCAGATCCCCGGGGGCGGCGGACCGCACGCCAAGAGTGCGCCACGACCCCTGTATGTATTATGTTATGCAGTCGCATCAAACCAGGACAAGACGCGTGATTAACCCACCCGCGTGCGATAAGCAAAGACACCAAAACCAAAACCAAAAGCGAAACCAAAAAGAGTAAGGAGGGGAGAGGAGGATCCGGCCCGGGAGCGAACGTGCGTGTCGAAAAGGAGGACGGAAGGATAAGTAGGGCAACTGAAGCTAAATTCGAGAAGAAAAGGAAGGGAAGGTAAACGGCAGGTGGGGGCGGGGAACGATAACGTAAAAGCAGCGCAGAGTATACTTACTCGTGTATATGTGGAGATAGTTCAATTCGTAGGGTTCACGGAGGGAGAGAGGGAATGGAAAGACGCGCCGCAGCCGAGTCCGTCAACGTATCTCTCGGAGCGCCGTTTTGGTGTTGGCTGGCTGGTTGGATTGATTTCTTCTTCGTTCTTCTCCCCCCTCCTCCTTCTTCTTCTCGTCTCGTCGTTTTCTTCTTCCCCACCCGAGCGCTCCTCACTCATCCTTCCCCCGCCCGTCCGCCTCTGCGTCGACCAGCGGCATAATCGCCTTGTCCGCACTCCCGCGCTTCGCGCGCCCCGACACCGACGGCGGGAGCTTCTTCTCCTTCGGCTCCGCGTCGATATCCGCGTCCGCATCCTCCTCCTCGCCGTCGTCCTCGTCGTCCGAGCGGTTATCGTCCGTCTGCGCGGTCATGATCGATCTGCACAACGGTCCCCTGGTAAGCTCGTGCTACTGCGCATGTCGCGAGGAAACGGGACGGGGCAGCGTGGTCGCGGCCACCGAATCGAGCCGACGCACAACTCATTCGTTAAAAATAGAATAAAAACACGCACCGCACGACGACCCGGATGATGAGGTAATACCAGAACAGGTTCAGCGCCTGCAGCACGCACAGCGTGTAGAACATCTGGTCGCGCATCCACAGCGCCATCCACGCGCCGGCGCGCGGGTTCCACTGGCGCGCGGGTTCGCTGCGGGGGTGTGAGTTGTGCGTGTGAGGGACGGAGAGAATTGGGTGCGGTTGGGTGCGGGTGTTTGGGGTGGGTTGGAAAACGGACGGGAGAGAATGCGGGGGAGACGGGGGAGCGTGGGAAGGGAGGGGAAGGGGGAGGGCAGGACGAGCGAAGAAAGTGGAGTAAACAAGAACGACTACGCACGGCACCAAATGAAACTCGTAGCGCAGCGAGTACAGGATGCGGATCGAGATGTAGTGCCGGAAGTACCTGCCGGTCCAAAGTCCAAACAAACCGTTAGCGTCGAGTTGCATCACTGAACTGCCCAAACAGGCCGGCGTGGAGGCGAACCCTCGTCGGACGAAAAGCGAGCGCCAGAAATCGCGCAGCGGGAAATCGAACAGTCTAGCCGTCCACAAAACATGAAAGCGCCGCACGAAGCACGCGACGAAAGGAAGCGGGAGACAGGAAAAAAAAAGAAAGAAGAAAGGAAAGACGCACGTCCACACGACGACGAACACGCCCAGCGACACGACCTTGGCGCGCTCGAGCTGCAGGTAGTTGAGGAGCTTGGAGAACTAGGGCGCGCGCGTCAGCTGGCAGTTGGTTCGCGGAGGGAAGGGGGCAGTCATATGTATGTATGCGGGCACCCTCAAGTGCATTGGACGGAGGGACGGTGTGGAAACGAAAACACACGCATACGCATACGGAAAGGAGGGGTTTGGACTGGACACGGGATGGGATGGCGGTGCCGCCGAGAAGCGCGCGGGGGGTGTAGCTTGGGCTTGGGGCGGGGCGGTGTGATATATATAATATAGCGGGTTCGCGGGATGTGATGTGATATAATATAGCGTGTTCGGGGTAGAAGACATACGGTACGACAGACAGGAATCGAGACACAAGGAGAACAGAGAGAAAAAAGAAAGAAAGAAAGAAAGAAAGAAAGGAAAGAAACGCACCGCCAAACACAAATCGGGGACGTCCATGCTCATGAACACGGCGTTGCCGAGGAGCGTGACGTTCATGAGGTAGCTCCAGCTGCGGATGCGGATGCGGGCGCGTCAGCGGCTGTCCAGGATAAACGGGGCTAGGAAAGGCGCAGAACGAAAGGCTGCGGCTCAGGTGCATCGCGGTTCAACCGCGCCATGCGTGGAGCCAGAACGACTCCAGGCGCGAGCGCGCGGGCAAGCTTGCGTGGAACGAAAGAGCGGTGCCCAGGAAGAGCCGAAAAGAAATAGAGCAGACGCACCTGACCATCCACACGGTGATGCAGTGGTGGAGGACGAGCTCCCAGTGGTCGGAGCGGCGCTTCTCGAGGCCGAGGGTGAGGACCTGGTAGCGCGGGTGAGCGTCAGCGGGTGTGAGAGCGGTGGCGCGCGAAAGGTAAAAAGGGGCAAGGGAGTGTCAGAGTCAGAGCCAGAGCCATTGAAGATGACGACGAGGAGGGCAAGAACGGATCTGGTTTCGAACGCGAAACAGTGGATGGGGCAGGGAGCTGAGAGGAATGGAGGAGGGTTGATGGGGGAACGTGACGGGATGCAATGAGACAGGCGGAGGTCGAAGCACCGAAGACAGTGAGGGGTTGATGATGGATAGATTGATGGGGGACGGAGGGGAAGCGCAAATTACAAAGGGAGAGAGGACAGGAATACGAACCAAGAACTGCTGCAGCCAGTAGGCGATCTGGGAGAGGTAGTAGCGCTTCATGGCGCCGCTGAGTGCGGCATGCGGGTAGTCGCGCCAGAAGAACTCGGTGCGGAACCACCATGTGCGGGACTGGGACATTACGTACTGGGGGAGGCGGGTGAGCGATCGAGAAGAGGGATAGCGGGCGGGAGACGGCGACTCACCACGCCCCACGCCCCAAACACGGCAAAATACACGACCGCATACCCCTGCTCGCCGAACCTTAGCAGCTTCGTCTTCTTCGTGATCCCGCGGCTGCGCGCGAGCGCGGGGAACGCATAGTGCGACAGGACGAGGCGCAGGAACGAGAAGAGCACGACGGTGTACGCGAGCAGCGCGAGGTCGCCGTAGCCCTTCGCGTACAGCGTCACATCCGCGCCCGGGGCGGCGGTGCTCCCCCGGGGGTCATGGGGCGGCGCGGGGAGCGCGTGCGAGAGGCGGAAGCACGCGGCGAAGGGGTTGGTGCGCGGGCGCAGGCCGGGCGGGAGGCGCGGGAGGAGGAAGTGCGTGGGGAGGGCGAGGAGGGCGGGCGGCGAGGAGGAGGGCGGCGGCGAGGGGGAGACGGCCCAGCGCAGGAGGGGCGAGACGGGGGTTGGGGGGGCGGGGCCGCGGCGGGGCGACGGGGGGCGGTGACGGGGGACAGGAGTTGGTCGGGGGTGGAGGTGCCGCTGGCGGTGGGGGGGATGAAGGGGCCTGCTACCTGGTGCAGCGGGTCGCTGGGGGGGAGGTTAGATGGGGGTCGGGAGCTGGGGACGGATAGCGCACTCGATTCTGCTCTGGTTGCGGGGAGTCCTGGCAGTGGAGATCATCGACGCTGGATGTGGCTTGTGTGCAGACCCATCATTTTATGATTACATGCACGTGCCTGCCACACAGCCCTGGCCCCTAGCCAGCGCATTGACTCAGGACCGGACTGTCATAGCACCCTGCCCGCAGCCACGCCCCGTCCCGCCCCTTTCAGACCCGGTGTGCCCGCACGCATTCAGTGTTTCCAGCGGCCATCGCTGCGTCAGGCTACTCGCCACCTCGCGCCGCTCCGCCGCTCTATCACCGCCAACGGCAACGTGCGTCCCTGACAGGCCTGACAGTGATGGGACTCGTCTCCTGCTCACCCTTCCCCCAGTTTCGGATCTCCATGACGTCAAATCGACTGCACATCAATAGCCTATCGCGCGCCGATCCCCCCCGTTCACGCCCTCGAATCAAAAATTGCCCCGGGCTGCTCGGTCAAGCCTCGGTGCGAGCTTTAGTACACACCCGTGCCTGGTCCGTCTCCCACAGTTCTTCCAATGACGTCGAATCTTCGCACACCGCCTAATTATAAT
Source organism: Mycena sp. CBHHK59/15 (assembly GCA_029204085.1). Classification (NCBI taxonomy): domain Eukaryota; kingdom Fungi; phylum Basidiomycota; class Agaricomycetes; order Agaricales; family Mycenaceae; genus Mycena; species Mycena sp. CBHHK59/15. Next base: position 140,938 of record JARGXW010000313.1, read on the forward strand.
CCACCATTGCGTCACCGATCCCCATCCTCGAATGGAAAATGCGCCTAGCCCCAGAACCCAAGTGTCACGCGATGCCCACCAGCGCTCTCCCCCATGGACGCCGTCCTTGTCATATATCACCTCGCTCTCCATGCCCCATAAATAATCTGCGCCCCGTTACAATCCAACGTGGTCGCCACTCTGCAGACCATGTTCCCACCCGAGGCAGAAGCCTACCGTGTGTCTCACACACACACTTGCGTGCCTGATGGATTTGCGTGGTCTCTCCCACACTTCTTCCAATGACGTCGAATCTTCACACCGTGCACCTAATTATAATCCGCCATTGCGTCACCGATCCCTATCCTCGAATGAAAAATGCGCCTAGCCCTGGACTCGATAGAACCCAAGTGTCACGCGATGCGCACCGGATCCACCGGGCGCTCACTGGATTTGGACGTCGTCCTTGTCCTATATCACCTCGCTCTCCACGCCCCATAAATAATCCGCGCCCCGTCATAATTGTCCATTTGAATGGGTCGCCACACCACCCAGCCCATCTCCCCACCCAAGCCGCCACAGCCCATTGGCTGCGTAGTGTAGCGGTTATCACATCAGACTCTGACTCCCGTATCTCGACTCTGGTGACCCCGGTTCGATTCCGGGCGCGGCCTTGTCTTTGCAACACTTGATTTTTTGATCTTCCTTCCTTTTCCACGTTTTGGTTCTCGTGACAGGGTATGTTCTCACCCCTGGACCTGTAGGGCACTGTAATCATCTCATAGACATTCCAGACAGGCAGAGCGAAAAAATGGGGATAGAAGCTATGCACCCGTCCACTATTGCAAAAAATCCTCTACGACTTACAGACTCGGCAGTCCCAGTATTGCATCGCATTGCATCCACCCCTGTGCGGCTTAATTTCTCGTGATCACTCCCCAGACCACCCAAGAGTCCTCGCTCCTATCCGGCCTCCCTGCATCCTCGACACATTCCATTTCCTCCTTCCTTTGGTTCCGTGACTTTGTCAGTGGCGACGGGCTGGATACCAAGTAGGACCGGCGGAATTGCCTTTCTCTCCACTTTCTCCAACTCATCCACCTCGTCCTGCTTGAACACGTGCGCACGAACCACGTGATCGCCAAGCGCCCCGCTACATCGGCCTTTGATGTATGTCACCAGAGCTGGAGGCAGATACCAGCTGGTTTGCCCTCCCGGGTATGCACAGTCGCGCTTGCGGCGGACAACACGTCGCTGATATGACATCTCGCTCCCCGCTCGGCACGGATGTTCAGGATCAAGCCGTGCCAACATCCTCGCCGCGACTGCCAACCCGGTTTCCCGCGTCTGGCGTCTGCAAACCCACTCTATGCACCCACTATCCAGTGACACAGCTTCGGGTGTGCAGGACGAGAATGAACGGCTCCATCGGAGGCAGGTTACTGCGGGAGCGCGGTGCTCTGGGACGACCTGAATCGTCAAATAAAAATCTTGAAGTCTGAGGGGATGTGAGCGCGGACGCGCGGCGTAAACAGGCGGATACATGAAACGTGGAGTCCGACCGGGGATGAATGAATATGGAAGCGCGGTGTGCACGTAAATGGAGAGGCAAAAAAAAACCCAGACTGGGGACACGGCTCTGAGTGAAGGATGTGGAATTTCTCCGCAAGTGGGTGGAATGCCGCGGTCTGACGTAAAAAGACCTGAGCGAGCGTGAAGCGAAAATGCGTATCAGTGAGACGGAGGTTCTGCGTGGATATGAATAGCGAGCGTAACGCCCTGGGTGCTGCGGCGGACGTGAATGCCCGAATATATGTGCGCATGAAGTTCCAAGTCGGCAGAGTTAAGCTCTGGCCACAGAGGCATGGCGTGGGACATGTAATGCCGGCGGTGGGCGCGGAGCGCTGGACATAAATTGGTGGGTATCAGCCCTGCATGAGCATGCATCTGTGCATGGGCGCGGATCGGTAATTATCGAATGGGCGGGCGGCCCCAAATGGACGTGGACCCCGAATAATCATGAAACTCCGAACGGGGGTGGATGGGGAGGCCACAAGTGGATGTGGATGGCCATGGGAAGGTACAGTGTCCCGAGTGAGCAGGAAGCTCCGAATGGGGTAGACAGGAAAGTCCCGAATCGGCGCGGAGGCGCCGAATAGACGTGAGTGGAACGGATACGGAGGTCCGAATGGGCACATAGGCCTCAAATGGACGTGGATAGGAAAGTCGCGAAAGGATGCGGAGGCCCCGAATGGACATGGAAGGGTAGGTGGACATCCTCCAGTGTCTCCAAGGGTTTTCTCTCGTGATTTTTTGGGGCCTCAAAAGCCACAGAGTTGCGAGGAAAGAGAAAATATTAGGTCTGCGTTTGAACATGGATATGGCATTCATTGTTCTCTAACTAAATATCTTGTTTCGAGCGTGCTGCCAAGAATGCTAAGAGGGACATCAGCGGGAGGAGGAGCGAGGGCATTTTTCTTCTACATATGCAACTCTTTCCTTGGGTTCATCGAGGTATCCGTACCCGAGTACTAATATTGTGTAGAAGAAAAATCGTTGAATTTCAACATCCACCACAAGGAAAATACGAAGCCCATACTTTAGTTCAACTGGCCACAAAGGCATACTGGCCCGAGCCCACTGCTACTCGCACAGGCTCCCCAGGCGACGACGCTAGAACCGTAACCCCCTCCCTATCCCGCAAATCCACACCACCCTCCGAGAGCTGACTTGAAGCACTGCTGAAGGAGACCGTCGCAGTGATGCCGACGGGGACGCCCACATTGATGGTGAGGGACCCGGCATCGCTCGTCCACGCGACACTGAGGTTGCCGAAGGGCGTGAACATCCAGCCGCTCGCAGCGGCGATGCGGTCGGTGGCAGCCGGATTGATGTCCACCGTCTGGAACGCGACGCTGGTGGACTGGATGCCGAGGACGTGTTTGAAGAACCAGTCTTCGAATGTACCCAGGAAGAACTACCGCGAGATAAAAGTAGGGCCGATCGAGATAAATTGAGGCGTACGTGATCATGCGAGCGCGCGTCCACAAGCCAATGTTCCCACTAAATACGACGATGGAAAATCAGCATTGGGAGCAATTTTGCGCCAATGGGGTGTATACCGTCGTGGTTGCGCCGTTCTCGATCCAAAATCCCCAGCTCGGGAATGTCGTCTGCTCGGCGAGCGCGAAGGCAGTATCGACATGCCCGTACGCTGTCAACATGGGCAGCAAATATTTGGTGCCGAGTGCTCCAGTATTCAAGTGCATGCCACGATTTACCACATCGTTGACAATGCTGCCCGCGACGGCTGTAGCTGTCTCATTATCCTGTGTAAGATTGAACGCCAGGGCAAGGATGTTATGTGATTGTCGGTAGCCGCTATCTCCCACACCGTTATAGTAACCTGCAGTGGCATTGAAAAAGGCAGCGTTGAAGGAGTCTTTGACAGCGGAGGCCTGAGCCGCAAAGGATGCAGCGTCGTCGGAGTTTTCGAGGACGAGAGCAATATCGCGCATGGCGGTGAACATGCGGTATCTGCACCAGTTAATAATGTCAGTACTCCGCTCGTACGACGGAAGATCACATACAAGAAAGCAGTGGCCGGCACACGAGAATCTTCTGGAGGATTGCCCCCTTCTGGCGACGTTTCCTTCATGTGGTAGATAAATACAGAGCGGGGGAAAAGCCGCTGAGGTTCTTACAGGTGTGTTCCAATCGCCCAGCCAAGTCGAGGCAATATTACCCGGCGATCGGCCCAGTTCGAATTCCATGTAGTTTTTCATGGACGCGTAGTGGTCTGACAGCACCCGCTTGTCTCCGCGATATTCGTAAATCCACGCGGGTGTGAGGATGAGGGCGGAGCTATACGTGGATCAGCGCCAGCTCTGCTCGCAAAGAATAAATGGGCAGACTTACTGCCAAGTCGGCGCTTGGGTATCCCATCCAAAGCCCGTGTCGGGGCCGATGACGTCTGGAGGGCCTTGTCCCTGCGCTCGCGTTTCGTGGAGGTCGCGCGCGTATTTCGCTAACAGCTCGGAGCTGTCGAAGTTCGAGAGGAACATTTCCTGCGAGAACAAGGTGAGTATTTGCGCTCCAAACATAATTGATTCATGGCGCACGGTTCCAAGCATCGCGTCCCCAGACCTTCAGAAACGCTTCAGCGAATATCAGTATGGAAATTCATATTTATTACCACCCCTTCTTCTCGAACGTCGGACAGTCCGTCGGGATTGAGTGCACATTGTTCAGCATGGTGTACCGCACGGCTGCATGAAGCTTATTGAACAAGTCGCTCGACGAAGCGAAATCCCCGCGCGTTTGAAGGTCATCATGCACTACTTGGCCGATGATATCCTCGGCAGTTGGTGGCGAAGGGCCTGGCCATCCTTCGAGCTGAACATACTGATAGCCTTCCGAAAAACTGAGTATGGACCGTGAACGCGGATGAGAAAAACAGAGGGGCACCTTTATAGGAAAACTTGGGTTCAAAAGTCTCAGCACCGCCTGTGCCCGCGAGCCAAAAGCGGTCAGTTTGCCAGTTATTTGCAAAATTATGCGCAACGTCTAGATGCAACGCATTAATTTCTGGGGTTTGCCCACTATCCAACCAACGACGTACCGAGGTATATCACAGTGCCATCCGAATTTAGCTTCTCGCCAAAATGAATCGTAATGAGCGTTTTCGCCGGGCCTGTCGCGGTTATCTTTGCCCACCCAGCAACGATGCGCTCAAAGGCCGCCACGTAGATGCCAGGCACCGGCTCCGTGACAGAAATGGGGCGAAGCGATTCAACGAGCCGCGTCGGTGGTTGTCTGGCATTAACCAGGATTCCACTTGGGCCGTTTGATACCTGCACATAATCCCATGCGGAGTCGTCGAAGCCCGGATTCTCGTACCCCGGAATAACGTAACTGGCTACGAAACAGAAGATGAGAGGCACTCGAAGCTGGAATTATGGGGAAAGCTACCATCGTAATTCTCCCCGCCGTATATATCATCCAGCCGCGTCGGGCCTTCAATAACCTTCCAAGATCCGTCTGAAACGACACGGCCTGTCGTGCCATCTGTGTAGCCAATCGACAGCACACCGCGGAACGCGGGTTCCCCGTGCCACGCAGCGTCAACCCAGTTCCACTGGCTCTCCGCCTGCTGCGTCACACCGTAATAGCTCCTTCCAAGCTCCAGCGCAATGGCGTTCTCGCCCTGAATCAGGAGGGAAGTGACGTCGAGACCAACATACTGCACTTGCGTGTCGTATTTAGTGAATCCCGGTGTGAGGGCGTGAGCTGATGCGGGGACGCCGTTCACGGAGATGCTCGCGAAGCCGCCAGCGGAGTAGTAAAGTCTCGCGTAGGAGATTTCCTTGGTGATGGAGAAGGATTTGCGGAGGAGGGGCGCGGGGTGCTCGCCGAGGGGATCCGATACGATGACGCCCGTGTTCCAGGGCGCGACGCCGTACGCGCCGAGGGAAGTCGCGGCGACCCAGGAGGAGTCGTCTGTGGACGAAAGCTCGAACCCGCATAATATTGGTGTCCACCTTCCACGTCGTATCAGACGCAATGAAATCTGTCGACCCATCGGAGTAGAGGATAGAGATCGCGACGAGGAGCCCGGCGGGGTTTTCGTCCGTCCCCAAATTCGTGGCGCGCACGGCGAAGAGGTTACGCTGGCATTGAGCGGCACACGATACAGCGGTGCGACCTGCCACGCGTTCGGTTCATCAGGTGCGCTGCCCACCAACATGCCGTTCACGTAGAGCGTAAAAAGATTGTCTGCGGTCAGGATGATTACGGCGGAGACGGCTGTTTTGCTGGGGGACTCAGGAAGTCTTGCGGAAGGCGACGTCCCCAGGTGGTGCATTAGGCGGACTTGGTTCCACGGCCCAGATCCAGTCCGAAGTGTTAAAGAGGGCGTAATGGTTGTTGGGACGGCGATAATGACCTGATTGTCCCAGGGACTTACGCCGTACTGACCGAGCGATGAAGCAATGGCCATGGGAGTCGTCGAGCGCGGGGATTGAAAGTCCGTTGGAATGGATGCAGTTGCTCGCCAGGTGGAATCAGAGGCGATTATATCTGCTGTGCCGTCGTCGAACGTAATCTGTATCCCTGTGATCAATCCAGCAGGCCCATCGGCCAGGTTGGTGCCAAGTACAGCAAATAGATTGCTGGACGAATTGACAGCTACATGGATGATCTGCGCAGACTTCCAGATATCGGTGACGTTCGGAGATGCGCCGACCTCAACACCGTTCACATAGAGCGTGAAGCGATCATCCACCGTCATGACGATGATAGCCGATTTCGCATTCTTGCCGGTCGGCGAGATATAGGTGAGACGGAACGCGCGGTCTCCTGCTGGTGAGTTCGAAGGATCTGGTTCGGAAGTCCAAATCCACGACGCAGCGATGAATGCGGTGGACAGCGCGTCAGGAATCACTGAAGTGTTCTTCCCGATCCAGAGGCTGGGGCTCCAAGCGTCCTGTGACAGAAGGCCTGTAGTGAAATTCGATGAGGCTGAAGTAGATCCGATATTGGTTGCCACATCCACTGTCCAAAAGTACCGAGTGTCAGATTGGAGCGCGGGCCCAGCATATTCGGCCAGATAGGGCGCGAGGATGAGACGTTGCCACTATCCCACACTTCACCGGCACCAGATGCAACGGCGGAGACGGTTAAACGATACACTTGTTGCGAACGCCCCGTTGGGACGATGTTATTACCCACGAGAACCTGGGACTGACGTCGATACCAATCGGGGCAACTTTGTTTTCGACCAGAAGTGAGGATATTGATATTGGATTCAAGGGAGTATCACGAAGATCTGAACGGAAGAATGAGAACGGCGTGGCCACAGCGTTAGGATAAGCGTTCGACAGCGCAACCAGACGAATCGCCCATGCGATCCCAAACGAGTACGGGATCGGTCGCATTGTAGGTAGGGAGGTTTGAAGGAACAAAAGGGAATTGGTAAGACTTCAAATCAGGCGCTCGCTGGGCCTCAGTGTCGCTTAATGGAAGAGCGGGGTAAATCTGCAGTGACCTATCACAAGGTCTACTGAACATGTGCTACGGAAAAAAGAAGAGATCAGCTGCGGTAATCTACGAGTCCAGTTTATAGAAAGCACCAAATATGCTGAACACGCCCAGCGGGAGGAGCACCACGGCAATTGGTTGCCAAGTTCATCCTTGCTGAATCTTCTGAGTCCGAAGCCACTGGAGTGAGCCCCAGGCGCATCACGGTCCTCACTAGGTACGGTAATTTTAGGATGTCGTCAAGACTTCGCGGGAACTCAGCAAGACTGCGTCACAAGGATGGTGGCAGAAGTGCGAAGATGATGAGAAGGGTGTAACCCTAACCCTGGCCGGTAATTTGATCTCGTTGATCTCTAAGTCTGAGGCGTAGTTGATAAAAAAACTTGGGTAAACCGCGGACTGGGGTCAGGCGTCAGAGTACCGGGTCGCTTATGCATGAAGGGAGAAAACAATATCCCACACGCGGAAACTCTCGTAGCGCGATGGTCCAGCTTTCCTTATTTGAGAGCAGTTGAGTGGACGAGCGTTGATTGCCTATAAAAAATAAATAACGAGCACACAAGTTATGTACAGCCTCCAGATTCTCGCGGGGTCATCAGTTCGCTTACATCTCCGTGAGCTTCGCCTCCTCCATTGTAACCCATAATCCGCCCTACATGCGAAGCCATCAGTTTAAATTGCTTAAAAGTACGCATTAAGAGAAGGACACACCTCAATGACATCGTAAGATGATTCTTCACCATCAGCCGCTCGCGGCTCTTCCACCCAAGCTCGTCAGTTTGCGCCACGCGGCGGGGATGCGGCTGGCCGGTGGCTGGGCGTCAAGCGCGAGCGATATGCCGGAGAAGTTTTGGAGGAGGCGGACGAGGAAGAAGGACGCTTCGTGGTAGGCGAACTGTTGGCCGAGGCAGATTCGGGGACCTGACCACTATGTATTAGGGAGCGGGCGATTTAGAGACGGATTCAATATTACCTGCATTGAAGGGGAGGAATATGAAGGGGTTTGGGGTTACTGTTGTATGCCCAATTACGATTGACACTTGTGCAGATGACATAAATTGGCATACGGTATTTGTGCAGCCGCTCGTCGATGAATCGCTCCGGATCCCACTGCGCAGCTGAATTTAACATATAAGCATGGGCGACGCCTGGGCTGAGTAAGTCGCGTACCATCAGGTCCCCACAGATCCGTCCGCCGGTGCAATAACCAACACGCTGAAGGGAACCCTATAATCCCCGTGGTTAAACAAGAGAAAGCATTTATAGAATCGATCGACGGACTTGGATTTCGCGGGGAGGTAGAACGGCTTTCCCCCGGTAGTAGATGGGAGAATGACGGGCGTTGTTGTGCTCCTAAGTTACCATTCACCATTTCCGTGTTGGGTAGATATACTAGGTGGAGGATGTTGGAACGTACCGCAGATTGAATGGACTGTGTGGAGAATTAAATCAGGACTGAATCTTAGCACCATTGAGATTTACTCACACCGGAGGATAGAGCCGCATAGTTTCTGCCTCGTATTATCAGCAACGAGCAAGGGGGCTTGACGGAAGAAACATACCATTGAGCACGGCCCGCATATATTTCATGTCTCGGAAATCCTTCGGAGTGGGTGCGCGCGCCGATCCTACCGTCGTGAGGATCTCGGACCGTAGTTTTGCTAGAACGTCAGGATGACCTGTGAGCATGTAGATCACGAATGTAAGCAGGCTGGCCGTCTGTGGGCATAATTGATCAGAAGGTTGGGTGTATAACGAGAGAAAAACGCACGGTGTCCCCGGCCGGCGACGCTGATGTTGAGGATCTCGTCGCGCAACATCGTGCGGTCTGCGCAGAACCGAAGTAAGGACGACCGACTTCGCTGAAGGAGGATCGTGACGTGCCTTCGGTGTAGTTCAACAGATGCTCCACGAGCGTCTCGCCCTCCTCACCTCGCGATCTTTAGTGGTAGCCTCATTGACGTCCATGACCTTCTCAACACCGCTCGCCCGCTTCTTCGCGACAGCATCGGCCAAGATCGGGTCCAGGAACGCGCGGATAACGCCCATCGGACCCTTAATCCTATCACTCCAAAACTCGAGCAGTGGCCAAGACGCGCCAAACGGGCCCGCTGAGCGGAGACGAGCTGCGCACAGTTGAGGGCTGCCGCGAACTTGGTTGACGTGTGGTCGGAGGCGGATGTCGCCGTTGATGGGGCATAGAACGGGTAGGGGAGGCCTGCGGAGAGTGTTTGCGCGTCGTGCCCGAAGAGGAACTCCCCGGAGGAGTCCATTGCGAAGCGCGAGATCATGTCCTTAGATTAAGTCAAGGATAGCTCAGATGAGCGAGGGAAGGCAGTACGCACCTGAAAGTCGACGGGGTATCCCTCGTGGAGGCGTTTCTTTATCTGCGTGATGGCGTCCCGTGAATGACGGTCGAAGAGCTCGAAATCACTGATTCTATCGCGTTTGAAGAACGGGCGCGTCATGGCGCGGTGGAATCTGATAAATAGGTTAGGTAGGGTCTTCGCCCGATCCCGATACGAGAGTGAACCCACTTCCATAACTCGCCTGAATAAACGATCGCACTCAGTACGGTGTGATGCTGTTTCATTTAACATACGGTACTCACCGTCGGCGCCAAACACCCCCGAGCCCAGAAGCGCACCGAATATCGCTCTCGTATCTTCTCCTTTCTCGAAGCTGTTAAATTGCGTCGCAAGGATGATCTCACGCGGCGAGTCAGTGTACATGAGTGACCAGCGGAAATCATAGACCACCTTCAAATATTCGGGCTCGGTGGTGAAGAACTGGGCACCACATCAGATATTCGCGGGACACATGCAAGAAAAAATGTAGTGGCGCACCCTGTCTTCAAACAGAACACGCATGGAGAAGGTGTGCCCAGCGTCCTTGGCGATTAGCGCCAGCGGCTCTCCTGATTTGAAATCAGTCACAGAAACACGGGAGAATAATTAAATCTCACCGGGATAGCGCTTCGCCATGTCGCGCATCGCGGAGAGCATCAGGTCGATGCCACCAATCGACGATGGGAGCGTCGGCGGCAATACCGCACCATGGGCGGCAGCTGCGCGGCGATTCGCATACAGCTTATACTGTACTCTGAATGAAAACACAAGCGGAAAGCTCAGGAGGCAAAGGGGCACGAAAACCCAGCGCGGCACGTGGATATTGAGATACGTCTCGCAGAGCCATTTGAGGAAGCAGCTCCCGATTGGAGGCGCTAGGATCCCTGGGAGAAGTTTTGATAGGTAGATTATTCCGGGAGGGAACGCCATGGAGAGGTCCTACCATGTTCTGCGGCTGCAGCTTATATGCCTCTGGGATTTGGTCAGAACATGGTCGTCAGTTGTGAGCCTGACATCCGGATACCCGGTCATGTGACCTGCGCATCATTCTCATCACCATTTTAATCAATTCGGCAGTCACGCGTCCAAGGAGTCACGCGTCACTGCCCGTGTCGAAGTGATTGAAATACCACCAACCAGTCGAAATGTAGATTTGATTGAAACGTAGACTGCTTAGAAAATATCTGATGAAATCGTTTCATGAATACTGTCGTGAGCTCGTGTTAGCATTGGAAGGCCCAAGGCTGTGGCGACAACCGCGCCAACGTCGGTACATCATTTCCTCACGCGTCACCAGTACATTCTCTTCGCAATGGTTATCACCACGTCGACTCCATCTCAGGCGAGCGTCTCGAATCAGACCCAGCTGGTGTTGCGCTCCAACCCTTCCGCGACATCCCCACTGTGTTGGCGCTGCATATTCTAGATACCTGGCCGACATGCAATGGGTCCGCATGATTTCTATGGCCAAGTCCGAATTCAAGTTATTCTTGCTCCCTCGCGTCGACAATCACACCCTGCGCCCAGCATGAGCTGCTATTGCCCAACACCGTCGGACTCCTCCATGCTTCACAGCTCATCGCAGCTGCCTTGCGGACGCCGACCCGAGTCCACCACCACCACCACTGTCTTGTAAAACCACCCGCATCGCAGACCCATCCGACAGCGTCTCGGAGAGTCCACCCCCGCCTGTGCCCGTTTATAATCTCTACGGTCTCGACTACGGGACCGACACCACGTCCGACACTGGCAGTATCGGCTTTCAGCAAGCATGGGCGACGACTCGCAATACGAGCACTTGTTCCTTTGAAACTGCCTCTAAAAAACATTGTGGTGGCCTCCGATCCCAGTGTCTGAATGCCGCGTCCAGTTGGAGACGAAGGGAAATGGGTCAAATGATATCGGGCGGACGGCATCAGGAAAAGCCCCTCAGCTAATTTCGCAAACTTAGGGAAAACTTGGTGAAGTTTTGCCAAATTTACCAAAATTATCCACCTTACGCCGACTAGGTGAAATTAAGTGTAATTAAGTTGTTGATTCAAAATGTGGCGAAGTTTTCCCAAAATTATCCTTCCTTAGACCAGGATTAAACCTTGGTTTTCCGGCTACTTTTCAGGTAGTTCTCATCATTACATCACATCAGACAAGAGGGTGGTGGACAGAATAGATTCACGACGATCTAATTATCAAGTACATATCGAACTAACTCTAGCAGGAACATAAATGTGTAAGTGAAGGCACGGAACGGACAAGGAAGATGCCGGGGGAGTATGCGGGGCAAAGAGGAAGGTTGCACGTTGGGCGGGAGGGGGGTCATCGAGAATCCGCGCGGCGTGGTAATTGGAGGAACTTGCACACAGTGCTTGGCATCTCAAGTTGGAGACTACGACGACGGGGCCAGAGGTCTTTGTTCTTGGGAAGTACTTGGGACGGAAGGGGAAGTCAAGAGGCCAGCGGTGCAAGGTGTGGAGGATGTGAATGGAACCTTGAGGGTCGGGAAGGCGGTTGTAGGCGGACGGGGGACATCGCGGAGGGGGAGACAACAGCATTAGGAATACGAGAGCCCTGTTGAAGCGCGGGATGCTTGCAATCGAGACAGGAAGGACGGCTTGAGGAGAGCCGGCAAAAAGTGGCCGGGACAGCGGCGAGGAGGGATGCGGGGACATCGGCGACGAAGGATGCTTGCTGCGTAACGAGTAAAGAGGAGGTCGGAGGGCTTGAAGACGAAGACGGTGGCTTCGGGCGACTTGGATAGCGGGGGAAGGTGGGGGGAAAGAAGAAAGGCGTTGACGTGGCGACATCAACCGTCTGATATAAATATGCTGGCCAAAGATTGCCGAGAGAAACTTACACGCTGTCCCCGAACCGCTCCGACGGAGTCCGACGGCGGAGCGGCAAATTTTGATGGTGTTTCAAAAATCTTCTAAGTCCCAACGTCGTTGCTCCTCCCCAAGTACTACACTCTCCTCTAAGGTCGGGAGTGATACTGATACAACTGTCACAGAAGCTCTACATCCTTCCAACCCCTTCTCGACCTGCCAGTGCAGCACCAACTGACCTCAAAGTGAATCAGAGCAGTCAATAAACTCGGATGGATGTTGCTTCGCAAAGGAACAAGGTTTTAACAAACCAACCATGAGGAAAAACCACATCATAATCTACCCCGAATTTCACAAAACTTCGCCTAAGCTGACACCGCATCATACGATTAGGTGAAACTTGCCGAAACTTCGCCTAATTTTGCGAAATTAGACCTAGTTCCGCGAGATTATGCTGGGTCAGTATAATTGGGGGAAAGTTTCGGATAATTAGCTCGGGAGGATTTTCCTGATGGGTGAGTCAACGCTCTCAAAAGCAGGGTTTTGTCGCTAACAGGATGTTCGCAGGACATGTTCGGGCCTGTCATCTTGAGCCACCGGAACCGAGACATCGCGCATCGTCAGCTTACAGCTGGTCGGGCAGCACATACCAAGCGCCTTCGGACCATTCTATGGGTCAGAAAGCTTCGTCGCAACACTGCCAAGGGGGCACTGGTACAAGATGTACATGATTCTATATGATTAAATGTATTGCTGTAGAAAATACATCTGGGTCTGCTATTCAATTGAAAGACGCGGTCGTTTTTTGAGCCCCCGACCCCTTTGCTTGAGCTCCCGACCCCTCCGCAGCAGTCTCTTGGGTGTCGGCGCTGGGTACTCCTCCTTCACTCTCCTTTGCTGCCTTGTTCTTTTCTCTGGTGGCAGCCGCTTTTTCCTGCGTCGCTGCCCGCTTCTCTTTCTGTGCAACGGCAAGGGGCCCGGAGAGATCGTTGTGCCGTTTCCTTCGATCCGGAAACAATGGGCGGGGCTTTGTGAGTGCAACGGGGAGGTATTTCCGAAGGAGCCCTGCATTGTGAAAGCCATGGGTGTTGATCACGTAGCGGTCGTCGGTTTTGTGAACAATGGAGTGGATCAGCTTGTCGGATTCCTGGCGCTCCTGCATTTGCCGCGTGATGCCGCTAGCGTCGCATCCGGACGCGCGACAGTCATGCTGGACATTGAACGAGAATTGGATGGACTTGAGGTGCGTCAGAGGATGGGGTTGGTTCATGGGATATAATCAAAAGCTCACCTCGGACGGGACCACTACCCGACTCGTCTGTGCATCCGCAAGAAGCACAGGCATGTGCAACTGCGGGTGAAGGGCTTCTCCAACTTGGTATTTTGCAACGACAAGAAGGCCCTGGGCTGACTTTCCGCCTTTAGAAAGGAGAATTCGCAGGACACGGCCGATCATAGCGACCTGTATGATAGTCATTAAAACATACGGCCAATCGAAAAATTAGGGCTTACATCGTTAACTCGAAATACCGCCCACGAGTCGACCCTACAAGTATCACCAGAACGAGCTGTTACATTTTTCGCGTTGGTCCACAAAGTTGCTGTATCGATCGGTATCGAGCACGGGTTTGCGCTTCCGACAAACAAGGTCTCCTCGGAAGTTAACCCCGCCTCTTTTTGCTGTTTTTTTCTGTGCAACAGCCTGAACGAGCCCGGGAGTCCAAAACGGTGGTGGGGCCCAGCCGAGATGCCTCTGGATAATCGGGGTATCGCGGAGGATGCGATGAACATCCTTTCCGGCACGTATCCACGCCGCATCCTGGAGCCAATAGCCCCGCTCAGAATGTGCTTGACACGATCCAAGTCAGCGAGCTTCGCAGCTATATCTCGACTGGGAGCCTGGTGATTGCTGAGGACCGAGCATAACCGAAAGATGGCATTGAAACACTCAAATACTTCCGTTGAAAAGCGTACAGCTGGTCCCGGCGTCGTATATCTTGTATAATGTGCACTAGCACATGGAGCTTAAGCTTGATTAAAATTTTCGTGGGTCCAAGGTTGCAAAAGCGTCAAGAAGATTGTCGATGAGAATCTGTAAATCAGCCTTAGAAAGTTGTAAGCAAATGTACGCTAACACTTGAAGCAATAATACCAGATAATCTTCCATGTTTTCAATGATGGCATCCAGAGCACCGGCCCGAGTTCTCCCAGCGCGCGCACGAGGTTAAATTGATCAGGCGTAACAATGTCGTGTATGTGGAATATCATTGTTTGCATCAGTGTCTTGAAGTGCTTTCCTATAAGCCCGTTACGGTATTGCATCATGTAGGCAGCACGGATTGGCGGAACCCGCAGACCATCCAGATTTGAGCCTTGAAGCCGAATAGAGAAAATATTCTGCTGTACAGCAGTCCAATTATGGTGCAGCTCGTACCACGTATACTTGGCGTTTCCAGCAGGATCGTGTGCAGTATTTCCACTAGGGTATCTTGCGACGGGTCGAAATCTGAAGAGCACGTAAATCTCAGATAGAGTGCTAATTCGAAGCCATACAATGGAGATCCAGTAAAGGATTGTAGGGCTGATCTGTTTGCTCGGCCAACCAAATCAAAAGCTCTGTCGAAATGTCGTCAACGAGGCGTCCGGGAGTTTTGGCCTGCATCTCGCGGGATTCTGAATCAAAATTTCGATCCAATGCTGCGCAATTTTATCTTTGGTCCCCAAGGCAGTCTGGAGAGCATCGACGAGCAGCAACCCCATACGTGGCGAGCTGTATTTGAGTGAGAATACAGCTGCGAATTTCTTCCACATTCTGCGGCTGGCCGGTCTGTCATGGGAGTAAATAGATAATAAGAGTCCGAGCACGAGAATTGTGACAAGACTTACCTCGTAAAAAGAATGGTACCCATCCGGACATTCTTTTTCCTCGTTTGTTCCACCCACTTTACAATGCCGACAGAAATAATTGCCTTGGTGCCCGATGTGAGAGGCTTCCTCGGCTTGCTGCAGGTTATCTGCTGGTGCATCGGGTACATTTAATTGAATGCCGCATGGGCGTGAGGTCTCGGCGTTGTAGGTTCTGACTGGTTCTTTATGGGTTTCTCTGAGAGTCCATAAGAAGAGAGCAGGACAAATTAAGATTGACTCACTTGACTTGGTTGACCACTACCTTTAGTTGCTCTAGAGCGCCTGCATGCGGGGAGGTAGAAACAAAGCGGACAAAATATTCTTGCTGCAAAAGTTGACCCGGTAGGTTTGCATTGGAAGCATACACATTGATATGTTTTTGATACTGTTTGCTTCGGGCACCCGAGACGTCATCTGCCCAGAGAGGGACCCACACCGTAAACAAGTCCTCTCCGTTATCAATTGCGTGAAACTGATTTGGAATTTTGACAGCATATTCCTTGCATGCCTCTATGGATTATTGATGTAAGTGTCCGACTGCATCGACGAGCAAGATACCGTACCGGAGAAATGTATAGTAACACCGAGCCTGTGTCTTACAAGATCTTCGTGATTAAACCGGAATTCATCCAATGAGATTCTGACAATCTCAGGCTGCACGGACTGAACTCCAGAGGTCCCGACCTATGTAAAAAAATAAGGGGAGCCATTTTCGAAAGGAAAGCATGAGCGATGCACATTTATTTCTACCAAATGACAGTCTGCATATACTTTCCCCCGAAACATGATCCACAGTGCAGGGATGATCCAGCGGCTGTCAGAGAGCTCTGCGATCTCGTGGATATAGAAGTGTTTGTTGGCGATGAGGATGGATGGAGCAAGCTCGTCAAGGGGTATGTCGTGCCATCGCCTGTCCTTGACCTGCCAAATTTCGGAGATAGGACCACCGGCGACATCTTCAGGGTATTTCTGGATATGCGGGGTGACTTCTGGATTTGAAAGTCCTGCCAATGGTCCACTCAGGTTGGTATGAGCAAACAGCGCGAAGAATACTGCCTACCTTGGCAATTAAGTCGCGGACGTCGTTGACGTAAAAGAGGTTTCCGAGATCAGACTTGTGTGGCTCGCTCCGAACTCCTGTGGTTTCACGGATATGCTTCTGCATTGAGCGGAAAGCATTGAAAGATGGCACATCTTGTGCGCGCACTCTTTCATCATCCACAAGATCATCTTGAACTGGCTGGAGGAGAGGCGGAGGCGAGGAAGATTGTCCAGTATGTCAAGATAACACATCTGCACAGGTATTTCGTGAATCCGAGTCCCCGCTCAGCAGTTCTGAGACCACCTACAGTTTTGTTGCCATATGGTGCATAATTATGGCTTGCCGGAACACCAGTGAAGTGCTCATTCATCTCGTCCTCTGGATTTGGCAGAAGTAACTCTGAAAGTACTCGTTAGAATGCATACATCATTTGAAACTTCCACTTGCCATTCTCGCGCATCTCTTGGGTCAAATTCGGGATTGTCTCGTCGTCTCCACCGTCGAACTCCTCCTCAAGGTGCTGGAGCATCAATTGCTCAATTTCCCGCTGGAAGATCTTGGCATTATTCGCTCGTGTCAAGTCTTCGTCAGTGACATCGGGGACCATGAAGCTGAGGTCACCCATTTCGAAATCCTCCGCACCAATCCCGTTGGTATCTTCATCCAGGATGGGACGAAAATGAGCTCGGTGAGCCTGACTGGCCGGAAGAGCTGGTGTCCAAAGGGAGGTGCTGCCCATGCTATAAATTTCGCGATAATGAGCATTCATGGCATCGGCAGATTGGGCAGCTTCCAGCGCCCTCTGAACAACGTCAAAATGGGCTTTTGACAACAGGTGTTTTTTCGAAGAATTTCGGAGCATCCATGTACAGTCTCCGGATGCATCTTTACAGACCCGACAGCAAACCTTCCCAGTAATTAAATCTTGGATGCTAGTCTGATGAATTATAATCTGTTTAGCACACTATGGGTTATATGAAATTAAAGGCATGTACCCGGCCCAAAGTCCTCGGGCCTGGTGCCGCGTTTGCCCGCCATAATATTAATGACGCGTCGAGTCGTGCGCGGGGAGAAGAAGATCGCAGTTGCGCCATCAACGGTGTCTCCATTGGGCATTGACACTTTCTGTGACTTATAAAAATTCGAGTCGCGTCGGACTTTAAAAAACCTGCTCTTGACCTTGACCTCAAATGACCTCCGATACCGAACGCGCTCCCCTGGACGAGATGCAGCATCTTCAAGAGATGCTTGCGGCAGAACAGGCTCGTCGAGCTGAACTCGCGACTTTGATGCGTCTTTCTCCATCACCTGATGGACGCGACGTGTCTTCTCCCCCCCTGGTACTGTTCACACGCGTGCCAACATGGATGACGACGCAGCCGGGTTTCCTTCCAGTATCGGTGGCCCTTTCTCAGGGCCTTACACATTGGAGGAGGGCTGGGCTTTGAAGCGCGCCAAGAACTTATCTGCTCAGTCTGAAGCGGATGCCGAGGCTTTTCTGAAGGTACTATGGTCTCATTTAACCCCATTGTGAGACACGCGAAACTTACAGTCCACATTTAGACGATTCACCCCATGAAGCATGCCTATCAGGCGTATCTTGTGGCTCTTGAAAACCGTGACAAGCTAACATTAATCTGGGCGGACCACAACGAAAAAGTACAAGCTATCTGGTACATTCCAGGTGGGTGATTTGGGTACATGGGCTCATTCCGATCACAGAAAACATGTCTCGACTTTGCACACGCCACCATCTTGTCTCCGGACTTGAAATGCTATCGTGACCTGGAGACCGGCCCATCCATTGCAGCTAACATCATCGTAAGCTGGCAGTTGCAGTGCTCATCGTGCTTCTCTGATACTACGTTTCCCCAGGCTGTCAGGCGAGCTCTTGGGATCAGCGAGCTTCCTCCTACCAGGTAAACCGGGTGCTGCGAGGTTGTGAAGGCCATTGTCCAGAAGGGACTTACTGAATGGCGCTGCCATGTGAAGACTTGTGTAAGTCATGCCTCTGCCCACTTCCACACTCACTGGTCATTTCCCTCAGGTTTTCAATGCTTTAATTGACGCGAAGTCCAATGATTTAGACAAAGAAAACACGAAAATTGGGAAGGACATTGCGACCCTTACCCAGGCTTGCATTGGTAGTGCACCGACAAAAGCCACGGCCAATTTATACCAACGGATCGTGTTCATAGTTTGTGGTCCCATGTCTGATTCTTAATAACTTCTCTGACATTTTTGTAGCGTCTCTGTGCCTGGGAATCCAAGGACAAGAGCACTGGCAAGAACGAAGATGCCAAGTTCTGGAAAGCAGTCGACACCAAACTGGCACTGTATCGCAAAGTCACCCCGACCAAAGAAATGTTCCGAATGTAAGCTATTAATTTTGAAAGACAAATATCAGCTCAATATTCCCCAGCCTCATGAACAAGAACTATGAAACTGACAAGGAAACCTATGGCCCGCCCGATAGCGTGATCCCCATTACCGAGTTGCAGGATATGGAGGATTGGCTCACCAAGCTTCACGAGGACGTGTAAAAATGAAGGTCTCATTCTGACCTGGCCAAAATGGCAAACACTCACTACTTTAGTTCCCTATATTTTTTCTCTATGGGTCCTTGTAAATATCTTAGTGTCTTCATGATTTATCGCAATCTGGTCTGTGCGCCTCCTGCAGCCAAACATGACCCAACACAAGTTTGCGACTTCCACTGAACCCTCTTCTCTGCCTTCTCTGTTGCTGCAACCCTCCCGCGCTTTGGATTCGACATGTGTATATTTTCCATCTCATCACAAAACCTGCAGGTAAATAATCGCTCTTGTCAGATGCAGAGTATCGTTCGTCGGGCCTGGCCTCGTTTGAAAGAACTTGAATTGCCTTGAGCCTTCCCGGGAGCGCGGTCAGCGCGGCACTCCAGATTTTCGCATTGAGCAGTGCCTTTGCATCGGAGTAACAGTTCTGTGGGTTTTACCGCCGTTTTCAAGAGTTCGCTGAACACTGATCTGGTCTTTGTCGGCCCTTGCTATCCCAAGTCTTCCCCTGTCCCAAAACTTACCCCGGAACGACAGTGAGTCCTCAAGGACTCCCTCCCTGCCCCATTTGGCTCATTAACAAGCTCGCCCATCATCAGGTTACTGCAGATTACTGTTCGCATTATTCAAGGTATGCAGACTCCCCTTCCGTATGATCCGTATTCTAAGGGTGTGTACCTCTAGTTCCTTCTGGCCTCTTTTGTGTGTGTATCTTGAATGAGCAGGCATGTTCTTCCGTATTAGCTCTCGTACTTCACTATTAACCCGTGTCCATATAGCACATGAACTTGTCGGCGCATGGCAGTGCCTTCTTTAACATTAATGGTTCGTTCCCTCTCCTCTCCTTCCCATACCTTCATTTGAATATGCATTTGTCTAGTGTTCCCGTCTGCACGCAGCCCGCACGCAACCTGGCGGCGCCTCCTTCATTGTTGAAGGTTCGTGTCCTCTTGTTTCTATCCCATACCTCTGATTGACCATGCATTTTTATTCGTAGGCTTTCATCTCCGGGTATGCACATTGCTAACACGTCAAATACCAAGGGTTTTTCATCAAGGTAAGAGGACACTGTCCAAGCTGTTAAATGTGCTTACTGAACACAATATCTAATAGGTGGAAACCACCAACATCGCGCCGTGCACTGCGAGCATCGTCGAACCCGTGCACTTGGGGTGTGGTGAATCGGGGCATTTTATGCAGGGACAGCGGCCTGCACGCGTAGGATCAGCCACTCGTGTATATTGTATCATCATTAGAATTGAATATTATTTCATACCAATATCAGTATCTGGTTCTACGATGAACGACAACAACAATCTCTGGATGAGAGCTTGATCCCCGGACGATGGTGTCGAAATGCGTCTCGAGCAAACATCAAGCATATCATTTGGCAACATTCTGCCAGGATCATTGGAACATTGCTTGCTTGACTCATACAGACATTACACTAGGGATTGCTCAAACACTGGTTGGCAATATCCCCCTGACTGTGGGTTTATTGACCGTCACCTAATTTAGCTCCGACCCGTCAGGCGAACATTGGCTGATGTTGTCTCGACATGGTGCTGTTGTTGTCAGTTGATGATCGCGTCACTCTCAATCAAACATTGCTGCGATTCGGTGGTGTAGTACAGTACGTTTCTTGCCATTGGCCCATTCGTATCTCGATGTGTGCATACTGTCTGCCGTCGACCCGCCACTCAGTGTTCCCCCTAACGCTGGACAGTCTGCCAAGAATATCATTACAGCCGTTTGCAGAACTTAGGGTGCGGCTTGTTTTTTTTCCTTTTTGGTCATTTTTGATCGTTTCGACCAGACCAGCGATTCCGAGCTCAATTCAACCGTTTGCCTTAAGAGTAGGACCATTCGATTCGCCTCGCAAATCCGCTTATCCTCTGCCATTTCAAAAAATTATCCTACTATTCTGGACCCCAGAATAACAATTTGGATTGTTACTGGAGCCTACAGTTGGTCTTACAGCCGTTTGCAGAACTTAAAGTGCGGCTTGTTTTTTTTTTTTTTTGTTTTTTTTCCTTTTTGGTACATTTTTGATCGTTTCGACCACGCGATTCCGAGCTCAATTCTCAACCGTTTGCCTTAAGAGTAGGACCATTCGATTCGCCTCGCAAATCCGCGGGGCATGGTCTACTCAGATTCTTTATGCGCTCTCAAGTTCAAATTTATGGCACATATACA